>CM059265.1:24117352-24177352 GCA_030347295.1 Setipinna tenuifilis | reverse complement strand
TTCGCTGCCGCTGGCTGATGTAGGTGCCTGTGTCTGCTTTGACCTGTAGATGGCGCTGATGGCTAAGTCTTGCAGAAGATGAGCGCAAGGGGAGCGGGCAAGCCAAATGGTGAGCCTTGTCAATGAGCAATCCTCCGGGGCACTCTTCTGCTGTCCTCTCTGGCTCGGGCTCTTAATGAATCAATTAGGCCATCCAGTAACCACGAATGGCACATTTTTAAGGATTGCTGGAGACAAAAATGCCCACAGCAGATCATCTGCTGTTGCTGCTCCTAAGCACTCTAAGCAATTTAAAGAAATCTAAGCCATTTGTTTTTTGGGCTTCGTGGACAATACTTTTGAAGTAAACCATCTTTAAGGCTAATTTGTCATCTTTGAGTTGGTCCCATGGACAATAACAAACACACCATTCAAGGCAGTAGACCTTTGATGTTTCGACTTCACACTCTGGCAGGGGCTGTGGCGAATATATCTGTGGCCAATGAAAGGGCGGTGTCATGGAAGGACACAGGTCTCCATCGGGCAAGCGCGCATGCTTCCATTACCTAAAATGGCACTCAGGAGGACGATAGCACTGAATGGGGGAAATGAAGGTTCTGCCTGCAACGCACAAGGTGATGCTGTGTCAGCAGATCCGTCTGACAAAAAAGAGCAAGGGTGTGTGTGTGTGGTTGGTTGGGGGGGGGGGGGGGGGGGGGGGGCAGCAGCTTAGGAGTAAGAGCTTTGGTTGGCATCCTCTATCCTGAAGGAGGCAGGTGCGACGGTGAAAAGGGGAATGAGGTACTGTGGTGAGAAAGCGAAACCGAGATAGATTTGGGGAGCTTGGGGGTTGAACGCTGTAATAGGGTTTGTCAGTTGTGTACTTAGTTGACACGCTGAACTCTTGGCCACCCTCTCTGCCTCCTGTTAGTCCTTTAATGCCATCTGTCACTTCATGCTTCAACTGCTTGTAGATTTACAGGGTTTAGGCAGTTTACATAAAAGACCTCAAGACTGCACGTGTAGTTGTCCATAATGTGTGCATTTCGGTGTGTGCGTGTGAGTTATGCGACTACACCGTGTCAGCAAGGCTCCAGGGAGATAACCACGCACCTAGAAGTAGCCACAAATTAATTCCATGCACCACCATTAGCCCCCACTGAAAGCATTCCGTTCCACATAATTATCATTTAACAGCCATTCTTGAGCAGAGTCTCTGTTTCCATACACACACAGACACTCTCCCTCCTTTATCGCCGTTCCTCTCTTAGTAATCTCCTAAGCCCTGGAATGTGGAACAATTATAGCAGAGAAATTATTGGGACTGAATAGCCTAGGTTTTCTGTGGTGTAGTAGGAGGCACGACAAAGAGGGAAGCAGTGTAACGTGTTTTTTTTTTTTTTTTTTTTTTTTCGTCTTTTTTGTCACCTGAAAGAGGTGTTTGTGGCTTTGGTCAGCGCAGCTGGCATTGTGTAGCGGGGGAATAATGACAGAAAAGCTTAACCGTCTGCTTCAACCGCTCTCCCAAATCGCCGTTTTTTTATTTCCGGCACGGCTAACACAGAGTAGGCGGCTGACTATGTGTGGGGTGCAGCATTTATGTTTTGTCACGGGCACCGACGGCGGGAGCAGTGAGGATCCACAGGTGCTGCCCACAGCCCACCTCCAGCACTGGCTGGGTGCCAGTGATTGCTAGTGCACAGGCTGGCTGTCACAGACTGCCCTGAAGCCATCCCTCACACACAAATGCACACAAGCCCACACACATACACAGTCATGTAACTTAGTTACTTGATCATGGCACAAGCTAGCTCGACCTAATTTTGAATATATGTGATCGTTACAGTTCTCAAAACTTGTGTGTGTATGTGTCTGTGCATGCGTCTGTGCGTGTGTCTGTGTGTGTGTCCGTCCGTCCGTCCGTCCATGCATGCATGTGTGTGTGCATGTGTGTGTGTCCATGCGTGCATGTCTGTAGCTCCTGTTCCTTCTGCTCTGTGGGCAGCATGAAGCTTGCGGTCCTCTTCCTCCGTCTCGTGCCGGGTCTGTCTCATTAGCTGGACGGTGCTGAGAAGGACAGAGAGCACCTCACCGGCCATCTGTCTGCACTAACAAGAGCAAAACACACACGCACACACACGTACACACACACACGTACACACACACACACACACACACACACACACACACACGCGCTTGCACACTTACTCTCATTCCCTTTCTCTACATCTCTCGTGCACACACACACACAAACACACACACAGATAGATATACACACAAATACGCATGTATGAATAGGCTGACAAAGACTGCAAGCATTTCTGACATTCAACAGTGTGCAGTGTGGTGTAAAACGTCTCAAGGTCTACGATAAAAACACAATAGAAAGAATTTAGAAACATGCCATTGCCTTGTGCAAAGCACTGTATAACAACTTGGAAATAGAGGGAAAACATCTCTCCCCAAAAAAGAAATGCTTTTTTCTGTTCTAAATAGGAAGATGAAAGGATTAACGATACTCGCAAATATCTGATCTTGCATCACAGATGCGTTAGTTAGCGGTTGTGTCTTTTAAGTATACTATTTTTGCTGTTGCAAATACAGTACAGTACCTTACAGTACATAAGCTCAGTCACATCACACTGAAATAATATCTGTGTCTTGTGACCCTGTTGCAAATACTGTTTATCTGTATAGGTCTATAGTTTCCTCTGCCCCTTCATTACCATTTTCCCCTTCATCTAAACAGCAAAAGCAACCTACCTTGCAGTACTGCTGCTAGTAATCTAATCAGCCTTGACTCACTGAAGCATGAAATAAACGAAAGTCTCATTTTAGCAGTGGGTCTCCTGTAGTTTTATTCCCAGGGAACAAGCATACTAATGAGAATGTGGATCTGTACTGTAAGGCACGTAAGACAAAAGCATATGCTAAATGGATCATTAGCGTGAAAAGATTATGCTCTCTCTTAACGCTGAGCCAGTGCTTTAACACCTGCATCTAAATTGTGCAGTCAGTGTACACACAAGTCTGTCCAGACACTGCAGCTAAGGGCTGTGCAGCCCAGACCGTGTGGGCCTCTCTGGTGTCATGCTCCCCATGTGCCGCCAAGCCAGTGGGGGTATGCTAAGAGTGGACAAACTCTTTTAGTTTAGTTTTAGTTTAGTGGTTCTTGAAAGTATCTCCAAAGTGATCAAAAATGTATTTTGTATATTTTTTGAAAAATTAAACAGGTTCATTTTTTTTTCTACAATCATAAACAAATGCTCCAATTTGTGTGCATTTGTTGAGTGTAATCATTTCAACAACAGCAAAAAAAAGAGAAAATTGGGGTCTCACAGACATTTTACTATGCCGCAGAGAGACTCAAGTACCAAACCAGGGGTGATGTTGAGCCGAGGATATAACATTTGGAGATGGGAAGGTGCAGTAGCTCCATGCTGTCGTGACCTGCTCCCATATACTCCCCTCCACTACCCCTCTAAGTCTTCTCTGTCCCATCTCACAGCACAGAGCTTCTCTGAAAGCACAGAGAGAGAACCCCCATGACCTCAGATAAATTTGACCCAGGCACACCAGCTTTCTCAGGCCACAGCAATTCCAGGAGATGCTCAACAGAAAAAAAAATGTTCTAGCGTTGAACGTTAAGAGAATCGTTTATCAGTATTGACATCTCGGTTGCCTCCATATTTGGGTTTTGGCTCTTTTCAGTTAAAGTACTATTGATAGATGACTTTACAGCAAGCTTTATTGCCAACACTTCTTTCAAAAAAATGCTGTAAAATGCCAGCGATTTAACTTTATATAACGGGTTTGTTGGCCGGTCTGTCAGATTAAGGCTTTTTGATGGATCTGACTATGCTTAGCTTTAAACAGCCAGTCAGACTAATGAGCACTCATGAGAATGTTAGCAGAACACAACATAGTAAGAAAAGAAAAAAGACTTAACAGGAAGCCCTGCATGTCTGTAATTTGAAACCACTTTGGCTTTAAATCTGATGGCTCAGAACACTGCCAGCAAGGTAACTGCAGTTTTTTTAGTTTACATAGCAGCCTTGTTGAAGAGTATGTGAAATGTAAAGCCAGGGAAAGCCTACGCAGACACCAGCAAATCCTCATGCCAGATACTGATATGTATGTAACAGTCTACCATTGCAATATATTGGTTTTTAAAAAGGCAGCAATATAACCCCCCAAAAAATTACTGGCCAGATGAATTTGGTCACATGAGCCCGCATATGGGGACGAAATGGAGTAACAGTAATTGCCTTACGATGAAAGAGCACAGTATTTCTTTCTTAATTGTTGCAAAATGTGCTGTTGAGAGAATATATTTAGTGCCAAAATGTTTTCAACATCATTCAGGTGTGGCAGCTCTAGACATACAGTATTGGCATGTTGATCCCAGAGAGGAAAGGTAGCTGCTGACCTGGCTTAGACAGCAGGCATGCCACGCACATTACAGAGGACGACACACACACACACACACACACACACACACACACACACACACACACACACACACACACACACACACACACACACACACACACACACACACACACACACACACACACACACACACACACACACACACACGCTGTGCAGAGAGAAACACCCTGGCTCCTGTTGGCAGTAGCGCAAAGCTGTGGCCTTAGCTGAGGCTCGGCATGAGGAACAGCCGTGTGGATTCCGTGCAGCCACACAGCTCGTCCGCTTGTAATTGGCCGCAGGTGGACGCGCCCGTTCCAGTGGTGCACCCCCCCCACCCCCCTCTCTTCACTGTGTTTTCGTTTTGTCGCAGCTTTTTTTAATCATGCCGGATTGATGGCTGGATTGTGGAAAATTAATAGCTTGGCATACTGAAAGGGAAATGTTATTCATTTTTTCCTTGCTTTTCCACCCCTTTATATTTGTGTCAAAGAACAGAAAATCGAAGTGCAGTTGTTTAGGATAGTTGATGATTTTTTTCTAAGCGTGGTTTCAGTGGTGAGTAATGTGAGGTGGGGTGAGGTGTAAGAACAGAGGAAAATCAACACTCTCCGTCACCCTGCTGGTCAGCATTAATCAACCGACAAAGTTTTGCCGTATGCACACCCACTCTCAACTTCTCATTACATGAACACGTGAGAGAGAGAGGGGAGGGTTGTTGTTCCCTACAGATTAGTTTGGGATTTAGTTTTGGGGAAGAACTTGAGTTTCATCCATTTTCTTTCTTTCTCTTCTCCTCTTTTTGGCCTCCTCCCGTCTCACCCATTTTTCCCCTTTCAGACGACGAGTTAATGTTTTCACAGATGGAATAAATTTCCCATGTTGTGTTTTGCCGGCAGTTTTTCCGCTAAGCCGAAAATTCCTCTCATGCTGTTAGTGGAGACAGTACAAAGTCACATCCTGCAAACTCCTCTCTGTCTCCATCCTCCCCACCAGCACCGCCATCTCTCTCGCACTCTCCAACTCCGTCACCCAGTGTTGTGTACCCCCGTCTCTTCTCTCATTAAAGCCGTAATGGTATACTTAGTATCTGTCACAGGCAGGGGTTGCTTGCCTGTCCTTGTCACTCCCCCATTGGGAAAACCATAACAAGGGGACAAATGGGGCAGCTCTGGGTTGACTCTAATGATTCTACCCTAGACTCTCGCTAACTCTCCACAACAGCCAGCCATGCAGATGAGTGCTGCTATCGATACCAGGGCCCCATATGGCAAGATGCGCTGCGCAGTCGGTCAGGCAGGAGGGGGGTCTGATCAGAGTCTGCCTCCTTCTGAGTGGCTGTGGGCTGCTGCTCTTCAAAGCTGAATAATAATTGGCTCTAATACACAATTATGGGCAGCCCGAGTCGTAACCTAGTTAGCCAGCATTGTGTGTCCTGAAGTGCTCTTGTTGAAGGATTGAATTACTCTGTATAACGGAGTGCCCACTCTCACCACCTGTGAAGAAGGCATGAAAAGCACCACTAATTAATCACCATAAATATGTATGTTGTCGACCTAAAACGTGTAGTGATCCTTTTTAGACGTTTGTTTGAGAGCGTTTTGTTCTGGCAGTGCCAGTTTGGCAAATGGCACTTGTTACTTTTTAAACTTGAGTTGAACTTTACGAGGAGCATTAGCCTGCAGAGGGAAATTAGCGCAGTGCTCATTTGTTAGCGCACGGCATCGCAACATGAGACGCCATCGCTAAGCGCCTGCTTTTTGGCTAATGAATGTTATTAGTACGTGTCACTGAGAGCGTGCATGTGGACGTGTATGCGTATGTGTCTGTCCTGCCATATGTGTCCCAGCATATTCTGGTCCAGTCACACCTGTCACTCAAATCACCATCGCCACACTCTTTTTTTTTCCCCCCCAGATTGCCATTTTTATTGATTTCTCTCCACTTTCACATTTCTCAAATTCACATCTTCTGCTCTTCTCCCTCTCTCTTCTCTTCTCCATCTCTCATCTCCTCTTCTGTGTGTTGCTCGGTAGCTGTGCCAAGGGGAAATGGGAGGTGCGAGCTCCGGGCACGCGGGCACAGGAGTGAGTGTGTGTAGAGCCGTGCCATCTCAGATGGGCTAATTCATTTAGCGTAATTAACGTGCGAGCTGACTGATTAGGCGGGCAGCAGTGGTTGATGCGATGAAGAGCAGACATCTGTTCACAACAACTGCCTGATGCTCTCTACCTGACTCAACTCTGCTGTCACAGAAAACGTGTGAGTGTGTGTGTGTGTGTGTGTGTGTGTGTGTGTGTGTGTATATGTATATAAGTGTGTGCACTTGTGTGTGTCTGTGTACGTGTGGGTGCACAAGTTTTCACAACCATGGCTCAGGAGGAGGCAATAAAATTCAGTTTATTTGTGAAAATCGCAAAGCTGCTTTTTCAACACACATTTCTGGGAGTGTGTGTGTGTGTGTGTGTGTCTTTGTGCCTTTGTGTCTATTTGGCTGCCTGCCTGTGTGCCTGCATACACCTTCTCTAATGGCTGTTCGTCTCTCTCTCTCTCTCTCTTTCTCTCTCTTTCTCTCTCTCTCTCTCTCTCTCTCTCTCTCTCTCTCTTTCTCTCTCTCTCTCTCTCTCTCTCTTTCTCTCTCTCCTTGGGCTGCAGTGTGTCACGCGGAGCTGAATGCCATCATGAACAAGAACGCGTCGGACGTGAAGGGCTGCACCATGTATGTGGCGCTGTTCCCCTGCAACGAGTGTGCCAAGCTCATCATCCAAGCAGGTGAGAGTGGAGAGGGGTGCAGGGACGGAGGCAAGGGCGGAGGCAGGAGGTGAAGTGCCTCAGGCAAGGGCGAGAGTCGGGAGAAAGTTAAATCAGAAGTATGCAGTTGAAAATGGAGAATTTGAAGAAATGTGACCACAAGCCCCCTGACAGTTTTTTTTTTATTATTTTTTTAATAATAAATCTCCACTCATGAGCTTAGGGATGTGTTCAGTTGTCCTAATATTTCTGTCTCCTTTCAGAGCCACACATGTGCACGATAATAGAGACAAAAGACAAAAGTTTGTCTTGGGTTGTGTTGTGCCCTATTTGCTTCTTCATGTAAGTGAGGTGATTCTTGTGGTTAACTGTTGTCATGTTGGTGCAGCAGGTAGCACACAGCATGCGAGATGATCTCAGCATGCCATCATTTGCCTGTGTGTGTGTGTGTGTGTGTGTGTGTGTGTGTGTGTGTGTGTGTGTGTGTGTGTGTGTGTGTGTGTGTGTGTGTGTGTGTGTGTGTGTGTGTGTGTGTGTGTGTGTGTGTGTGTGTGTGTGTGTGTGTGTGTGTGTGTGTGATTTTATGGATGTGTGTGTGTGAGTGCACCCATGAAATGCTGTGGTCTTTGTCTTGTGTTTGTTGCAAGGAAAGTAGGGCCTTTTGAAACAGCCTCAACAGGGGGCAGACATGCTCACATACACATACACATACGTGCAAACATATATATGCGCTAACCGTCACCAACACGAGCACACAGAATCTAAAAGAACAAGGGGCTCTGTCCTCTATGCAACCCGAGAGTTGTTTTCCTTTGCTGTTTCCTCACATCCATCCATTCATGTCCCCTTTCTACTTCCTCTCACTCCTTCGTCTATCTATCATCAAGCCACCATCAAGGCCTCAATGCTTTCAAACTTTTTTTTCTTACAAAAAAAAAAACTCGTTTACTTCCCAGGATCCCCTGCTGTTGGTCCTGAAGCATAGGCCTCCTGTAGCTGCATGCCAGAGCATGATCCATACTCCAACACAGACACACACACACACATCCACACATCCACGCATGCACACACATACACACACATACGCACACACATGCTTTTCCTCTGATCATAGGCAGAGCTTTCCCCATCTCCCTGAGTTGCTCAGTGGGGTGTATGCACCCCCTCAATGCTCCCTCTTCATTAGCAAGCGTTTTGCATCTCTCTCTCTCTCCCTCCCTCTCTCTCTCTCTTTCTCTCCCTCTCTCTCACTAATACCTTTCTATTTCATCTTTTTCTTTCTCTCTCTCTCTCTCTCTCTCTCTCTCTCTCTCTCTCTCTCTCTCTCTGCCTTGCTCGGTCTCTTTCTTCCTCCTTGTACTTTTCTTTCTCTCCATCTTTTTCCATCTGGCTGCCTCCACTCACACCTTGAGCGATGAAACAGAAAGGTGGGGGAGGTGGGGTGGTTGGGAGGCTCGACCTGCCCGCCCTTTAGTTTCATTAGAGATGCTATTTAAAGGTGACGGCGAGCAAGAGGGAGCAATAGACCAAGTGTTTTAGGGACGTGACCCCTTGTGGTTTCTCGCCACGCCTTGCTTCGCTACAGTGAACACACATCTGCTGTGTGTGCTTGAGGTGTTGCATGTGAGTGTGTGTGTGGGGGGGGTGGGGGTGGGGGGTGAGAGAGAGACAGACAATGTGTGTGTGTGTGCGTAAGAGAAAGAGAGACACAGGTGACAGGTAGGGGAAGGGCAACAGGAAGGAGTCTGCAGGAGTGCCCATGAATTATAGATCTCCCCTCCAGTGGAGCTCATCAAATTGCTATTGAGATGCACATAAGGCATTGCTTTTTACTTTGCAGAGTGTAGTGTGTGTGTGTGCATGTGTTTGTAAGGCAACCTGGTCTCTATGTTCCCACACTGCTAGGTCACACAGAGACGCAGCGGGGCTTGAGGTGTACGGTTCCAAAATAAGCGCTCATTTTCTTCATTTCCCCTGTTTTCATTCGTCCTCTCCTCCTTAAAAGGGAGCCTCTGCAGACCCTGTGAACCTGTGCCCGTCTGGTCATCCACCAGCTTATTAAGCAGATACAGGGGAGTCTGGACAGTGAGCCGTGGCCAACGAGTTTGAGGAACATTTGAGTAGAAATTGAAGGCTTCTGCTTCAGTCTTTAGAGGGCACTGTGGTCTTATCTCTCATGCAGAAACACGGCTTACCCAGATTTATGCCCCCCTTCTCTTCTACTCCCTCCTCTTCTTCCTCTCTTCTCCACCTCTCTCTCTTTTCCCCCTCTTTTTTTTTCCTCTCCGTCTTTTCCCCCTCTCACTTGTGCTTTGTTCAAAAGTATTTATCATATCCTCTCACACCTAGGGTCTTGCATTTACTTTCATATTCTTCTTAAAGATTGTTTTTACAGACCCACTGTAGCCATGTTTGCTCCATCTTGGGTGGAAAAAAAAACCTCACAATCAGTGTTGTTATTAATCATGATGGTAACATGTGTCAGGCCATTGGGTAGAAGTTTTGGCTTAACAAACTTTAAAAGAGGAATGTTATGGGGAATCGAATGGCTTCATCACTGCTCCGAGTATTGGCCAAGAATTACAGTTTTAAAATCACTGGCAGCAGTCGTGGAATTATATACGACTGTTGGTAGCTATTGATCTGGATTACAGAATCGTTCAATTAAAAAAAAAACACACACACACACACAAACAAACAAGCAAGGCATAAACAGTGTGGAATGATCGTTGGTATATCCATTATAATCACACTCGTTCCTTCTGTCTCAGGCACTGTTTAAAAGTGAAAGGCACAGTACATTCGATCTGAGCAACGATCAGTGACTACACAAAAAAAAAAATTGTTTGCTTTGTCAGAGATGTGCAATAGTCAGTAGCCTAGAATACAGTACTGATCAGACCTTTTTTCCCCCCCCAATTTTTAATCGATTTTCTACAGTTTGAGCTCTACTTATATTGGATTTATGTAGATGTGCGATGGATGTTTTAGTTCTGGCCCAAAAGCCATGTCAGTGTTGCATTCACATTTAACCACATAAACGGGGGTGTGGAGGCACTCCAGGTTACTGAAATAATCTAGATTAACTTTACCAAAATCACCCCCTTAAAATGAATTTTGTGATCACTGCTATTAATATTTAATACTGTTTTGTCTCATTCTTATTGATAACACGTTCTTTTTTGAGACTCTTAGGAGTGGTGCCTGTACTTTTAATGAGATAAACAAGAACGGATTTAAACCTTTAGCTGGTATCAAGTCTGACAGGTGTTTTAGCCTTAATTCACTATGTACACTGGATGATGATGATGATGATGACAACAATGATTATGGTGATATCTGTGTCTGTGACTACTGAATTATGTATGCCTTTCCCAAACATCAGTCTGTTTTGCAAATCTAAGAATCTTTGACTTGTGACTTGTGTTCTCTGGTCTCTTCCATTTCTTTCTCTCTCTTTTGTCTGACATTTGCACACTCACTCACTCTCTTTCTTTCTCTCTCTCTCTCTCTCTCTCTCTCTCTCTCTCTCTCTCTCTCTCTCTCTCTCTCTCTCTCTCTCTCTCTGTGTCTCACTCACTCACTCACTCACTCACTCACTCACACACTCACACACTCTCACACACACACACACACACACACACACACACACACACACACACACACACACACACTGTCTCTCATCTGAAAGCACAGCTTACACCCCCACAATCCTGTGACTTGTCATCCCCTCTGACGGCCTCCTCTCTGCTCCATCTGCACACAGTCTCGAGTGATTCTTATTTTGGTGTGCTGTTGTAAATCAGGCCTGTCTCGGTGGGAGTGTGTGTGTGTGTGTGTGTGTGTGTGTGTGTGTGTGTGTGTATGGGGGTGGTGGCTATGTGGAGGACTCCCTGCTGTCTGCCACGCTGTCACTCCCAAGCGCCATCTTCTCCTGCTCTGCCCATGTCTGTCACCAGACTGTCTTGGGAGCTCCAGCGGTCGGGAATCGCTGTCTCTGAAGTTTCACAGTCCCCAAACATCCAGAGCCCCCTCCCCAACACACATACACACACACACACGCACACACATGCACACACACTTGCCCCTCACACCGCCTCCCTCATCGCTCGGACGCCCCTTCACCGCTGTCCACTCCACTCCGGAGACAGCTTGACGTTCTGGAACTTTCCGGCTTGCTCAGTCCAACATGAATACATGAAAGTCTAATGCGTGTTTATAAGGGAAAAGGAATGACAGTGACCAACTGCTGTAACCTAGAGGCACGGTAACAATTTATTTCTCTTCGGTGCTGTCCCAGTGTGCTTTATCAAGAAGTTAAGCTGTTTTTATATTGAAGGTACTATTGAATACATTAAATACAATATTCCTGTCCTCCAGCACTGTCCCTCCCTCTGTGTGACACACACACACACACACACACATACATCCACACACGCACCTACACACCCCACCTACACACACACACACACACACACACACACACACACACACACACACACACACACACACACACACAGCCAAGCCTTGTTGAGTTGTAGGCTAGTAAGTGGAATCCACCCATCCATCCATTCAGGTGTCTTGTGGGCTAAAACTTCAGTGTTACTCTGTGTTGCTCATGAGTCTGACAGGGGACTGAGCCCTCAGTGTGGCCATCCATGTTTGCTCTCCTCATCTGTGCAAGGAGTCCAGAGATGTGGGTGGTGAGAGTGGGGGGAACTCAAATGGGTTTAGACGGAGGCACATGTCTCCCACTCGTGTAAGCCCTGGGATCTGGCTGTGTGTCTGTCATGGGATTGAAATTGCATTGACAGATCCGGTGCGAGGATCATCGGTGGATGTGTGTACTTTGCGCATGTGTTCAGCACACACAGATATCCGTAGGCTTACACACACTTTTTTTTGTGCTGAAATGGAGGCTGTCTGCTGTTATCTTAACATGGAGCAGAGGGTGCCTGGTGATCTGCTACAGAGAAGAATCCATGTTCCTGGGATTGCTCTCCTCGCTAGCTGTCAATCACCTCATGTCCTTTAGTCTTTCCTTGCCGCCTATGTCCTCATTCCTGTTCTTCCTAGTTCTTCTTTCTCTCACTGTCTGTTCTCTCCGTTTTTCCCTCCTCCTGTCTACCTCTCTCTCTCTCCCTACCTCCGCTCTGTGTGCGATCATTATTCTGTCTCATGCAGTCCCACAGATTGGCGCCAGGCCCTAGCTCTGCCCCACCAGCCCCCACCCCGCGTATTGACAAAACCCTGTGCCCATTTTTTTTTTTTTTGTTCATGCGTTTGTTAATGGGATATGAATTTGAGCACTGGCATTATCCCCCCCCCACTTTCCCATCAAAGTTGAGCCACAAGCAACACATCATCGCAATAAGCAAGCATGTCTGTCGTTATTAAATACTACTGTTACATTTGCGTCATGCTGGAACAGGAACTTGAGGCTGGTAGCCAGCCATTGTGGCAAAGCTTGCTGTTGATTTGCTCACCACTGTGTGGATTGCAGCGGTATCCCCTGGCAACTGTGTAGTTAGACAGCTCTTGCGTTCTAGCTGTTATGCATGTGTGATTTGTATAAAGTGGTTATGGTGTGGATGATTTGATTGATGAATCATGCCACACACGCACGCACGCACACACACACACACACACACACACACACACAAACACACACACATACTTTTTGCCAATACTCAGGCATTTTTCAGACATTTTCCTCTGCTGCGGAGTGTGATGGAGCTCAGTATTATTTACATTACCATATTACTTCCTCAGCCTCCTGAGTGAATTGAGAATATTGACTGATATTCAGTCCCAGGACCTTGGCTCAGAGTCACTGATGAACACGTGACTCGCAGTGCGTCCCTTGTTGATTATGAGTGGTGTGTGTGTGTGCAGCACTGTGACACTTTAGCTGTAATCTACACCCTCATAATACTGTAGGCCTTACTCCTGGTGGGTATACCAAGACTGTTGATTAGCAACAAACCTTGATAAATTAATTCAGAGTTAAGTGGCTTTCCTCCTAATAGAAGGGCCCCATGGCTTTAGTCTTGATGCGATGCAAAGCCATTGGGCTCTCCTATTAGGATGTTTACTTCTTGCCATGAATTAACTTAGCGACACTTAGTCACTAATTTACATTCTTGAAGCATCCCCCATCTTTTGGTTGTTTTAAATGATGTCACTTGTGAGCAGGTCGTTTGGGTCTGTTGGGAGCAATGTGAAGGTGTAGAGGGAGAGTCATTTAGAGGTTCACCATCATGGCTCCCTGTTTGTGCTCATGCTCAAGGAGCTGAAGCACACTCTACAGCACAGGGGCTTTCCAGGTGGAGGTGGGATGTGTTATCACGGCTCCATCTACCAAGGATGGAGGTGTAGAGTGATCACAGGCATCTTCATCTTAACTACCTCCTCTTACCCCGACTCCCTAATCCCACCTTCTTTTTTATATCCAGCTGTCTCTGTCTCTCTCTCTTTCTCTCTCTGTCTCTTTTATTCTCTCTCTCTCCCCCTCTCTCTCTCTTTTATTCTCTCTGTCCCCTCTCTCTCTCTTTTATTCTCTCTCTCCCCCTCTCCTGTCATGCTTCTCCCCTCTCTATGGTGACAAGCTCCTGAGGGGAGCTGAAATCCTCTCTGCATGTTCTATCTGCAGATCAGAGGATGTCTGCACTTCCTAACTCTTTCTTTATCCCCCTCCATCTCTCTCTCTCCCCATCTCTCTCTCTTTCCCCTTTTTCTCTCTCTCTGTATCTCTCTCTTTCTCATTGCCTCCCTCCCTTCGTCCCACTCTCCCTTTAGATTGAGACACTTGATAAGAGAAATTTAGTGGTATGTGTGTGTGAGAGAGGGAGTTGCTGGTCTGGCAGTCGCTGCTGAGGTAGTGTGAGGTGATGGAGGGGTCAGTGTGTGGGATATGTCTGGCTGTGTGTGTTGGGAAAGGGAAAATGGGCTGTTTATGGTGTGTGTGTGTGTGTGTGTGTGTGTGTATGGAGGGTGGTGGTAGTGATGTCTCTGTGCGTGTATGGGGGGTGGATGCCCCAGGAACATGCTCCATTCAGCACATTTGACAACGATGTGTTGAGATGGGCTTTGCCACCCATCTGCTGACCCTGGAATTATCACAGGAGTGTTCGGAGCCAGTGCACAATACGTCATTTCTCTTTTAGTTTGTTCCTCTCTGCGAACCACTGAGGTTGTCTTTGTCTTTGTGTGTGTATGAGTGTGTGTGTGTGTATGAGTGTGTGTGTGTGTATGTCTGTGTGTGTGTTTGCAAGAGCGAGAGCAGGGGAGGTTTCTCGCTTCATGTTTTAAGGATGTCAGTGGAGATGGCAGATATCCGGCACATTCTGTGCTTTTGATATTGGCCAGAGCTGCCGGTGCTGTTTATCGACCCACTGACCGCTCCCAGGAGTGGTACACCTCCATCTCTCCCCCAGCCCTCTGCCCCCTCCTCCCTCTCGCTGCACGCTAGTCTGGGTGGGCCCGCTTGGTCACCACCTGCTCAGTCTGTCTTGCAGATAATTGACTTCCTTTCTCTCTCTCTTTCTCCCCACCCCATCCCCCGATCTCTCTCTGTTACCTACAGGTATAAAGGATGTGATTTATTTGTCAGACAAGTACCACAGCTCTCCAGAAATGACTGCCTCCAGACGACTGCTTAACTTGGCGGGAATCAAATACAAGTGAGTCTCCAGAACACCTCATCTGGCCTGTAGTTCTCTACTGAAACAGAGGCTGATTGGGGGGGTGGCGGGGTGAGTGAGTGAGAGAGAGAGGAAGAGGAAGGGGGAGGAGGTGGAGCAGGCAGGCAGGGAGGGGTGAGGTGGGTGGGCAGGTCTGCTGGGTTAAGCCTCTGTCAAACCGATATACCTTGGTGCAAGGCATCTCCACAGAGCAGTGTGTGTGTGTGTTTGGTTTGTGTGTTTTTATCATGTGAACTTTATAAATGTCCACCCTCTACCTGCATGCACTGCACCCTTATTATGTGAGCAGTAGTGCTTTGTGAATGTGTGGCACTGCTGTGGGGTTCCTTTCTAAGTATGTAATATGCATGAGTCTGTGTGTGTGTGTGTGTGTGTGTGTGTGTGTGTGTGTGTGTGTGTGTGTGTGTGTGTGTGTGTGTGAGGGTGTGTGTGAGGGTGTTGTTTTGGGGTATACGGCAGGGGGTGCTTGTTTCTGGGGTGCAACATGGCCCTGCTAATGACCTCTGCTGGGATCAGTGGGAGAGGGGGGGAAACGGAGGTGGGAGGGCCTCTGTGACCACTAACTGCCTGCTGTTCAGAAATGAGGGAGCGGGGAAGGGAGGGGGAGAAAAATGATGATCCCTGTTTGTGTTGGACTCCTGAAAGGATCCCTCGGCCAAGCGCTGTGCTCTTTGGGAGCAGTGATATTTGGCTTTGACGTGATTTTGAGAGAGAGGGGGTGTGTGTGTGTTTCTGTGTGTGTGTGTGTGTGTGTGTGTGTGTGTGTGTGTGTGTGTGTGTGTAGGAGGGAGAGGAAGCATGGGAGGATTGTGATGAGGAGTTAGAAGAGTATTAATCTTCTCCTCCTAGACCACTCTCTGGCCTCTTTCCCAATTCTCTGCTGAAGTCTGGAGTAGAGGCCTTCACACAACAACTAAGGACACACACACACACACACACACACACCGTGCCCCCCCAAACCCCTTAAACAGGGTCTGTAATGCTGCAGTACTCAAAGTGATTTGCAGTGCTATCACACTGTCCAGCTCGAGCAAGGCTAATTTGATTACACAACGTGGGGAGCGTCCCTCCAAATCTGATCTGTATCCAGAGTGCTTTAAAAAAACGCATACGAAGCATAAAGTGAAATATTAAAAATAAAGGGAATAAAATCAAAGTGAAATATCTATGGAGAAGAGGGTGATGGAGAAATGCCCCGAGGAAATATAAAGAATGCAGTTACATAAAAGTATTATGAGAATTGACGCCTTAGTCAAAGTTGTGTGTAGATTCTCTGTCTAAGATCTAAAACCAGCCAGAGGCCTTTCCTGATACCTTCCTCGGATCTGGGGTTTGGAGGAGCTGATAAAAGATGGCCTTACAGTATTGACAAACTGACCATTACGATAGTGATGCAGATCCTAACCTTAATGTCTTAGAGAAGAAGATGCCCTTAAAATTCCACAACCAAAGATGTAGACCTCTTTATTCACGCACATCCACGCACATTTTCCATGTCCCATTTTCAGTCTCGGCCACTTTGAAAAGAACATGCGAAAGCTACTAATGGTTTTAATTAACACATTGGCATTTGACCGATGTCATTGTCATTCTTCACAGTGATGTCCTTCAGCAGTCACTTTAAATGCTGAAAAATGCTGTACATAAAGCATTAGGATGCTTGTGTGCAGTGTCTTGAGGAACACAACATGTGTCAGAAGAATGTGGAAAACCTGATCACCTTATACCTGATTCTTTAAAGCACTGTGTCCTAGCCGCATACCACGCCAGTGAGCGGGCGTCAGCAGCAAAGTCAGTTTGATTGCTTTGTTTTCTATTTGAATGTCCTGACTACTGATGAGTGACAGTGTAGTACACAGTGTGATGTGGCACGCTGTTTTGGACAGAACTCTTGTCGGACGCACAGTTTCTATTTTTATTTTAGTGCCTGACATTAACAAAAGGACAAATTTAATGCCTTCAATGTGGACAGACAGTGTCCGCAGGAATGTCATTATTGGATGCTGAAATGCAGTTAGGACACAATATTATGTTATGTAAATCCTATATAAAGCAGCTAAGAAAACACAGGCCCAGGAATCTCATTGAAAGTTCCAGGTGAACATGATTCCAGCTAGACTCCACGTAGTACAGTGTGGAGGTTGTAGACCGAGAAGGGGAGGTGGAATCCAATCAAGATGTGCAGGAATTTGGCACAGACTTTGTCTGCTGGGGTTTCGGAAGTGCTATGCTCTCATCGTGAGAACGCACTGCGATCTCTAGCTATTCGATTCCCACCCCCTTCTGTCCTTTTTTTATCTCTCCCATGTATGCCCTGCCCCATGCATAGTCCCGCTCCCCTGCCCGTATTTCATGATCCATTTTTGGCTGAGCCCGCGGCTATGCGGTGGCTATAATTCACACATTTAATAGGGCCTCCACGCAGGGCTGGGTTTAAAGTCTCCTCCTTAACCCCGTGGCACCTGACCTACCGAGAAGGAAGGAATGAAAGCCAAACAACAAATCAGAGTTGTGTCTTGGAACTGACATTGACAGGTGTTCATTTGAGCTCTCGGTTCTTCTTGTCCGCAGCATGAAAAATGATCAGTATTGTGTGCTCATTGTAATGCCAAAACCAGATGGAATCCAGTCATTTATTTGGAGAGCTTTTTTTTAACCATCGTTTAATAAAAATCCTGTATGCTTTTGCCATGTTTTTTTTTCAATGTATCTAAATGCATCATTCGGCAGCACTTCATAGTCTCTAGGAATAAAAATACTTGCTGGAAGACTGTAAGTTAGTGAACCTGATAAGTTATTTAATACAAATAGAAAATATTATGGCAATGATTGTAATTTGGGAGTGCTGACTGAAAGTGGTTTACACAATATTTGTGTGTGTGTGTGTGTGTGTGTGCGTGCGTGTGTGCGCGAATGTGCGCGTGTATACACATGGACACTAGGAGGAGCGTTTGTAAGGTGTAGTGGAGCACTAGCCCAGCACCATGGTTTCTGTTGATAAGGGGTGTGTGTGATGGTGTCTGTCAGCATGCTGTGTTTTCGCTTTGTTGTCTTTACTGTCTTTACATAGGAAAGCAAGTTAAATAAGAGTTAGACCTAGAGACAGGAGAAGAGTAGGCAGTGTAATGGAGACCATTAGCAGAGACAGCTTGGAGGCCATTGAAGTTGGGAGCAAAAGCTGGATCTGTAAGCTTCAAAAGGAGAAAAAGAGAGCTGGAGGTGGAGGAGAGGAGATGGGATGAGAGGAGAGTTGCAAGGGGTGGACAGGAGTTGTGACGGGCAGACACACAGAGATGACCAGAGAGAGCAATGGGAAGTGTTCAGCACACATGGAAGAGCAGAAGAGGAGAAGGTCATTAAATGGCAGTTAAATGAGCAAAAGAAAAGCGGGAAATTGAGAGATAGATGGAGCGAAATCGCACCTAAAAGAATGCTGATGATCAGGGGGAGAAAAAAAAGCAAAACGCAAAAGAAGGCGTGCTGTGAAATGACGAAAGCGAGAAGGGTTGGAGGGGTTGGGAAAGGCGGGTGGACGGGGGTGTGACGAGGGGGAGATGAAAGGAGGGGGTTGAGAGGAGAGTGCCCCCTTCCAGGCCCCTGCTGGGCGGCTCGCTCTCGGTGGGGGGTCTGGAGCATGGGGCCTAAGGTTCCAGGCCCTGGTCATTACTTCCTGGAGGCGCCATCACTCCTCAGCCTCTCCCCCTGTAGACTCCTGCGTAATTGGCTCCTTCAAAGTGCTCCGCTTGCTGGGGGAGATTATAGTGATGGGGTGTAAATTTGAAAGCAATTTTTAAAAGAAGCCAGTGTTCACCATCACACACACATGCACATACACACAAATACACAGACACGACACACACACAATTTTTGTCGATTTCCCACCTCTTCCACATGCTGCTTGTTTCACTCAGGTTTACATCAAAGCATCATATTATAAGTTCAGTAAAACTTTTTTCTTACCCTTTTTTTGTCTTTGTGTGTGTGTGTGTGTGTGTGTGTGTGTGTGTGTGTGTGTGCGCGTGTGCGTGTGTGTGCCTTTCCTGTCTGTGTGTTTGTGTGCCAGGCAATTTGTGCCACGCCGCAGCAAGATTGTCATTGATTTTAATTCAATTAATCACTCGGGAGGGAAGAGCTTGACGGGGTGAGTGCGGTCTCCTTGAACAGGCGGTGGCAGCGGCAGCTCCTTGACGGCCCTCTCCACAGCTTCCTCCCACTGCCACCACGGATGGCCCTTGTTCTCTCCTACTCCACACAATCAACACCCCACAAAAGCGTTGCATCTGAAGAAGCACCTCTGACTTTGAGGCAGCGAGGAGCGTGTTTTGATATGTCCCTTTTAATGTGCTGCTGCTTTATTCATATGCTAATCGGTTGGGGATGAGGGAGGGCGTGTGTGTGTGTGTGTGTGTGTGTGAGGTGTGTGTGTGTGTGTGTGTGTGTGTGTGTGTCTGTGTGTGTGCGTGTGCGCGCGCGCATGTGTGTCAGAATGTGTGGTGTTGAGTGTAAATAAACAAGTGGGAATTAGGAGGTGACATTAGGGTTGGTCTGTTTTTACTTTTTTTTTTTAAATGCTGTAACTTTCAAAGAAACTTTGATACTTGTTGGTTTCTTATTTTTTTATTTTATTACATTTTTAACAAAATCCTTGCAGTGTACAAAGTACACACACTGTTCCTGAGTAGCCTCAGCATTCAGCTTGTCTACACTGTTGACATGGTAAATTGGTGCGGGTTGTGTTTCTGGGCTCCTGCACTACATTTATACATCAACAGGTACATATAATTATACCTCTGTAATCTTTGCTGAACTGCTGCCTTTTCTGAAATTGTTATTCTCGACTCCTCAGAGCCAACTTAAGATGTACAATGAAAATCTTTTGTGATGGGATTGACGTGAATAATGACTCTCATAAGCTTGTCAGCATGATGGATATAAAATTGGATATGAAAAATTGGCAAAGTACATCTTCTGTTTGACTTGGCTACTGCTGTTACGGAATAAACTAACCCAAACCAAATCATCCTTATGTGTGAATTATTATGGGGTTATCAGTTCATTTGGTATACCCCACCATGCCGTGGCTCACTTTTTGGGGTCCTGCTAGCGCGTTTTTTTTAACAATAAATCTATTAAAACAGTGTGTGGGAGGGGCATTTTAAGTCTCAAACTGTAAAATGTCAAAAATGTTTTTATGTGGTCTCACTATATTGTGTGTACAATTATTCTCATTCAGTACAAGTTACATGGCCAACCTAGCCAGTGTATGGCAAAACTGCAACATGGAGCTTGGGCACATTAAATAATGTTGAATGGTGTTCTGATGACTCATAATTCTGCCATTACATGGGGGGAAAAAACAAGTGCATTTTTTCATTCTGACGTTTGTCAGGGAAATGGGCTTTTTGTCATGGTAACACTCGCTTCCTGGGGCACTGTACTGCTGCACTTAAATTCAGTTTCCCATCTATCAGTGTTCACCTGAATGAATTCTAAACAATAACCTCAACATTCTGTCTGAGCATGGAGTCAGATTTACTTACAGTCGGTCTCTTAAAAGGTGTGAAACTGACGGCATCAGAGAAATGTGCAAGCTGACTTGCTAATGGTGCGTAATTAGGTTTACGTATATCAAATATGACAGATAACATGTCCATGCAGTACTTTAGCCACAGCAAATATGCATTTTGGGGCAATTCTACCTGGTTTAGAAAACAACAGACAAGAGAACATTATCCTGCAAAGCTTACTCCAAGCAAACATTGCAGTATTTTTTAATGTATACGCAGTTTAGTTGTCTTTATATGAGATTTTAGTACATCTGTCCCATGGAGTGCACATAAAAAATATGAGTAGTCCTTGAATCCTATTTTTATAGTTATATTCACATTTTTCATCAGCCCTCATCTATCATTCAGGAAGGCTGTGGCATGTCTTGACAAAAGAACCAAAATAACTCCAGGTAGACCCCCCATTGTATTAGTTATAGTTTCATACAGTGAATGCTGGTTCCACCCATAGTATAAGCTTGAATTACCTCTGAAATGTAAAGTGATTAGAATATCACTGTGAGCATGGGCTGTACTCCAAGACCTCACAGGTTCTCATATTTTGAAAGTCCAAAGCTATTGGAAGTTGGTGTTCATGAAATTCAGGTCCTTTAGATAGTATGGCCTTTTTGCTCAGTGTTTAGGATTAACTTTCTCATTTTAAAAGACAATGTTGGTAAGGCCACAACGTCTTATAAATGTCACATAGTTTCAGATTTTTGTATATAGGAGAATCTTAAAGTTGCCCAATTCCCTAGCACCCCATCTACTTTCATACTTGCACACACTCACACACACGGCAAATTTGAAATCACTTGGCCACATCTGTTTCTCTCTGTAAGGTGTGTGTGTGTGCCCGTGTCTGTGTGTACGTGGGGGCTCCTGTTGATAATGAAAGGGAACCTGACATTTCCATTCTCCACAGCCCTGGAACAAGTGGCTGAGAACAGAGGCTAGGGGATGAGGTGGGTAATTGATTCACCGGTGTCTCATCTTCAGGGTGTTAATACAGAACCATCTCAGGACTGAGCCAGCAAGGGGCAGAGAAGCCCTCTGGGAATTCTCCTTCTCTTCCTTGCTTTCTTCCTGCCTGACCTTTTTTTCTCCCCCCCCCCCACCTCCCCCCCAACCCCTGCCACCGCTGCTATCACCACCCCAGCCCTTCCCTCCACCTTCTCCCTTTGTCTTCACACGATGTCCTTCACTCTGTTTAGTGGGCACGGGCGCCTCAGAAGTGTGGGGATTAAAGGCGCGAGGAGCTGCGTGGGGTTGGAAATGGGTGCCGGGTACGTGCTTTGAGGGGCGCTTCCAACACTCATCCTGCTCCTTGACACGGCCACTTGGGAAAATTTGCCCAGGCTGTCGGGAGCAGCAGGTGGGGGTGAGTGGAGTGGGACAAGAAGGTTGTGGAGGTGTGTCAAGGAGGTGCAGAGTGAGTATTTTGTAATGGGCACACACACACACACACAGAAACACACATGTATAAAGTGAGACGTTTGAAAGAGGAGTGTTTTTCCAGGCCACTGCTTTGTGGTTGTGTGCCATTGTATGAAGTTTCATACCACCAAGGCTGCACTGTTGTTCTAAGAGATACTGCCAGGGACAACCCGGTCTCACTGTTGACATATTCACAGTGGGGCTCCATGTACAGTGTGCATAACCGTTTGTTATGCATTAATACAAAAACATAGCTCTAATGTGTATTTTTGTATTGCAAACCAAGAATGTTACACTATGTACATGTGACAAATACTAAATACCAGATACCAGAAGAGAGAGAAACACTACATACTGCAAAATAAAAATAAAGAGTGCTCACACATTCATTCCGATAAGTATGTGTTTGTGTTTGTGTGTGTGTGTGCTCGCACTGTGCAGGTGATTTAAAGTGTGGGAGTGAATTTATATACACTAATAAAACTCACTACAGATGTACAACAGATGTAACAATAGTATGAACAACAATAATGACAGTAATGAGGAAATTTCATTTGATCAAGAACAATACAAAATTTACAGTGAAAAGCATAATAATTGGGTACCAAAATCAAAACTTGTTCCTTTATCCCCCTGTCATCCCTAAGGATCAAGGTGTAATCAGATCTGTCGATTCAGCTTGCCTTTGATCAGAGTGATGGACCCTCTCAACTATGCAGACATGGTTTCCTGTTTGATCTAGTGGCAGCAGGTTCTGGGTATGGTACCTCCCACTCTTCTCTCCCTCGGTGGATGCTGGTAACATTATCTCTATGGGTGGTACTTCCCTCAGGAGTTTTCCACTGACGCACTTCCTTCCCAAAAGCTCGGCCATCCCCACACCAGTGTGATGCACACAGATGATCTGCACATGCATCCAGCATGAGGCAGTAGACAGATGTATGTGCTGCTGAGAGATCTGTCTGGATGCTATCATCAGTTCCCTCGCTCTGCGCTCTTTGTTCTGATTTTGGCATGAAGAAATGTTTCCAGTCCCCTGTCCTGCATGAGTTATGTCTGCAGTCACATTAAAAAAGAACACACACACACACACACACACAGACACACACACACACACACACACACACACACACACACACACCACTCACATGCATAAAACAAGGGTGTTTGAAATATGGCCGGAGCTGTTGACTGAGCGCTATGGCTCCCAAGTGGGAAGACAGGTGAGTCGTTGGAAGCTCGGAATGGAAACTGGGAGGCTCTCACACGGACAGCTTCCGCTCTTTTAGTTTGTCAGCTTGCTCTCTCTCTCTCTCTCTCTCTCTCTCTCTCTCTCACTATCCCTCTTTCCCTCTCTCCTTTTCTCCGTCTTTCCACATGTCAAACACACTAACTCTCAGATCCTGCTTTGAAGAGCTCAAATGAGGATGTCGAGTTGAGTGAGTGAGAAAAAGAGGAATGGCCATCAATCATGTACGGTATGTGTTGGGTACATATGAACACAGCGGACAAGGTTATTTTCACCATGTTGCCAAGTAACAGCAGGTCATCCTTAAAAAATCTAGCTAAACTGATTGCAGCCCTTCACTGAAGCACATAGTAAAGGCCCATATACCAGACCCCTTATCTGTAGATAAGATGAAAACCCAGATAATTATTATTTAGTAATGTGTTTTTTTTTTTTCAAACATATAATTACATATGTCTCATATGCTACAGTAGCTTAAGCACAAAATTGTTAAGATTAGTTTAGCCCTCAGTTGTTTAGCAACTATATCTACACCAGGGTTAGTTTAAATGCGATTTCTAAAGATACAGAAGTCATCAACAGTGTTCTGTCGAATAATATGAAAATGCCCTGAAAAAAATTCCTTTCGGTTCTTTGCTCTGTGGTCTGCATTCCATCTGTCTTGTCTCTCTTTCTAGTCCATTTGTTTACTTTCCCTCAGCCCTGTATTATGGCACCAAAATACTGGAAAGCATATTCTCACTGCTTCTTCCGAACTACATCGTTAAAAAACCCTGAAAATGACACCTTTAATGAGACTGGAAATGACACCTTTAATGAGACCGTCTGGATGTTTTGGGTCACTGGAGTGCTTTTTCCTCTGCACAGTCATATTGAAATGAACTCCTCTGAGCTGGATGAAGTTGTCACTGTTCCCAGTCCGGCAGAGTGAGACTGATGACTCCTCTATTGTGGTGGATTGATCGTGTTTTATCAGTCTTACAATAGGGCTCTCTGTCCTGTGGGTGTTTGTATGTAGAGGTGGATATTGAGGAAGTGTGTGTGTGTGTCTGTCTGTGTCTGTGTCTGTGTTCTTTATCTCCTCATGAATCGTGGGCTGTCATGCATAGCCCCTCAGAGCCACTGAGTCTCTTGGCTGTAGCACTGATTTCCCTTAATTGTGGCCCTTTATCGCGCCAATTCACTTGCCATCAGAGAGCCGGGGAGAGCTGTTGAGAGGAGGCAGGAGAGCTTTAGTTACAGTGTGATATGACCCCAAAGACATGAGTCCAGGGCACCTCTACAGGAAGCGTAGCTAGGAAAGATGTAAGCGTGATGGTGCCCATTTTCTTCAATTTTCCCAATACGACCATTTCTTTAGAGTAGTTCTAGATGACAGCTGTAGCGAAATTAGGCTTTCAGCATTTTCCTTTTAATACGAACATCATGCTGAACACAACTCATCACTACACTGTATTGTCACTGTTTGACTGAGTGAAGAACAATACAGAGGCATGGCAGGAGCTGTTATTTTTGTCTCATTACCAAACCAATATGGATGGGCACAGGAGGAGGAGGAAGATGATGATAGTGTGTGTGTGTGTGTGTGTGTGTGTGTGTGTGTGTGTGTCTGACAGAGAAAGAGAGAGCAAGAGAGAGAGAAAGCGAGAGAGAGAGGGAGAGAGTGATAGAGTGTAAACACAGTATGTTATATGTGAAATCCAGGAATGTGCTCACGACAGATCACAGCCAAGTCTCCTCTGCAGATATGTGTGGCTCATTCCAACCCACAGCTATGCATGACCCATTACTCACTTACACGTCTTAAGGAACATGCAGCTGATGGCTGAGAAAAGGCTCCAATACAAAGCCGGCGCAGAATAGGGGGAAGGAACAAGGGATTAAAATAAAGAGGAAAATCTATCTTTCCAGAATCGAACGTGTGATAACACTTAAGATCCCTGTCTGATGTGTCAGGCTGCCAGGCTGAAGTTATATTAATGCGAATGAGAGTGCTTCCTTAAGATCTTTATTTTTAGGGAAAAAAGCATGGACTGATATATGACACCAATAAAGGAGAACGTGATGCTTGTGTGGTTGGATTCGCACAATCCCTCAAGCTGATATGGCGTGGACACTGCCGTGATGACATTCACAAAGGGAGAAAAAAAATGACAGCCCAACAGCTTCAGCAGACTTTCAAATATGTTCTCTTACAAGTCATTATAAAACACCACCGGTAGTTACAGCTTTAATTTCATGGAAACCTAAGTTAGGTGACAGCTTTATAAAGATGGACTCTATATTTTTATTTTGTTTTATGCGGCACATTCATTCTTGCTCAGAAGCCTGTGGGAATTGAGAGAACAAAGGCATGAGCTCAAGGAAACACTGAAATTTATTCATTGGCTTTCAGGCATTATCTGGACGCCTTTTGTCTTCCTGTCTTGATTCTCACAGCAACAAGAATAGGTCACACCACGCAGGTATGCCTAGCCTTTAATCACTTTGGGTATTACTGGGCAAATCGTCTCCCCACTTTATTTTCACTGAGGGCAGACTTTACCATGATGACATGAGCTTTTGTCACTCTCCACATAGTAGCCATTCCTCTCTCTCTCTCTCTCTCTCTCTCTCTCTCTCACTCTCTCTTTCTTTACCTGTCTCCCTATCTCCTCTGGCCTTCCTTTCTCCCCCTTTGTCTCTCTCTCCTCTGCTCTCACCCTGTCTCTGTCTGTTTCTTCTCTGGTCTCTCTTCTCTCTCTCTCTCTCTCTCTCTCTCTCTCTCTCTCTCTCTCTCTCCCTCTCTCTCTTTTTCTCCTTATTTAATATTCTGACCTCAGTCCTACTATTTCTCACCTACACAATCAGTTTGCCAAGATAAAAAAAAGTTGACTTGGAGCCCGATAATGATGTATACCTACCATATTCTGGCTTTTAAAAAACATGGCCCATGTTCTAGATGTATGAACTCACTCAGCACACGGTCTCGGTCCATCGCAAGCGAGGGTCTCCGTGTTGCGGTGCAGAGGGAGTCTCCCCTTAATGGACGCTCTGTTATGCTTTCCACTCCTCATCACCCCCTCAGCCATAAATCCTGCAGACTGCCGTCAGGGCTCTCGGCAGGCTTGTGTCACCGCCGATGAAACATCGCCTGCATTCCAGGGTGGCAGCGGTGCGCACGAGAGCACCTCACAGATGCTAATAGCCAGGGATGCTGTTTGTACAGCAGAAACTCCCCCTGACGGCCTAACTCAATGTCCTATATGCCTGAAACGACCTTGAGAGCCCGAGGAGGAACCTATTGCCTCCATGATGTGTCTGTGTGGGTGGTGTTGGCGGTGGGGTAACAAACAAAACCCCAACAACGAAATCAAAGAACGAACCCCTGCAGTCAGGTTGTGGGAGGTTTGTGGGCCCCACTGATTACCTGATTGTGTCAAATGTGGGTTGTCCTCAGTGTGGGGATATTTGGAGATGTCTGTCAGAGCTCTGGCTGGTGCCACAGTGTCCATGTGGTTGGTAATGTGCTCGAGCTGGAGTCTGTATGTATGTGTGTGTGTGTGTGTGTGTGTGTGTGTGTGTGTGTGTGTGTGTGTGTGTGTATGTGTGTGTGTGTGTGTGTGTGTGTGTTGTGTGTGTGTGTGTGTGTGACTATAGCTGCAGGGTGGCCAGGTTGGCTAAGTTTTAGGGCAGCGGTCAGTGTGTAACCTTTTCTGGGCCCTGCAGTCTGAACGATTGAGCCCTAATGATTATTATTTGGCTGCAGTCCTTGGGCAAGAAGGCAGAGATACCACTGAGGTTTTAAATTGCTGCTGCCTCTGCGGGCCTAACCACTAGAGGCCATCTTATATTTTTGAATGAAGGATGAGAGCCAGCTGTGTGTGTGAGTGTATGTGTGTGTGTGTGTGTGTGTGTGTGTGTGTGTGTGTGTGGGCATATATGATTGCGTGTGTGTATGTATGTGTATGTGTGTGTGTGTATTCCAACATGTCTGTGTTTAACATGGCCACATGTTTCTGCCTACATCTAAGTGCCTAGCACAGAGACTTAGCCCACAACAATGGCATGGTGATTGACTCATGACAATCTAGTGTGGACGGGGGTCAGATTAATGCACCTTTGTGTAGTCTGAATCCACCTCATCAGTACAATAGCATTTACCCTTTAGACACTGTTTTTACAGGCTAATGGCCTCAATCAGGGAGCTGTTTCTAAAGAGTGATTACCCCCTATGCATTCACAACACTGCAGACAAAATACCGGAGGAAATGTGCCTCATTCATTCTCAGCTCGAGCTGAAAGGTTGCCTGGCTGCACAAATAAGTTGGTGTGGACACCGATCGAGATCTTGCAGAGCCAAGTCGAAGGAGAGGAAGATTAGTGGTGGTGGTGTTGTCAAGGACAAAATCCGGAGGATGATCATTGGCCTCGGTGTAAAACAGGAAAGAAAAGGGGGCTTGTTTTTAAAATAGCATACTGCCTCTTAACGAGCTCTCATTTCCTCTTATTTCCATCACTGATCCCACACATGTAACTGATTCCCCTTAATCTGTGAACAGAGGAGGAAACAACAAGGACTTTAAAGGAGTGCTGTTTCCGATAAAGAAATGAGTATGGGAGGGTGAGTGGGGAGTACAGGCTATCTGCTTCTTCTCCTCTTACCATTAACAAGTTGCAGGATATCTCTCTTACCCTCGCTCACTCCCCTTCCGTATCAGTTCTTCTCACTTTTGTTTCCCATCTATCTTTTTTCTCATCTCTGTTCTCGCTCGTTTACTCCCTCTACCGCCCCACTCCCTTTCACTCCCTCTCTCGTCTATCTTTTCCCATGTCCGAGCCACTGGTGGCTTGATGTCCTGCACTCCTCTAGTCAGTCTCGGTGTCTAATTGCTGAGGGCAGGGGGGCTATGGGGTGTTTGGGGGGGCTGTGGGGGTTTGGGAAAGGGGGTTGTGCTGGCTGTAACTCAGAGAGGCTTGCAGTGGGCACAGAGCCCTGATCTGGATAATGACCAGCTCCACACCAAGCCAAGCCAAGCCAATCTGAGCCATGCTGGGCTGAACCATGCTGGGCTGAGCCAGCCAAAGGCCTAATGACTGTGTCATTTAGCTGAGTCACTCCCTTACTCACCTCACCCCTCCACACCCCACAACCCCTCCACCACACAGGGACGTCTTGTCTCCTGCACAGTAAAGCTTTTTTTATATTTGCCGTGTCTGTCAGGGTGTGCAACATCGTGACGTCACCAATGCACCAACCCTTTCATACTGGTGCTCGACACATACACCAATCTCCTCCTCATCAGAGGTGTCATAATGCCACAGTAGTCAAACAGATTGAAAACCCTTGTATTTCAGAGGAGTGAAACATAACTGAATTGCAGGTTTACATCTTGATTTTGGAATTAAACTAGATAAATCCTAAAAGTTTTTGGGTCAGTGTGTGTATTTACTGTGTTTCCAGTAGTACAAGCCTATTTATGTAAAAAATTTTTTTAGATGTTATGAGTGATGGTAGGGCAAAATAAAACCTATGCTGTATAAAATTGAATAAATCCTAAGCACTTCTGCTCAATGTTTGTATTTGTTGTGAGTTTCCACCAATATTAGCCTATTTGTGCAAATGTTCTGCTTTAGGTAGCTTAAAACAAACTCTATTGGCCATTCCGCTGATGTTGCATGTGTGCATGACCTTGCAACAAACCCCTAAAATCTGCTACGTGCCATGGGGGTCGATGTTATTTTGACGTCACGATGTCATGCACCATGACAGACACGATGAGTATAAACCAAGCTTGATTCCAGTCTGGAGGAGTAATGACCTCTCCTGTTGTAGGGTGATGTTTGGGAAAGCTTAGACTCTGAGCAACACAGTGCAGCTTCGAGGGAATCGTGTTACAGGAGACCAATTTTTTTTAAACATCTTTTTTCTCCCTCTCCTCTTTTAGCAGTTTACCCTGTAATGAAACTCCCTAATAACCCATAAATGCTCCGTGCTCTTTGTCATGACCAGATTGCTAGAAAGACTTGCAACACTATGATGATGATGATAGTGCTAGCTGTGCTGGGAGTGCACAGAGCTGACAGTATCGCCACATGGCAGTCAGAGGGCACTCTGCTGCTAAAGTCATGAGCAAACTGTGTGTCCATTCCCACACACACCACCGCAGATCCCAGGCACCATGTCTGAGCAAACACACCCGTGTGTTTTCATTGGACAGATACATAGCCCATCTGTATCATTTAATTCAACAGGATTTTAAACAGAGGCTGTTCCCCTACACATACGCAGACATACACAGACACATACTTACACGCACCCACACACACACAAAGCAGCAGCAGTTCCCGACACTAAAATGCCAAATGTTTTTATGTTCTCAACAGTTTAAGCAGTTAACCACAGTAAGAAGAAATATGCAATCTCTGAAGGTTATGCCTGTGAGTGTGTGCGAACTTTTGTGTTTGTATTACAGTGTTTGTATCCTTCTGGGTAGTCCTCAACAATGCCGCATCAAAGTGGAATGACAAGACGTTGTGAAATTTTGATTTGCTCTCGACTTTCTTTTGTTTGTCTGACTAAAACTGTCTGACCGTGTTTTGTTTTTCTACGTTCCACTGTGGCTAGAGGAATCAATTTAAAGGGGAGGGTGCATGCTTTCAACACTAAAAAACTCAAGCATTTAAAGAAATCGACACAAAAAGAAAGCAGTCAGATTTCACGGAGGATACATAGTTGGAAGTGGTCAAAGGTACATGTGAGTTTGGTTACGAGGTTTACACAGAAGCTAGATTTACACAACACCTGATGCATTCTTTTTAAAGACCTAGCTATGACTTCACAATGGTTTAATGACACACCAAGCTGATGGAAGTCAAGAAGTCCCAAGTCATCAAAGACCAACTGAATCTGTACCCATCTGTCCCTGGCTGCCCAATGTCGAGTTGAAAAATTGCTCTTCAACACACTGGAAAGACTTTTTGCCTACAGCCCTGTAAACAAAGTCACATTTGCTAATCATTTCTACAGCATTTTTCAGGTTCACTGTATTTTCCTGTAGACATTGCAAGTGAAGGTTATATTTTCATCAGTTATTCCACCAGATTATTCTATATACCTGAAATTTTTACAAAATCTTTCTGCTGAACAACTCAATGCACTGTTTATTTTACCAACCAACAGAGCACATTAAACTGCAAACATATGTTAATATGCTGTCCACCCTCTTCACTTTGTTATCAGGTTTCTTTTTCCTTTTCCTTCTCATGCACTAAACTAGCTAAACTCTAAAAAGCCAGCCAGAAGGCTTTTCTCCACTCATGGACCTGTCACAAATTCAACTTGTCGAAATGTCCAGAAAGCTGCTACAGGCCAGTATTGACATGCCACACTGACCTAGGTTATCAACGCACACATGTCCTGGCAAGATCTGATCGATAACCATTGGGAAGAGACATCTATGGATAGACATGGAGACATACAAGACTACTGGTTGCCACATTTTTCCCCTGAAACAGGTGTTCTCATATGAAACCCTGAAATATATGAAAGGACACGGATATGTGATCCTATTTTATAGCATGTAGGTCTATAGTCCTCTGTGACAATCAGAAAAGAACTCTTTTGTACATTTGCGCACGTGCACACACACACAAGCATACAAACACACACACACATTTGGTTCAGGCTGTGGCACACTTTGTCAAGTTAATTTGGTCAATCTAACCATGTCATTTACCCTCATTAAAAGCCAGAGAAGTCTCTGAGCATCAACATCACTTTGATGTCTGCCACGGTTGCACTATTCTTGTTCCAGAACACAAGCACAATATGAAGTCTTAGATTTTTATTTTGTCTGCTGCTTGACAAATCAACTCAGATCTGCGGTACTTAGAACAGTCAGCATGGCAATCGCATGATCAAAGGCAAGACGAATGACTTCAGAGAAAACTCCATTCCATGAATAGAATGACTATAGAAAACAACAACTGTCATCCTACTCAGTCTCCTGAGCCAACAACCTTCCAGCTTCTCCTAGGGTCTTAAAAGGCATGGCAGAGGTCATGACAATATCACTGTCATGTGTTTGCTGCTATAAGCTTCACAGTTTTAGTTTTTTTCTGTTTTATTTTGCTTTTTGTTCTGGCTTGTCCTGGATGGACCTGCCTGAACTAATTAAACAATTGTCATGCCACTTAGTAGCTGAACTGTACATGCAATAAGGAACGGAGGATGCTTGAAACCCAAGAGCGTGACTGGATTGACCTAGGCCTTTAACATGTGTAAAGCATTTAAGAGCAGGCAAAGCCATTAAAGGTCTCATGATTACCTGATTAGTCATGGGCTTTTTCATGCATGGCTAAGGTTTTCTGTGGCTGATGTTTTTGATGAGTCTGACCCCAGCAACACATGCCATTGATGAAAGCCTTACCATCGGTTGGTCTGGTCATCGTTGTAGGCCTTTGCCTACTGTAAATGCCATCTCTCTTTACGGACAAAGGGTTTTATCTGGTTGGAGGGATGCTTTTATCTATTCAGTCCTTGACCTTTACTGCTTTAGAACCACTCAAGTCTTACCCCCTCTATTCAAGCTGTGTTTAGGAAGTTGCTTTCCCCTGTCTCTCTCTCCCCCCCCCCACACACACTCTTTTCTTTGTTCTTCTCTCTCTCTTTCTCTTTTTCCCCCAACCCCTCTGTCTCCCTCCCCCTTTTTTGAACCTGCCGCCTGTGGCTCTGGCCTTTCTTGCACCATTACTTTGCTATGTGCTTAAGTGCTTGTCAGGCTGTGCTGCCATTTCCTCTTGTCACTGCCCATCAGGTGACTCCCTGGGTGGCACCTGGGTGACGCGCGCGCCGTGTCCCTCAACTCACATCCTGTCCGAGTGGGCACGCACTAAGCACAAGCACTGGTGCCTTTGCCCCCAGGAAGCAGGAAGCCAGGTCTGATTGTGGCATACACAGGCTGTCAATTCGGAGCACTTAAAGCACATTACCTGTCAGCTGTGTCACAGGGTTTGGAGTGGAAAAGAGGTATTTACATCTTACGATGCTAGAGTGAATAGTTCTGACTGTTGTTCTTTTTTAGTGTGTGTGTATGTGTGTGTGTGTGTGGGGGGGTATGCACACATGCGTGGGATGACGTGTAGGCCCTTATATTTATTTCCAAAAAGACACTATCAGAACAAAAGTAAACAACTATGTATACTTGAGTTGGAAGGGCGAGAAAGCTGCAGGTAGGCCTCTAAAAAGTGGAGTGTGTATTCAACCATTAGGAAATGGCAGTGATTTCTGCACCTATGCCAGGTCATCTGACAGTCATTTGGCTCAAACGGGATATGCTGCTCCGTTAATAGGCAGGCATGGTCTTTATTTGCTGTTTCAGATCTATTAACTTTGACGTTTTGGATCGGGCTGATATCTTGCTGAAAAACAAGTACAAGCTGTACTTTTCAAAGACAAATTCCTTTCAGCACTTTCAGGTCATGGCTTATAAGAGCCTTATACATATTTGCCTTTTTTGGCATTAACTCAATAGTTCTTTTATCATTTCAAACTTGAGCCTATCTTAGTTTGTTATCTTGGCTGCTAACAAAATAAGTTTTTTCCCTCCTTCTCAGAGTGCAGGAAGGCAGAAGACAAAAAGTAGTTGATCTACAGTTTGCCCAGTCAGGATTGTGGTGGATCCTCCTCCCGACCACCACCCCTCTCCCTAACCCCCTACCCCACCCCACTCTCTCCCCACCATTAGGGTGTGATCAGAGCTCCTGCTGTTGGAAATTGTGTTTACAGCTTCGTGCTAACATTATGCCATGTTCAGTCAATACCTGTGACAAGGGACCTGTCAGCATGCTACGTGAGCCCAGCCTCATGCACCATGTGTAGATTAAACACCATCAGCAGAATGCTAAGAATGGAATCTGTCAGGTCCATCTGAGAAAACATATGTGATTATATACATAGGGGCACACACACAGAATGTAATGTGTATAGGCTCTGTTTCACTACCAGACTATATTTGGTAGTGTGTGTGTGTGTGTGTGTGTGTGTGTGTGTGTGTGTGTGTGTGTGTGTGTGTGTGTGTGTGTGTGTGTGTGTGTGTGTGTGTTGGTGTGCAATGAATCTATGAGGATTGGTAGTCACATGGTGGACAGAGGGCAAAGTCTGTGATAGGCTGTAGGCTGTAAGTGTTATTGGGTGATGAGCTGTTTGATATCCCTTCTCTGGGCACTTTAATGCACACACTGTTTAATTGCTTAAACTGTCACACAACAACCTGATGAAATATAAATGAGACAGGTTTCCATGTACCAATTATGTATGGTAATGTGTCCCCAGTGAGCTTCTAATGAGCTCTCTCTCTCTCTCTCTCTCTCTCTCTCTCTCTCTCTCTCTCTCTTTCTCTCCTCTTACAGTCACTCTTTTCTTCCTCTAACTCACTCACACTTTGCATTTTAACTATACCGGTTGTGTTCTTGTACTTTCTAAAATTTTCGTCATTCTTATTTCTGTGTCTACTTTATATCTCCCGTTGCCTTCTTTCATCCCTCCCATTTTCTGTCTGTCCCCCCACACTTCCTCAGTCTCCCCTCTCTCTCTCTCTCTCTCTCTCTCTCTCTCTCTCTCACTCTTTCTATTCCGCTCTCCCTTCACTTGAGGCTAAAACAGTTCTCCACCTCAGTGAAAGCCTAAACTCCACTTGGGAAAATCAGGCATCTTGGCATGAAAAGCGCCAGAGTGGCAGTTCTTTTTTATCCGTCCGCCTTAAACACAGGCACGTCTTTGTTAAAGAACAGAAAGCCTTTCAGGGGACAAATACATTCAGTGTGCCACAGGAAAAAAGGGGGAAAAGAGAAAAAAATGATATTCAAATCAATAATAAAACAAAGACGTGAAGCCAAGTGCTAAAGGCTGTTGAATTAAAACAGCAACGAAATCCCATCGATGGAAGACTTGAACGTCTTGTCCCTGGGAAAGCTGTGAGGAATATGAAATAATAAACATGATATGCTGTGCTCAATATCGGGTCACAGTGGAATAGATAAAAGAATTCACAAATAGCCTACATATCGATCATGGTGTGTCTCTGTATATGCTTGGCTGGCTGTATGATTTATGCACACAATCCCTTTTTTGGCTGCAATCTCTGTGTGCTATTTCCTCTAATCGGTCTTCTTGTCTCCATTGTTGCAGGAGGTCACAGTTGCTGAAGACATGACCAAAGAGTGCGATGCTGCAATTGGCAGTCATTAACACAGTCTGAGATCTAGTAATGTGGTGTGGGGTGTCACTGATTATTGAGGAGAATGAGTGAAATTTCACTGCACATTTTAAACAGACATTACGGGATGACACAGTGACATACACTGTTAATTCTCCATTTTCTATTTACCAATAAAATAGACTTTACCACCATGACAACCAAATCATAATATTAAGGAATGTGTTATTTCATTTGCATACAGTTTTATTCCTTTACAGGCTTCACACGTGCCCATGTTTTTTTCTGTCTTAAGGGCATCATCAGCATACACTGAAAGCCAGACTTCTGTTGCTCCCTCTGCATAGTTCTCCCTTCTTATCTCTCTCGGTATTTGTTTTTCTCCAAGGATTTCATAATCCTTATGTAGCTCTCCAGTTCTCTTTTAGTCTCTTTTGCATCCTTTATCCCTGGCTCTCTCTCTTTCTCTTGCTTCTCTTTCTCATGTCTGACTTTCTCACAGTATCCTTTGCTCTCTCTCTCTCTCTGTCATGTCCCCTCTCTTTGCCAGTCCGATTATGTTTGCAATGTTAATGGTGACTTTAGGGGTGAGCTACTTTGCTATGGCGTAGTTCAGACCTGCCACTGCAAGTGGCGTCCCCGCCTGTGCTCAGCCCTCTCTCTGGCGCCTGGTGAATGCTCCTGAGGGACCAGTGCAAACGCATGCCGAGGACGCAGAAGCAGTCAAAGTCTCAGTTGTCATCTCTGGAGTTCTTCATCCAGCACCGCCCTGGCTGTCATCCCTTTCTGTATGGCTGCTGTGACTCTTGTGTGTCTCTGGAGGTGGAGACTGGGGCAAAACGTGAACACACAGAAACACTCTCTGCTCTCTTGTCTTCTCCCTCGATTACTTTCTTTTGTCTCAAACACCATCACTTTATAGCTGCTGACTCTTTATTCACCCCCCTCCCCCTTTAGGTCTGTCTTTCTCACAGTCTCAATTTCTTTTTTTTTTCTTTCTCCCTCTCTCCCTTTTTCTCTCTCTCTCTCTCCCTGACTCTTGGATTGATCTTTCCGTGAGAGGCGAGCATCTACATCAGCCATTAAAGTCTGTTTTTGATTAATCCTTCTTCCCTGTCCCCCATCTGTGGAGAAAAAAGGCCCTGTGATGGATGATCAAAGTCAATCAGCGCCTCCCCAGGAAGAGTGGCCATTTTGTGATAAATACTATGATTTATCATTCTAAATCTGCAGCATTTGACATCACTGGCAACAAAAACTGAGAGGAAGAGGCCATTATCTAATCAAACGTGACATCTGGAATTAGAGTGATAAGCCTTGGAGGGGAGGGGGCGAATTCTACAATCTAATGTGAGACGATTCGCTCATATCTGAAGGATTTCATTAAAAGTGCTGCTTCTTCACAAGGGGAGGACATTTTTAGTTGGAACCAGAGTCGGTATGGTCGGGTGGAACTCAGTCGGCAGGTGAGGAAGGCAATTTCAGTCACCCCAGAACTGAGGATAGACCGGGTTAATGGAGCCTCTTCTTTTGCCCTTGTACTCTGGAGACAATGAGTATCTAACACCTCTCAACCTAAACCCCTTTTAAAACACACACACACACACACACACAGACATACACACACACACACACACACACACACACACACACACACACACACACACACACACACACACACAAACGCGCGCGCACACACACACACACACACACACACACACACACAGAAATGGGCGCGTGCACACACACACACGCACACACACACACACACACACCACATGTGTCCTCGAGCAACATGTTCTCACCCACCTCCACTGCACGACATGCATCATCACCTCACTAGATTACCATAGTGACAGCACTGGTCACCTACCATTACTTGCTCGAGCTATCAGTCAAAATTACGAGAGTGTCTGAAGCAACTGGGCTTTAGCTAATGAGCTACCATGGCCTCTACATGAGCCTCCGGCCCAACCGAGATCCCTGCCTCTCTCTGCCCATGCTCCCTCTTCCTCTCCCTCTCCCCTCCTTCCCAGCTTCCTCTCTGCCAGCACAGAACAACTGTCTGTGTCTCTGTGGATGGGAACCTATCACACACAACGAAACAATTGATTCTGTGTCTCAGCTTGGCTGGCTGGAGAGCATCCTTATGGTGGTTGTTTTGGGGAGAGGTGCACTGGTGCTTATGTGTGAACAAGGTATGCTCAAGACTCAAGTTACTGTCAGAGGATGCAGGCAAGCAGGCAGCCTGTGCCTAGAGAGAGATTGCCAACAACAACAGCAACAACAACATCAAAAACAAAAACAACGCAAGTGGAACAAAGAAAATGCTATTTTTTTTCACTCATAGCTCCGCAAAGGTGTGATGGAGCAGATGATGTGATTAATGTGGCCTGTCACTAACCGTTAGGTGGTAGAATCATGTGCGATTTCATTTAAGCGGTTTGGACAAGTGCTCGCGTTTGATAATTGCCCGAAACCGCACACATCAATTCCATCTACACAGATATGGCTCTCTTCATCATTGCAGGTAAACAGTGTTGGGCAGTGACACTCGCTGAGAATTAGACAAATCTCATCACAGATCACCGCGCTGGCTGGCTACCTCTTGGAGATAGCGCTGCCGAGATGATGAGGCCCAGCTGTTGCCATGGTGATGCGTCTAACGATCCACCTGGCTAATGTGAGGGAACCTCTCATCTGATATATAAGCGGTGGGGGGTGGGGTGGGGGGTGGTCTGTGGCAGAGTCAGCCAACACCTACCAGTGGGTCAACAAATAGGACCTGGGAAATAGACACTAAAACTGGTAATTAGCAGTTTCAGCCCTCTGAACTGATGCTAGGAATCACAAATAAATTGTCCTGTCTCTCTCTCGCTCTCTCCCTGGCTCACTGCTGAACTACACGTTTTTCACTCTTGCCCTCTGCTTGTTTGCTTTTCAATGTTTCAATGTGTTCCAAACTTGTTTTGTTTCCAGGGACCGCTACTATTTTTCCAACACAAGAACATAATCAATAAATGCAAACAGAACGACTGCAACAGAGCACACCTGTGAGCGCCTCTGGCAATGAGTGCTCATAAAAAATTAGAAGCAGAAGGATTTCATATCGACATGGAGAACCCACAGAGGAAATGTTTTTCTCCCCGCTATTCTCCAGATTTATGGCCAATGAGGTCATCACTCCAGACAGGATATCCAAGTTTTAGGGCTGAGTTATGGTATACAAAATTGTTTGATTAATTAATGTTGCATAATACAGAGATTCCATGCCCTTGGGGACTTCATTTCAAAGGGATAGATGGCTTTATGAGGTTATGGATGAATATCCTTGGAGATAAGAATGATAAATAGGTGTGTGGTTGAGGCCCATTGGTGACATCATTCATTCACATATACCTACAAGCACACACATAAACACACACACATACACACAGACATGTACACACACACACACATGCACACACATATAGTACCCCCCCCCCCCCGCCCCCACCCCACCCCCCCAACACACACACACATGCAAACAAAAACACATATCCCAAACAGCACTGCCCAGGCGGAATGTCTAAGCACAAGGCTTCTGGCATTGGCTGCTCTCATTAGGCCAGTGCAGGCAATCATCAGTATTGGTGATAAAGGCCGCCAGATGCACAGGCCCATTCCACTCATAGCAGGAGAGCGGGCAGCTAAAGATCACCTCTGAGCACCAGGGCCACCCTCTGCCCATCCAGAGAAGATCAATGCTAATAGTTCCCTCCCTCCCTGTTAATCCTTCCCTCCCTCTGTATCAATCTATCCCTCCCTCCCTCCCTCTCTCGCTTTCTCTCTCTCACACCATCCAAACATCCTCCACCCACCCCACCCCCTAAAAGAGGTGGTGTTAAAAACACACTGCATGCAAGTCGTTGCCGTATCGATTCATTTTCAGTGTTTCAGCCGCAGGTCGGGGCGACGGGGGAAATAACAGGCTCCTCAAGAAGGAGCGATGCTCTGGGGGAACTGTGGGCAGCTCTCAGGGGCTGAGAGGAGCAAGCCTATTGCAGCGCGCCTTGTTGTTTGCTTAGCAGATTCGAAAGAAAATGAGTGAAATCGGTCTCAAGCGACCCTGAGTATCACAGATGGTTTTATTCTTTTTTATTTATTTGTTACCTTTACTTATTTATTTGTTAAAAATGAGCAAAAAGCACTGATGTATGTGATATTTCTACTGATGTGACAGCAGAGAATGAAATGGGAGAATGACTTCTGGCAGGCCAAGAGGGGCGTAAAATAGACCCTTTCATTTTTGTTTTGGGCATAGGGGTGGGGGTAAAAATGATGAAGCCACAAAAGAAAACACTGAAGTATGTGGATTTTGATAGATTTTCAACTTTTGTACAGAGCTCAAGCCCATGTCAAAGTAAGCTGAAGACAAACAAAAGTCTCTCCATGACCTCCAAATTCTCCAAGTATTCACCAACAAAATGCCTCCTCTTCCAAATACAGATTATAATGCATCCATTTGCAAAAAGAAACATCTTACATGGATTTAAATAACAATAGACTGAAAAGTCTATAATAAAAAATCAGCTGTTAAGTAAAAGAAAAGGACAATAGATAATGCAGAGTCATTTAACATAACCAAATGTCATAGAAGTAATTTTGCATGCATGGAAAGCTGAAGAAAATATGTAAATGTGGCATGATTTTAAAACCTCAGACATATTTTTAAAAAGTATAACCAAACAAAAATCTTTGCAGTTATATTACAATGCACTCCAGCACTCCGGAGGCGAATTGACCACAGGATGTGGGCAATAGAGTACTGTTTTAAGCTCCATTAGTTTTTCAATTCAGGACCATTACTCTTACTCCCACATGCTCACAGTTTGCAGGCCTGGCTGCCACGGCAACACTAAACATTCCATAATCGCAGAGGCCTGCAGCTGCTGGTAAGTCATTATCACCATGGTGACATGTCTCCCAGGTGAAAATGGACAGACACCTCATACGTTGCGACCACTGGCTGGCTACCCGCTAGTGTTTATGGTCAGAAATATAGAACTATTTATACACATACACACAGACACAGACACAGACATAATTGATCTATTTTGCTGGTGACGCACCGGTTACCATATGTTGCCACTACTAAGGTGAGGGCCAGAAGTACGTATGTGAGTGAGCCAGTCAAGACTGAGCGCCAGTAGGCCAGCACATGGTTACTTTATAATCCTGATGACAGCAAAAATTGGCCCCAACACATCTGTCCCTGAAATATTAGAGTCTAAGAATTTATTCTGTCTGTGAATAAAACTCTGTGATATGTTTACCAATCAGCGCCCTCTTTGTTTCTCGCCCACTGTGGGAGTATGGCACTGTGATGCTCAATGGGGTTTCCTCATTATAAAATCTTAAAGAGTTTGTCTTTGTAGTTGTCTTTGAACTCCTTTGGTCATACTGAGGACTCTTTCCCAGTGTGTGCACCCACAGAGATGGCCTTAGTCAGCACTTCCTGCTCACATCACCCCCGGCAACTCATTTATCACCGCTGGCAACAGACCCAAATCCGGCCCTATAGCAGATCCAACTGTCACATACACAGGGGGAGGTTGATTCTATGAACTGTGTACTTTGTTCAGTGTATTCAGTAGTTTTACAGATCCACAATGGCTAAAGGGGGATTTTAAATCTGAAGTTGAAGTGACAGGAGTTAGTGGTGTATATATATTGCTTGTTGTATCCTGTTGATAGTTGTCTGCTTACATTTATGAGAAGCAGAAACTGTGTTAAAATGTGTAATTGTGTTCATGTATAGAAAAATGAACACTTCTGCCAGCTTCTAGTGTAATCTGGTCACTAATGCTCTCAGAGGTTCTCATAGTCACTGCTGTGGAAATTACGAAACACATTTAAAATTGGTCTTGACACCTGGCAGCACACAGTCCCTGTCTGAAGTTTTTGGGCAACAGTTTCTTAGGCCATCCATCACAAACTAAATAAGCCTAAGACACCTAAGCCCACACAGCAACTCTCAAGGACAAGCCAACCCCCCCCCCCCTCCCCCCGCAACCCCAACACACACACACCTTTGCCTCTCGCACAGACGGCCTTTCATTTGAAACTCTAATCTATTACTTTCAATAAAACCCACCACCAGGCAGTATCAAACTGGGGGCGGAAAAGTGGTGGAGGTGGAGGGGCTTGACAAGACAATACTGTGACAAAGTGCTAGCCGCTTGCAGGCTATTGCTATCCGTGCCTGTGCAAATCTCATTGAGCTTAGCCTGTCTGAGCTTCTAAAGAAAACATTTTAATCCTGCGTGTCAGAGACAAGAGCCCCCCCCTCCACTCCATGCGAGCGCCATCGACTCTGGCCCCCAGCCAGCTGTCAGGAGACGAGGGCCTGCGAAGTCATTAGGGGTTGCCTGTTAATGATCGGCCCGCGCAGGGGAAAGACGACAGCTTTTCCTCTCCATTGATGGCTCATTGACAGCCCACGAGAGAAAGCCACTGAGTCTCAGTAGAGATGCAAAATGGCTGAACAGGAACTTAACGACAGTATTGACAGGCCAAACAGAGGAATTTTATGGATCACAACACACTGTCTTCTACTGCCTGTGAGAGAGTTGAACAGTGGCAGAAAATGTTTCAGTCTAGAGATGGCATTAACATGAGGAGAGAATATAGTGCAGCAAAGTATCTCAGTACGTCAAATTGGCCCAAAAATGAACTGAAAACAGAACACCGTACCTTGTATTGCAGTGAAATACATATTCTTGTTCATTTTATACCAAATGACCAAACGATCATAGATCGAATTCTTGAACAATGCAACAAGTAGTAGTTTAGCTGTATTTGTTTGGCCCCATAACTGCAGTGGTAATGCTGCACAGGGCATCATCTGTTTATATGGGTGGAGAAAACAGTAATGAACTTTAGAGTGATGCAATGGAGAATATTTACTTCTTAGTGCAAACCTTGGCAACCGTATTTTTAGCCTGTTGCTGGGGCTGCTGGTAGGGCCCTTGAGAAGGGATACATCCAACGTGTTTATGAGCCGCAGAATTTATTAACACATTTATTTATTTATTTATTTCACTCAGATAGTGATGCTGCTTCATTTATCGAACATTGAACTGGAGTTTGAAATTTGCCCTTAAGCATATTATGTTGAAACGTGTGCTGGGAAGATTTTTTTCTTCCACATTCTGAAACTGACTTCTTAATATTGTTACTGAAAAGATTGTCCATGTCAGTGGAAATGCTCAGAACTTTTTTGTCTGCAGGCCAAAGCAAGCAGCTGTCTCATAAAAAAGGTAAAGAAAAAAGATTATGTGAGCATAAAAGCTAAGCGATCGGGAATAAATTCAAGTGTTTTATATTTTAATGCCCCAGAGCTCACATTCACTCACAGAACTTATGCACTTACCTGAATAATACATGGGAGAGCACATATCTCTCAGAACACACACACACACTCTCACACACACAAGCACACGCACGCACACAGGCGCGCGCGCGCACACACACACACACACACACACACACATGTGCACAAATACACCCCCCCACATACACACGTGCACACACAGACAGACACCGACACACACATGTGCTGGGATCCCCCCCCCCTTGCACACACACACATGCATACCCCAGACAGGTGCAGGTACACATATCCCCATGGCTGAGCATTGGAGACATGTAGCGGAGGGAGGCAGGTGACAGATAATCAATTATGGAAGATGTGGACGTGCACACACATGCATACACACACACACACACACACACATACACACACATACACAGGCCCAGCTCTGCTGACATACACACTACAGAGATGAGACTGCACAGCCCTGTTGCTGTCAGCTGTGTCTGTTGATTCAAAACACACACACATATACACACACACAGGCTCCTACTGCATAATTTGATTTTAAAAATGTAAATTGAAAATGATATTTTTCATGAATAGACACTGATGATACAATTGTCTTTCACTTTGTGTTTTGTTTGATTCAATTTATAACCAGTTTATCGCACTGGACTGAAACAAGCAATTGTGATTGCACAGTAATCGTGAAATACACACCCATCCACCAACGCACACATTATGCATATCCCCACCCACAAAAACACACGATAAGCAAAACCAAACACCTACGCTAAGTAGTTCTCCTTGCCCTGCCCCTGTGGTTGCCTAGACACAGGAGGTGGGTGAACAGCAGGCATGTCACCTCCTCAGTGCTGCCACACTGTGATGCTGAGGGGGTGCAGGAAAGTGTACCTAATCGAGCCTTTACTCTGTCATGTCTAGTTATGTCCACAAATATACCACACATACAGACACACGGACATACATGCGTGCGCATAAACACAGACAGACAGACAGACAGACAGACAGACACAGACACACACACAGACACACACACACACACACACACACACTGTGGTGTTTATGGACTCAGGTTATTTGGGGGAGTCCCCAGCAGGGACCCTGTGAGCCAAGCACAGGACCGCCAGAGCACAGACAGTAGGCAGTGTCCACAACCACCACCTGGTCAGGCCAGAAGAGCTTGCAGCACACACTTCCAATGCCCACACACACCCCACCAAACCCCCCTGTCCTCCAGGCAGCCTTTCCGTGACCGGATGGATGGATGGATGTGGGCTGTAAGGCCGAGGGAGATGGAGGCACCTGGACTAGCCATTTCCAGTCAGTCGGGCTGGCTGGGGAGAGAGACTCCCAGCGGCTAGTGTCTAGGCATGATTGCTGGACGTTCTCATTCATCCTCCCAGACACACCTGGAACCCACTGAACAGGCAAATCTTTTTTTCCTTTTCTTAAAATCTTTTTCTCTTTCCTGTTTTTTTTTTCTTTTTACTTATTCCGGATAGGTTTCTGTATGTGTGTGCATATGTTTCTGCACACGTGTACACATGTGCATGTGTGTTTGTGTGTGTTCTGGTGGACTGTTAAGGTTTGTCTTCCTGTGCCCATGGGGTTTTGACAAAAAGGTCATGAGAACTCAGCAAGCTGCCCAAATAGCGGTGAAACAGGAGAGCTCTCTAGGCAGGCCAAGCTCTGCTGCATTTAGCCATGAGCTCAGGAAAATAGAATGTAGGATCATGGCTACACACACACACACACACACACACACACCACAGTCATTTTATTAAATTACTGAGTGCAGAGTATAACAGTAAGAGAAGTTAAGTATTTGTAAATCTGTCTGTCTCTCTTTCTCTGTGCTTGACATTCAAGCATCATGTTATGATAACCGTAACTTGGCTTTAAATAGTGGCAGACATTTTTCTCATCAAAGTTTCTTTTGAATTCACACATGATTATGGGTTTGTGAAAAACAATGCAATGGAATTAAATACCATGTCCCCTGCTCATGTTCATATGTATGTGTGCTAGTGTGCATATGTGTGTGTGTCTGCATTTGGGTTTGTAACTGTAACCTTGGGTATTGCACATTTAAAAAAATGATTGTGCATAAACCCATATGTACATATGGAAAGAAAACAACAGCCAGGGCTCTCAGCATTCAGGAACCTTTAGAGTATTCCATTTTATTTGTATGATTCATCTCTGTGGAGCATTGACATGAAGATAAAAAGGACTGGAGTCCCAGAAATGACCTCTTCCCAGATTACATTAAAATTGCACTTTATTCGCACTCTAAACGGCAACGTGTATATAAACAATAACATGAACCTGCAGAGGATGCTGACTGAAGAGAGGACAAATGAAATAAAAAAACAAAAACAAACAAAAAAACAGAAGTTTTGAATAAATAGAGAGTTCTGTACCTTCATCACACAGAAAAAGACTAACACATTTTTTTTATTGGATTTACAGTTCAGATCAATTTTACTCCAATTTTACTGTTTGCATCCCTGCTTCACACACACAAAAAGAGAAACACTTTTCCTTGCCACATAAAAATACAAAAGAACAATTTCTGAAAATGAATGCCTTTGTCTAGCCAGTGGAGCCATGGGATGACTAAAAGCATGTTTGAAATCAAACGCATCTTGAATACCACAAAACGCAGAGGATCAGGGTTGCCTTTCTCAGGCATGTCACAATCTATCTCCACTCTCTCCTCTATTCATCCTCGTGCTCACTTACTGAACAAACAGTACCTGTGTCTGGGATGGTGAGTGGCAGCCATTTTGTACCGATTCTTGATACGACAATGAAAAATGTGCTTGCCTCTGATGAGTGACAGTTAAGACCATCCCACCTCTCATTTAGGGTCCTTCTTTTTCCGAGGACCTTCCCACGTCCTTACCTGCCATCAGAAATGATGCCGCAATCCTTCTTCTCACTCTGACCCGTGACCTGACTAGCACTTAAAGGTAAATAAACAATGCAATGCAATTACACTATGGACATTATAGTGCAATATTTCATACAGAATACAGAACGCACCCCCCCGTCCTGCTCTAACCTACATGTATTTTTTGTATTGACATGAGGGGTCAAAGTCATGAGATGCACATTTCTTCTTTGACAGAGTGGCAATGGGCATTTTACATTGTAGGCATGCAAATGACAGTCTAACAAAAGCGGACCTCACTCCTCGCTGGTTCTCTACTCTTCCTGCCTGTCTGCTCAACCCTTCTCATTCTCTTCTTTTTCCGCCTCATCCTCTTCCTCCTTTTCCTCCCCTTGCTCCCCCTCTCCAGGGATTGTAACAGAGGGACTCTACTCCACTCGCCAGCATGCCAGCTTTCAGGATTAGACAGAAACTCTGATTGTTTCTGCCATGTATAGTAAGTCCCTTTACTCCAGCATAGATCTGGTGTGGCTTACTGCAAGCTTTAAGATGAAATGATTGACATGCAGTCAGATGGCTGGATAAAGGAAGATGATTCTCTTTTAAAAATAACTGCTGAACTCTCTGCTAGGAGTCAGCATGAGGGTCAGCCATGGAGAACCTGACTCTCGTGGTGAATTCTGATTGAGATGCCACCCTCACATACGCATGTGGGCAAGGCTTGAGAGGGCTAGGACATTCAGGAGGAGAACAGCCACAGTCCTTTCAATTTAAACACAGCGCATGGCCCAGACTGGGCCTAGCCAATAATACCACAGAGAATCAGACACACAGATAGAGAGAACCAAAAAAAATACAAGCGCAATAACCTAACATTGCTTCCTTCTCAAAGACCCAGTCAAACTGGTCACACATGAATAGAAAAATACAATTCAATGACTCATTAAAAATGAAAAAAGGTGAAACTCAAACAGATATAAAAGAACAATAAACAAAACAGAAACAATACTTTCTCATTCGTTAGTCCATACATTTTTTTATAACTGGTACAATCTTAAAGAGTGTTTATAAAAAAACAAACAAACAAAAAAACAAAACAAAACAAAATAATATCAGTATTGTTAGCCATTCCATGATGACTTGTGTTAAAAAGGAGGGGTATATTTGTTTACAGTCAGGCCTGGAGGCCTGACTCTTCAGAGATGAGAGGCTTGCTGTCAGAATTATTGACTTCACACTGCGTGAGCTGTCGAAATCCCCTTTGCAAGAAAATAAAGTTGCTACCCCAAAAAAATCATGATGGATTGAAGTAAAACTGGAATTGAGAAAAGTTTTACTCCCCCTCTCCTAAAGCGCTCCCTCTTTCCCCACTTAGAGTGTGTGTTTTCCCTCAGGCTCCTAACGAGAGTGAGCGGGAGTGAAAGAAGGAGAGCAAGAGCGAAAGCGTGAGAGACGAGTATTATGCACTGTACCAGAACACTTCTGCTGCTTTATGATCGTCCTGCACATTGCATAGCAGCCTTTTCACATTACACTGACTTGCTATTAAGGTTACTTAGGTCAAAAATGGAACAAAAAAAAACATCCAGTCTAATGCACACTGTTTTGCCCCCCCACATCCAACTGGCTTAACAGAAGTTTGGAAGGGTCCTCTCCTCTTTCTCCCTTCTCTCCTTCTGATCCTGCCCGCACTAGGGCTAATCATGCATTTGACACCATTGTGTCTGCACATGACTCAGTGTGATAAGTGAGCTTTGGGGGCTTGTTAGGCTCCATTAATCATGATTAGTTATGAATGCGTTAAGTGACCTGCTCAAAGATGTGCGCTAATGTTTGCAATGTTTGTGCACTTGCTTGTTTAGTTCGTGCCTATGGGCAAGCAGCTAACTGGCTGGTCATATCAGCTTAGGCTCTCCCGCACACACAAAGCAAAGCACTCTGACACTCACAGGAAATCTTTGCAGTAGGCACCCTGACGTGTGAAGCAGGATGAAGCAATGAAAACAACACAAATCCAGCCTGCAGAGAATAACACTGTTTGCTAATCGAACACATTGGACACCAGACTAGGTATCGACTCAAGTGGGTAAAGTTTTTTGTATCTTCTGAAGAGCTGGTTCGCAGCATCTATCACAAACGATTTCCTATAAAGGCATACAGAGCTTGAAACGACTTTATGGACAATTTCCAAAAACAGTAAGTGCCGAACAAAGTTTCAGGAAAGAGAAAAAAGCAAGATACAGAAAGGAAAACAAAAATTTAACCTTTCAGCCTGAATGCAGAAATGAATGACAAAGTACAGTCTGTTACTTATCTTGGATAGCATTACCATAAATTCTAACAGGATAAAATATTTAAAGTATAAACAGTAATGCATGACAAGAGGAAATCTCTATTTTTAAGTTTTTTTTCCTTTTTTAAGTAGAAACACTGTACATAAATTACTTTCTCTGAGACTAATATTGAAATACGGATAAGTGGATTTACTTTCTTTCTCTTTAAAAAAAATCCATAAAGATTATTCTCATGTCTCAGTTAAAAGCTCAGTTGGATATGATTCTTTTATTCTTTCATCATGTGTCACTCTTTTATTTTATTTTTGTCATATGCCTGTACCATGTCTCCTCATCCGGCCTCATATGGACGTGACCCTATATGCGCTCTGGGTCGGAGCGGGGGCCCCTGGCACAGTCATGAGAGTGTGTGAACATCCTCAGAGGAGTGCCTTTATTTATCCACAAAGAACCACATGGCTTCACTTCTGTAGCTCATAGCTGTACATCCCCAGCACTGACCTGCCCTGCCCGCCAACAAGTCTAGTAATTTGCCTTTTGTACTTGTCCTTAACTGTTCCTTCGCATAAGGTCAGCCAGTCAGGGCTTGCCAAGGAGGTGATACTGTATGAACATGGTCAGTGCATTCTCACTCCAGAGAAATGCAGTGGTATACCTTACTGTATGTAAACACTTCAAATTGTCCAATGTTTGTTTTTCTCCTTTTGTTGTGTTTGAAGCAGGTCACCTCTAAGGTCGATAGCAAAAACAAAGAAAGAAAAGAGGAAAAGAGTTTTTTTCTGTTTTTCGACTTTTACAAAGTGAGAGTTCTGAGAGTCCATAGTCACTTCCCCGTTGTGAAGTGGGCCAAACATGAACCATGAGCGTGGGTCTGGACTGTTCTGACCCAGGCCATGCTGTGGTAATTTTACTGCTTTAAAATCAAGACGTTATCTACATGGTAACTGCGTTAGACTTACACAACTCTACATGAGGCGCTAGCCTGAAGCCTCCTATAGTCTTTCCAAACAGCGAGGCTCCATACATATCTGTATATGTATCTGTATCTGTGTGTGTTTGTGTGTGTGTTTTTGGATGTGATTGTGTGTATTTATACATGGACACGGACAGGGAGGGTGGGTGGAGAAGAGCTCAGTAGGCTCTTTGGCCGATGAATGTGTGAGAGGCGACGGGGAGGGGTTAGAACTCCAACAGGCCGTTTGTTGTTGTGGAGTGGGGCTGGGCATTGCGGTCTTGTTACCTCTTCCCAATCTCACTCTGCCGCAGAAACTGGATGTTGTTGGCACTGTCTGCCAGCTCAGGGTACTGCTCCACTGACAGCACATAGTAGCCATCGTAGCCTTGCACCTTGCCATTGCTCAGCAGCTGACGCTTCTCGCCCTCCGTCCACAGACGCGCACCCTCTTCACCCTCGCGCACCCGTTGCTGTTCGCGTGACCAGGCGTTGGAGAGTGCTCGCTGTCGTGCCTGCTCCAGCACGCGCGCCTTCTCCTCATCCAGTGTCATGCCATAGCGTACATGCAGTGCCAGGGCGCCGTACTGCAGCTCCACGTCGGCAAACCGCCGCGTGCGTCCGTTCACCACAGTGGTGGACTGAGAGACTGTTATGTTGACGCCATTGTCCAGCGCCTTGCGCCCGCTGGTGAGCCGCAGTGCACCCAGGTCATTCTCGGGCAGTGTGGTCTTGATAAAGTAGTGCGTGTCCCGGCCCTCCACCGTGAAGTGCAGGTCCTCCAGGTAGTAAGCGTGGTTGAGCACTGCTGCCACCTTGATGCAGTCCTCGTTTGCAATGTTGAGCGCGCTGGTTATCACACGGCCCTGGCTGATGGCCATCATCACGCCCTTGCCGATGAGTGACTTGGCCATGGCGAACCACAGCCACGGCCTCTCACTAACAGTCCTCCGTCGGCTCAGCTGGATCTCGGGCATTCGCTCGAATGACAAGAATGCCTGGGACTGATGCGTCACAGCCTGCTGGACCCCAGAGATGGACTGCGGAGGGGAGACAGACAAAGAGAGAGAGAGAGACATTAAGTAAGCAAAGGTTGTGCAGGTGCCCAGAATGTGCAGAATGGTGTCTGCATTGTCCTAGATAATGGTCTAATTTAAAGACAAATCATTCTGAAATGCTGAACAATGGAATGCATGGGTAAACAACTTTGTACTTCTATGGGTGTAATTACATTACCAGTGCAGTCCAAAGTCACTACTGTAAGTGAATTTTAGGCATGGTCTGTCTGGTGAATTTTTAGTTAGATGGTGTAAAAATGGTCTACGAAGCTGGCGCTTGGGTTGTCCTCTTTTCGCCTAATTAATTATGGGTGTTATGGGCACATGCAATAGACCAGTCATGCCTTTTCTTATTTCCAGCATTTCTCTCATGGTGTGCATGCATGAGGGTGAAATCGCATTTAGCTCCACACACACTGTAATACAGCAGTATGCCCAGAAATAATAATTAGGTGCATGGGAACTTTGGGTAGTGTTGACTTAAAGCAAAAATAATAATAATAAAAATAATTATTAAAGGTTACAAAAAGCAAGTTTCTTACTCGTCTTACTAAGATATCATATATATCAAAGCAATATTTTAAGCCTGTTTGCATAGACATGTGCTTCTATCATATTCATGTACAAATTGTTTTGTTTACTGCTGTTTCATGCCATTAGATCATACGTCTTAAGAAAACTACTCATGTTAATGCATGAGAGAGGACTACTTCTTTAACAGCCTGAACACATTCCCAATTTTCGTTCCGAAATCTTGGAGCAGACTCTGGCATATTTAGACCGCTTGTAAATTTGCAATGCTGTTGGAACTGTCCTACAGTTTTGGAGAGGAGTGCATTCGTAAATTGTCACTTCTTGTCCACTCAAAACACACTCTGGCACTTCTGATCTGTTCGTAAATTCTGAATGCTATTTAAACTGTTATTTGCTCTGTCACAGTCTGAGTGCACTAACATATCACAGATATTTTTAAAAAAATATTTTAACAGTATAATGGTATTGAGTTGTATATTTTAATCATGTACATAATGTTCGTCATCCTCATTAGCAGTCTATAAATGAGAAAAGCCACATCTAAATTAAACTCAAAAGCTCACTTTTATTTTCAGGACTGTGGAGCTGTGTCAATTTTGTCTGTAAATATAAAGTATATATAAATGAAGAAAGAGTGCTCAGTCTTTTTAAAGTATGAAGCGTGACGCCATTTTCAGAGTGCAAGACTGAATTTACGAATGCACCCCGAGTCCCACACTCCAAGAGCGTTCCGAGCGTGCTCCAGACACTGCAGGAAAAGAGACCTTGAACAGGTACCCATTCTTTTTTGGGGACCTCCAAAATGATTAATCAAACCTGGCTGCATTACAATGTCCCCTGTGACTTATTCGAACATCTGGAGGGCATTTCAGCGATCCAAATATTCTATTTTTTACTGTAAGTCCATGCTTTCACGTGTTTGCATTGTACCATTGTAGGCACAGAGTGTAATCAACCAAATTGTTGAAGGTGCCACCTGTGATTTTAAGCAAATTGTAAGGTCGAGTTTACTTATTGCAAATTTAGCAAAATACAATTACAAAATACAACAGCATATCATGTCCAGAAATGGACCAATCGCCACGTAGGAGAGACTTTTTAAAGAAGTTGAAGTATACGGTAGTTGACATGCATTTTCAAATCTGTGGGCACAGACTGCCAAAGGATGCACAAGTCCATGCACAAATCTGAGGCCACAGATTAGTAATCTGAGGAAATGGTTTATCTTTTTTTCTTCTAACTGACCCTCAGCTCTGTACTATTCCCTTAATATGCTGGTGAAAAATCAGTTTTTTTTTAATACACAATTGGGTAAGTGAACACAATGAATAACAACTTTGGCAATATCGAATTTCACAACATTGTAAATTATGTATTCATGACTAAGGCTTATGTAGTCATATTTCTCTTAGCTGAAAATACCAATTGATTAGGAAGACAAAGGCTTATTGACAACAATTATATATTGTCCCAAAAGGACAAGAACATTACATTGCAATAACATCAATAAATACATTATGAGCTGCAATTTTTGTATACATCCTGCTACTGACTCCAGTAAGAAGCCTGTTAAGATGCTCTTTCCCTGCTATGATGACTTGAGAGCACTTGTACATCTCTTAGCATTTCAGCTACTGTTCTTTCTGGAAATACTTATCATTTGTATTTCTAAACAGTACTACTCATTTACTGCTGTGTATTTATATCTCTTCGGGTTGACCATTTAGATTGCTATAATTGGTCACCTGGTTAGCCATTTTTACTCTCCATTACTGCAATAAGTTTACATAGACAAAGTATTAATCTTATGATATATTTTAGGACAAAATTTAAACAGCATAATACTATTTTATATTGCATATTGTGCTGTTAATGCTTTGAATATTTATGCACTGCCACATAGAAATTACTTAACTTCTAAGTTTATCCACATTCATCTTAGGATCTATAAAGTGTCTGTTTACCCATCTGTCTCTGTGTTTGTGCAGGGGTGTTTGTATATTGTGCATGCAACGGTGTCACCACTATATGCCTTTTCATGGTAACAACATGCCGATAAAGTGTCATATCACACTCAACATGCCCACAGGTGCACAGAGGAGTGCATGAACACCTCCTAATTAGAGGAGATGGGTGCAACGCGCAAAAATAAACAATGCGCTGCTATCAATCTAGGAAAGACAAGTACTTAATTTATCATGCAACCCTGTGTTATTTGCACAATATTGGGACAAATCTTCTTAGTGTTAACTTGAAAGGAACAGAAACATGTAAATTGATAGAACTTGCTGAAATCATCTGGTGACAAAAAAAAACAACAAAAAATGTTTGAAGGGTATTAAAAAGCCAATGCTTATTTAAAGAAAATGTGAAGCTGTTTGCGTACTGCTTGTTAATTTCAAACAATGATATGACAGTCATGCTAGGACAATTAAGAAAATAGGGGGACTCATTTGCACTTCAAATGCTTCGAAATAATGACTATCTCCAGCAAAACTGGTAATGATTCAGCATGGGATAATTGGTCTCCGCTCTGTTGGCTGAACTAAGGACCACCCTGACTTTGTTTGCGTCTTCTCTGTGCGTGTCTCAAGAGGGTAAAATAACATAGCTCCAGCCACTCAGAGGCTTTCAGAGCTTTGTCTAACCGCACAGAAAGAGGAGACAGTAAAATTGAGTAAGATAAACACTGTGGAGGTGCGATTTAAAAACATAAGTGCAGGGGAGGAGTAGGGGGATGGAGGATAAAGGAAGTCTGCGCACAGGACAGATGGGTATTCACAGCACCAGAGCAGGTGTGCTCAACTGAATCACAAAATACCTTTTTTTTTGGGTGCGAGTTAAAAAAGACTTCAAAATACTAGAAAACCGCACTCTCAAGCTTTTTCTCATGATCGGTTTATTGAACCACGTCTAGAGTCTGAGCGTGTTTCGGCCCTAGGCCATCATCAGATACACACCGGCAGGTCATCCCACAGCTGGCTCTTCCTCATCTCCAGGGAGGGCTGCGTCAGGTCAAACTTTGGGATGGGGAATCCTGGGATGACATTATGAAGGTGGAACCCAAATGTCACCAGCCAGATGTTGACATCTACATTACGGTGGAGGAGGGAGGAAAAAAGAACAACATTAGTGTGTTTTAATCAAATGAAAATTAACGTCACTCCAGAATGTTCCATTAATACCACTTTAATAGCAAAACCATGACTCCCAGAATCATTACAAAGTTTGGCAGTGTGACTCTGTTGTTAACTTGACCTATCTTGACAGCAAGCCCCAGGGCAAATATCCAAACCTCTCTTCACAGCTCTGCCAGCGTAAACAAAAACGATCCCACACCAAATAAATGACAGACATATTTGAGCTCAGTTTTACCATGCACACTAAAAACTCTAATCCTTTGATTAAGGATGAATGTTTGCATATCACATCCTCTTATTACATCCAACTAGCCAAATTATAGTTTCGTCTCGGCTGCGGCTTGCTACTTGGCCAAGAGTTTGCTTTCATATGTAGCCAGAGTGAATATCCAACCCGCTCCACATGATGAATTGAAAACACCTTTGCGCTCTCCTTGCATGAGCTCACCTGTGACGTACTCCTTGACCTCATGCACCTTGCTGATGGGGTTGTTGTTGCGGAACATGTACAGATTGAATGGGGCAGGGTCCTTGCCCACTTCCTTCCAGGTGCCAATGTCTGGGGTGGTCCAGCGCCCAGCTGGGATGTCGTAGTCCCTCTCACCGAAGTGCAGCAGGCGCGTCAGGGGCTCATAAAGGCCACCGTGGAAGCCAATGACCAGCTGGAAGGCCGGGTTGGAGTCAAAGTATATCTCTCCAAAGGCTGTGTAGTGCACTTGCTTGAGCAAGCGCCCATTGCTGCTGAAGACGGCCAGTGGTGTCCCGGTGTTGTCACAGGCGATGTAGAACTCCTCGCCACTGCTGATCTCCATGGCAAACAAGTGGCCTTGCAAATCGTAGTATAGGGAGGTGATCTCGGAGCTGGAGTGGTTGTAGACGTGGGTGATACGCGTGGGGTAGTTGAGGTCAGCATAGAAGAACTGCAGGTGCTGGCCCAGGCTGTTGCGTGAGGCTAGTCGGCGGCCCAGACCATCGTAGCGGTACTGGATGGTCCAGCCACCAGCCTTGCTATGCACGCGCACCAGTAAGCCCTTGGAGCTGTACTCAAAGACCTCAGTGCCACGCTGGCGCAAGAAGCCGTCCTCGTCCAGGCGATACTGGATGTCGCCCAGACGAGTGATGCGGTCTCGCAGATCGTAGCGCAACGGGGTGAGGCGGGCACTGTTGCCAGGGTTGAGCAGGTGCAGGTTGCCATTGAGGTCATAGTTGTAGCGCCACATTATCTTTTCATTAAGGTATACAGTCTGCAGTTGTCCGTCCACGTCATACTCATATCCATATTTGGTGGTGTTGGCAAAAGGCCCGATCTTAATCTCACGCTTGGTAACACGACCCACGTTGTCATACTGGATAGTGATCCAGTAGAGGAGCGAGCGGAAGATCTCATACTGGATCTCCTTGATGCGCCCGTGTGCATCGAAATGTTTGGTGTAGGTCATTACGGCTGTGGAGATGATCTGGTTGATATCATAGTATATAACTCCGAACTTGCCGAATTGCTCCACTTTGCCCGATATGTCATCGAACTGGTAGAGGTCGATAGGCAGGGGTGTTTCATTAATGACGCCCTGCATGCTGGTGACCCGGAAGCTGTTGTCGTAGGTGTAATCAAAGCGTGCGTTCACCATGCCGTCCTCGCTGAAACGAAAGATCTGGCGGTCCACCAGTGGTCCCACTTGCCTGTAGCGTATGGAGCAGATGAATCCTTCGCTTTGCAGGTTTACGGTCTTCAGCACGCCAGCCGTCTCGTCGTAGGTGAAGCTGACCCGCGTGCTGTCGTACAGGATCTCCGACAGCTTATTCTGCCGGCGATACTTGTACAGCACGCGGCGACCCGTGCCCAGGTGGGCCACACGCAACAGCTGCCCGTCCTCACTGTAATCCACTGTCACAGAGGCATTGCTCTCAGGAGGGTTGTAGATGTTGCGGTAGTAGCCCACCGAGCGGATGGTCTGCATAGTGTGGCGTGCCACGCTGGGCATGGTGATGGCCGACAGGTGGTCTTGCATGTCATAGTCAAAGATGTACTGGCGCTGGCTGTGCAACAGGAGGACCATGGACTGGAGAGAGCAAAGTAAAGGGGGATACAGCAAGAGATTAAAAAATGCAGAAGAAAGACAGATGAAGAGATGCAATGAAAAAGGGGAGAAAAGAAGTAACAATTAATTACACTAACAAGCATTTAAAATGCAAATGGTGGTGAATGCAGGTATTAACATCCCATTTGGGAAACGATTTTTTCCCTTAATTGAGTTCTCCTTGACCCCGGCATGTCTAAGCGTAGACCTGTTTAATGCACTCGGATGCGTAATTCTAAAGTGAGCTGCAATTATTGGCTCCGGCCCCATGCCGTGTCTGTACTTATCTCATAAGCTAAGCTCCACTGAAAGTCGCAATCACTTGGGCAAACAACAGGTAATTACCTGCTTTGCATATCACGCCCAGAGGTAAAGGAGGGAGGTATGATGGACATGAAAAAAGCAGAGGATAAAGAGGTATATGTAAAAAAAAGAAAATCCTGGAAGATTAGTGGATAATGTAAACCTAGAATGTGTGCTTTGGCAAGATAGCAGGAACACTGGACTTGCTAGGATAATATGAGGGAGGAAAGTCCTTTGGTTGTCAGGCAGGCCAAGTCTGAGTCTAAGTGACAACCCAATAGGTGGCAGCATCATAAATATTTAATGTGGGATGTTAATCAATAAAATGAATAAATAAATAAACATGTGAATAGAAAGGGACCTACGTCATGTGGGATATAAGGTTGTATGTGTTTGTGTGTGTGTGCTTATGTCTCTGTGTTTGCGTGAGTGACAGTTTGTCTGTGTGTGTATGCATGTATGTGTGTGTGTGTGTGTGTGTGTGTGTGTGTGGTTATGTCTGTGTGTGTGCGTGAGTGACAGTTTGTGTGTGTATGCATGTATGTGTGTGTGTGTGTGTGTGTGTGGTTATGTCTGCGTGTTTGCATGAGTGACAGTTTCTCTGTGTGTATATGCATGTGTGTGTGTCAGTGGTCACATCGCTCTGCACTGTCGCCTCCTCATCCTGCATTCATTACTGTATCTTCCTCACAACCCAGCCCCTCTCATGAGGGTGGGAGCAACTATTTACTTATGCATTAATAGAGTGAGTGTGTGATATCAGTGTTTGCATGGGTGTGATACAGTAGTCTCTGTGCGGCTGTGTGCAAGTATTTATATGTGTGTGTAAGCGAGAGTGTGTGTGTGTGTGTGTGTGTGTGTGTGTGTGTGTGTGTGTGTGTGTGTGTGTGTGTGTGTGTGTGTGTAATAGGCTCTGTGCTTTCATGCCTTTGTGCTTGTGTGTCAGGTGTGTGTGTTTCAACCTCTCTCTCTGCTGGGGACGCTGCTCCATTCTGTCATCCATAGCTGGACAACCTCTGCCACCCCCCACCCCCATGCACCCCCCTCCAAAAACCCCTTCCCCCATCCCCTACCCTTCCCCCAGCTGTGTGCTGGGTGGCATGTGTTTATGCGTTGATACGGCTTCTCCTGGTCACGCTACCTGGATGTGTGGCAGCGCTCAGCACCAGCCCCATGCATATTTAATGCTCACGGGGGACTTCGCTTTATTTTCCTGCTCTTCAGAGAGGGAAAAAAGCGCACTTTCCAGCGCGAGTAAACAAGGCTCTATTCTCTCTCCAAGGATTTCCATTGTACAGAGAGAAAAGTTGACTTTCAGAGACTGCTCACTTAAGAGACACCTTTGACATATACTTATTGAGTTTCTCGACTGTTCATGTCTGAACTACACAGACCACAAACTTCCAAAGAACAGACCCACAGTTGAATTGTTTTGAGGGCCACTCCAATTAATCTGAGTTCAAGGCCATAGGCACTTTGTTAACCGGGTTAACTGGGTGTCTTTATTGCTTTCTGATTTCTCGTGTATGTGAGCCCTTCTCTGCACTCCCCCTCTCCTGCGCTCTATATGCAGGCCTGTAAACCTCAGTCCCAGTCTCCTGCTCCCCTGAGTCTCATTTCTGCAGTCATAACTTTGACTTCAGGAGGCCCTGCTAAGCCAACCCCTCCCTCCCCATCCCGAGTCATTTTCCTTGTGCTTTCTCTCTCACTCTGTCTGTCTCTCTCTCTCTCTCTCTCTCTCTCTCTCTCTTTCTCTCTCTCTCTTTTTACTCCCAGGTCCTCCACCCCATAATTCATGGCAGCCTTTTGACACTCACTGCTTTCAGGGGAATCACAATTATTTGTTGTTTTTCTTTTACAAAATAACTCGCCTCTTTTCTTCACTGTCATTAATAATATACACTCTCATACACTGCACAAATAAATCCAGACGCCGTATCTCCGAAAGGCTCACCGGTTCCAGAGGCCGGACCGAGAGCGCTCGGCTAAGCCCTCCTATAAAGAGCCGGGGCCCGGAGCAGAGGCCATTATTACGAGCCAGAGACACAGCTGTGCACTCGGCAGCCATTTCCACCGGGGCTTTCCCAAAGGTCAGCCTGCAGTCAGCACCACTGAGGTATTTCTAACTTTACAAACTTGGACAGGTACAATATTAGGATCATATTTTGTGAAATTACAGTTGGCCTAGGAAAATCAGACTCTGTCCAAGGCCTGGAGGGGGTAGTGTGAAAGATTGGTCCCACTGAAAGGGCTGCTTAAGAGCTTATGTTTCTGCTGTATGAGGCGCATTTGAAAGAGAAATATGAAGACGAGTTGCATTTCTCTGGTGCTAAGCGGAGTGCCAGAACTACAGATGCCCCGAATATGATCTGATTTGTCAGTATCTGAACCTACTTGTCACCTTCTCATGTAAGTCCCTCAGTTATGTCAAAAGACAGACAGACAGAAAAGGCAGACAGATAAGGCAGACAGACAGACAGACAGACAGACACAGACAGACAGAGGGGTGATGTCCACAAATGCACTGAAACACTACAGGCTGAGAAAGTTCTGCACAGAATGTCTACAGCAGTTGGCCACCTACTCCGGCAGAGATGTATTACCCAATCCCAAGCCAAATTTCTGATCCATGTGCATTCCTCCCCCTACAAAAAACCACACTTCTTGGCTCGCTCACCTTATCCAGGTAGGTGTAACTCCAGGTCTTGCCATCAGCGAAAGTGCGAGAGACGATGCGGCCTTGGCTGTCGTACTCCACGCGCTCGGAGGTTGGGCCGCGCTGGATGCAGGTCACCTGGCCAGAGCTGGAGTAGGTGAGGTTGACCGACATCAGCTTGCTGCTGGGAACCCACAGCATCGGGTGGCCCGACGAGTCGTACACGATCTTTAGCAGGAACTTGCGGTGGTCATCGTAGATCTTCTCTGTCCGCAGAGTGCGGTCGTAGTCCACCGACAGCAGGTTTCTTCCGTTGACCTTTTAACGAAGAACACAGGTACAAAAATGAAGTGGACAGGATGGATGGCACAGAAACAAAATGAATGTGGCAAATCATTACCACGGAGCCCTTAAAGTTAATCAGTCAGGGGAAGTGCAATTCGTCAGCAGCACGGTGATGGCGTGTTTGTTTAAGACAGTGCTCTGATTGATTCTCAGGCGCGACACTAAATTCGTTTCGAGGAACCTTGATGTGAGTGGAGGGGGGATCTGATTAGCTGCTCCTCTGAATGGGTGTTCATTACATAGAGAGAGTCACTGGCGCTCATTCAAAACTTGCCATCTCCTTTTTTTCTCTCCTCCACACACAATCTCTTTCTCTCTCAGTGTGTTTTGCTGAAATGAGGCCATTGGAGAACTCACTAGAGCATTACACACAGGGCCAATATTCATATCACACACAGAGCAAACACACATATCACATATGAAACCAATATACATATCACTCAGGAGACTCCTTCTCACTGACCCTGTGTCTTAAGCATTCTCACTTTAACAGCCATCACTGTGGCTTTGAATTAACACAATGCACATAGTGGAGAGGTGTTGTAGTGAGTAGGAAAAAATATGATCAATCAGTTTATCAATCTTGCACTACTCTGGACTGACAGGGTGGGCTGCATTTTTACAAGCAGACCCTTAAAAAGACTGCAGCACATTTGATGACAGTAAGGTATTTATGTGTGTGATTGTATGTGTACGGGTGTGTATGGATATGTGTTAATGTTTTGGGGAATCAAAGTCCCTTCATTCTCAATGTTAGCAGTAGGCGGTGGTTGTGGGTATGGGGGTGCCACAGTATGAAGATTAACCTCTTCAGAGGTCACCAGGGATATCCCTCATCATGTCTTCATTTCCCTGTGACTGCCAGCAAAAACAATAACCAAACACTTCAAGCCTGCCTTTGATGTAGATGAGACAAAATGCTCTAATGTTCTGAGATGATAGTGGGAGAAGGTAAAAAAATAAAATAAACAAATAAATAAAAAAAAAAAGATAAATAACAAAAATCACACCCATTTCCCTAATCACTACCTGTGTGACACTAATCTGTGTTTGTATCAAATGCGAGAAGTGAAAGCATGTGTTTTTGCAGTGGCGCTGAGGACCGTTTGAAATGGAAACGGACGCCTTAGTCTGATAGGCACCGCTGCCTCACTGGTGTCAGTCCCACGGCTGACAGCCACTAGTTTGCCCAGACATAAACAAGTGCTCCAGAGCCATTAGCATATGGATGTGGCATATCTGACAACTCCCTCAGAGGCCTCCTGTGACAGGTCTCACGTTAGAAGAACAGTTGTATAGAACAACATTAGGCTCTGAGGAACAGCATGTAAGTGTGTATTGCTTAAATCGTATGTTTCAGTGGCAATGGAGACAGAGGGCTATTATTATTTTTTCTGTGCATCAGAGGTTTTTTTTACTGCACCTATTGTGTGTGCTGCATCTTAGTGGACACTCAGATAGCAAAATGCGTGTGTGTGTGTGTGTGTGTGTGTGTGTGTGTGTGTGTGTGTGTGTGTGCTGTGTGTGTGTGCTGTGTGTGTCCCACGTGGTCTAAGTTGTTACACCACTAAGTGATAGACCCCGGTTGGAAACAATGTCCCCAAGGCAGCACAAGCAACTGATAAAAAAATACAGAGGAAGGGACAACTGTGACCTAATAGTAACACTGTTAGATCTCGTGATAATGAAACACTCTTGGCATCGCTAGCTGGGTTCCCATCCAACTTTTTTTATGTGCATTTCGACCATTCGAATAAAAACTCCTGACAAGAAATGCTTACAATTCACAATAAATCCAATGTGAATATAAATTCACTGTAAGGCAGTTATTTGCTCTGAGCATCAGAGACTGCACAATGATATAAACATTATGATCCTGACTATACATCAATGGTCAATTCATTTTTTTGTTTGTTTGGCATGGATTTAGGAGTAGGTTAACTGAGAGCTGTAGTCACTGATAACAGGGTAACAAACTGTCTTAGGAGGAAAAGACACCTTTTAATGGGCCTTTAAAATTCATAAATTAAATTCATAAATTCATAGTAATAAAAGGCTAGGCATTTGTG
>CM059265.1:24104852-24114852 GCA_030347295.1 Setipinna tenuifilis | reverse complement strand
GCAGTCTGTCACAATCTGTGTGTGTGTGGGTGTTTCGGTGTGTGTCTCTGGTGTGTCTTTTTGTGTTTGTGTGTGTGTGTATTTGTAAGGGGATGTGCGTGTGCATGTGTGTGTATGTTTGTGTGTGTGTGTGTGTGTGTGTGTATGTTTGTGTGTGTGTGTGTGTATGCGTGCGTGCGTGTGTGTATGTGTGTGTGTGTGTGTGTGCGTGTGTGTATGCTGCTTGGGCAAAAGTGGGCTGGCACAAAGTGAGACACTGGAGGAGCAGAGAGCATGCTACCAGCGCTGCCCCTATCTGATCAAAGTCTCGGCAAATGTGCAGAGCTGGGGAGATGAAATTGCGGCTTTGATACGACTGCAGAGCATGGGGCCTCCGCTTCTGCTGAGTGTGGCGCTATTCCGCGCTGCTGACCAGACAGCCCGAGAGCAGTCTCGGGTTTCCCACAAATGCCCCTCTGCAGTCTGGCTTTATCAACACAATCATCTCTCAAACCAACAATAACAAAAAAAAAACAAAAAAACACACTAGTACTCTGCCAAAACAGCACTCACTCGTAAAAGGTGGTCCAGCCAATCTGAATGCTCTTGGTTGCCAGGAGACCGCTGTTGCCATGGTAGGTGAAAAGCACAAGCTCCTGCCCCTGAGCTGTGAGGGTCTTCAGGCCGCCGTTGGTGCCAATGGTCAGCCAGATGACTTGGTTGTCGGGGGCGACAACCCGCACAGGCATGCCATTGGGGTCGCGCCGTATACGCAGCGTGTTGCCACTGCTGTCGGTGACCGCGGTGATGTCGTCCTCATTGCTGTAGCTGAAGTTGTACTTGTAGTCCCCAGTGACCAGGCTCATGGTGTACTGCTGAGTGCCATTGGCATCAAACACATACAGTTCCTGCTCGGCCGGGGACGCCACCTCATAGAGGCCAGAGGAGCCCACCGGCGGCCGGTTGCGCCGGATGGCCCGAATACGGATATTTCCCAGGTCAGCCACGAACAGCGTGCCATCAGGTGACACTACCAGAGAAGACGGCGAGTTAAGCCGCGCATCCTTGGCGTAGCCCTCGCCTGTCTGGTAGCAGTCACAGTTGGCGTCATTCTTGCAGTCGCAGTCGGATGGTGCGCCAGCCAGTGGGGAGATCTCGCCATCGGTGGACACCTGCCGGATGCGATGGATCTTCTTTTCGTCCGTCTCTGCGATGAACAGTACTCCGCTGTAGGAGAGCGCAATGGCTGTGGCACCCTCCAGTGTGGTCTGCACGGCACGCTTGCCCATGGTGTACTCAATGCCAGGCACCTGGCAGTGCATGGGCCGCCCAGCCACAATGCGCACCTGCCGGTTCTCCGTGATCTGCAGCACCACATTGTTGTCCAGCACGTAGATAGAGTTGTCCATCGGGTTAATGGCCAGGTCTGTGGGCCACTCCAGACGCACCTGAGGGAAGGCAAAATGACATGGACAGATTAAAGAAGAGAGATGAGCTATCTGTCTCGCTCTCACACGCACACACACAAATACACACTGAGATATGTATGTCTGCAGGTGAACACATACACATAGGAATGCAAATGCATACTCTCTCTCTCTTTCTATCTCCACACACACACACACACACACACACAGACACACACACACACACACAAAGCGACCTACTCCCCGCCCACCACTCCCCAACACACACGCATACCAAAGCTCACTCCCTGCACTTCGGTGTGACACTGATGAAGAAGAATCCTTTACTTCCAGAGCTTAATACATTGTGCGGCCGTACTTTATTCAATTTGCCCAATCCAGGGTCATTTATTTTGTGTCAGGATAGATCTCCTCACTGCCTAAAGGAAGCCACTGTCTGGCTATACAAAAAAGCAACTATACAAACAAAAGTACAGATGCTGAGAGCTCTAGGACTTTTATTATCTAAACAAGATGTGGTTTGTCCCTTACCGACAATCTGCCTGCATAGTCTTTCAGTGTCTCGTAATTTTGCTGCACACACACATGCACGCACACACACACGCGCACACAGACACGCAGACACACACACACACACGCAGACACGCACGCACACACACACACACACACACACACACAAAACAAACACATTGTCCTTGGATCTCATTTACACAGTGTTTAAGGACAGGGTGAGGTAAGGTCTGTTTTCTCTGGAAAGGATCCAAAAGAAAACCACACACATACCCAGACATAGGCTCACACACACACACACACACACACACACCCACACACACACACACACACACACAGATGCATGCACATACACACAAATGCACGCACACACACAAATACATGCTAGCGCACACACACAAATACATGCTAACACACACACACAGCGAAAACACACAGACAAACCCACACAGCCAAACACACACAATGCCCTGCTCCTACTTGTAATATGACTATGAGGATGGTGGAGTGGTAAGGTCTGGCTGTGGTCTTCTTCTTGGAGACATCCACAGACATGCACGCACACATACTCACATAGAGTGTGTCTGCATTGGGACAACTCTGGCATAATGATATGTCCTGTTCTGACCTTGCTTTTAAGTGTTTATGACTGGTGTGCTTAACAGCCAATGAGCCGGCTGCACATTACACACCAAAGGGAAGAGCCCTGGCAGCTGTGTGGAGGGACAAGCACCGTTCCTGTCCTGTTCTGGAGCCTGGTGCTTTACACACCAAATTATACAACAGCGCCTGGGCCAAATGTAAGTAGCAGATGACAGACACACACACACACACACACACACACACAAATACACAAATGCACACACACACACACACACACACACAAACACACACACACACACAGAGTGCAAACACTTCTCTCCTCTCTGCCAAAGAGTACTTGAGGAGGAATGGATGGGGTCACAGCCACCCTGGCCACAGAAGGTGGACTGATTTCGGAGCAGACAGATCTCGCAAGTGTGTGTGTGTGTGTGTTTGTGTGTGTAGGGGTGGAGTGAAATATGGGTGCTTAGGTGGAGATGCAAGGAGGGTAGAGAACGCACACAAAGGCTTAATGCTTTCAGAAATCTATATTTGACTGAGAAACCAAAAACAATACACGCCATACAGAAAATTAGGAACAATTAATTGATTGTTTATTAACTAATTTTATGTACAGCCTGTATTGCTTTTGTCTTCATGATCAAATACAGATTGAATTACAGCATTTAGCCTCTGTGTGCGTTCTCCACCTTCCTAGCACTTGTAGTGCTTGTTTTAGACTTATACCCTGGGTAAAACACTATACCTGGACATGGACAAAATGAACTAAAAAAAGGGAGGACAAGAGATGGACACATCTCCGAACATGTGTTGATGTTGCCTGTGCCTCCGGTGAGCGCCGCACTCAGAGGAGTGCAGCAGCAGGGAGGCTTTGTTCAGCCAGGCACATGATGGATACCTGGAAGTGCCTCCTCCACCGACTGCATCCGCTGCTGAGGGACCCCTGGGGTTGGTGGTGGTGGGGACGTGGGAGGTGGGACAGGGCGTGGGGGAGTGAGGTGTGTCTCTTCTAATGATGTGCACTCCCTATTACACAGGCCAGCACTCTCAAGCCACTGTAATTACTGAGTCTGTGACAACCTGATGCTGGACTTACTGTTTGCTTCAATGAGTGGCACCTTAGCCATAGTCTGAGTGTGTCTGTGTGGTGTGAGTATGTGTGTAGAACAGAAGGAGACAGAGAGAGAGAGAGGGGGGGGGGGGCGAGACAGAGAGAGAGAGACAGACAGATAGAGAGAAAAAACATTCCTAACAAGGGTTTACCAAATAAGAGAGTTAAAAGTGTGTCTGTGTGATGCACTTATTGTGTGTACTAAGTCTCAGTGGCCACTCAGACAGAAACATGACTAAGTGTGTGTGTGTGTGTGTGTGTGTGTGTGTGAGAGAGAGGGAGAGCCAGACAGACAGAGAGAACAGATTCCACCTGTGGAATCATTTGTCAAAGGGAAGCACGCCCTCTCGATAGCAGCAGCAAAGACAGACACTCACACTTTTATTTAATATCACTAGAATTGCCTAACAACAATGAATGCATATGCATGCATGCACACCCACACACACAGACACACGCAGAAACCTCCCATATAGGGTAGCGTTTAACAGCATTCTGAGTTTCATTTTTTTGTTTTGCTCAGCAACATTTTTGCTGCCTCTTGCAAAGCCCTGGGAGACGTACAGTCTGCATCGTAGATTAAAGGCCCACTGAAGCTACAGAGTTTGGGTGTATGTGTATGGGTTTCTGTGTGTGTGTGTGTGTGTGTGTGTGTGTGTGTGTGTGTGTGTGTGTGCGAGAGAGAGAGAGAGAGAGAGAGAGAGAGAGAGAGAGAGAGAGAGAGAGTGTGTTTGGTATCAGACAGAGTACTGCTTTTGATGACTGTGAAGATGAAGGGCACAATGTTGTGATATCTGAGCTACCAGTAGGTGGAGCTTTAGCCCTGCCAGCCACCAGTTAATGACAACATCGCTCTCTTTTGCTTCAGCTCTCTCTCACTTCCTGCTTCTCTTTGTCTGCCTGCATCCTCTAGTTTTTTACTCTGTGCCCTTTCTACATGCTCAGGGTGCAGAGAAGCTTCATTCCCACTCTGCCAGCTCATTATCTTATCGCCCCTTAGGTGAGTTGTGGGTGCTCACCTGTCCAATGTGCATGCTGGTGTCACAGGTCAGGGGTCGCGCTGAGGTCAGGTCATTGGACCCCAGCAAGGTGGAGATGATGCCATTCCGGTCAATCTTCCTGATCATGGTGCCATCCACAAAGTAGATGTAGCCATTCTTGTCCACCGCAATCCCTGGAGCAAGGGGCAGAGAGAGTCAGGGTAAGCTTTCTGTGTCACACAGACACACACACACAGACACACACACACCACACACACACACACACACACACACACACACACACACACACAGATACACACACACACACCTACACACACACACACATCTGTGTGCTGCTGCAGGCAGGGCAGAACACGGCGGCTACACATGTCGAGAGTTGGCTTTGCATTTTTCAGGTCAGCGCAGAGAGATGGGGAGGGTGAATAATTCAGCTTTTGCTTTCCAGCACTGAATTATTACTTAGACGAAGCAGCCAAACAACTACCTCTCAGTCTTTTTCTCTCTCATGGTTCACACACATGCACAAACGCACACACACACACACACACACACACACATGCACACACATGCACACACACACACACACTCAGATCCTAAGTCAGTCTCATATATTTAAGGACAGTAAAGGTGGGTCTGTGGTTCAGATCTCATCACAGATGCTGTGATTGTGAACGAGGTGGGCTATGTGTTAGCTTTGGATGCATCATCCAATCAGAGTGTAGCTGAGAGGGGCCAATGGGGGGTGGGGGGGTGTGGGGTTGAAGCCAATGTGTGTGTGTGTGTGTGTGTGTGTGTGTGTGTGTGTGTGTGTGTGTGTGTGTGTGTGTATGTGTGTGGGGCTGTAGGGATTTGGTTGAGTGTTACCGTGTGCGACATTAGCTCTCCTGGCTGTTACTATGGCTACCAAAATTGATTTTCAGAAAAACAGACGGGAAACTAGAAAACACTACAATTCCTGTTTAGCAGAGAAGGTGGGAGTCTATATAGCTGCTCTCACTGGAAAAAGTGGGTGAGTGGTCAGACCACTGGATAAAGGTAATTTCACATGTGAGTGCATACACACATGTTTGTGTGTTTTGTGTGTGTTCATGTTAAGGATGGTAAAAGTCACCAATTTGCATCAGTGCATCAGCAAAAAAAAAGTTCACAATGTGATTGTCCCACTTAAAAAGTGTGACCTGAATATGTTTTAGGATAACCTCAGAATGTATTGTTTCTAACGTTTTTGGATCACTGAAAACAAATTCATTTATATATAATAATTAACAGCGGCTTTATGCCATTAAATGAATTCCTCCTTTTCAGTTCTGTTCTCTTATCTTCGCTGCTGTCAAATTATCCTTATTGTTGGCAGGCTTTTTAAAAACTGTAGTCTTCAATTAGTTGAAAAGTTTGTTCACATCTCAGCATGTCAACGTGGTAAGAAAAGTACATTTCCCCCCACATCAAAGAGACAGCTATATCTTTTGAAATCTATTTTTGTACTGCACATGTTAGGGGTTGACACTTCATATTTTACTGTTCTTGCATAGATCATTTTTAATATGGGTACTTTGTGAAATTCCTGTCTCTGGACTGATTGGGAATTCCACAAATAACAGAAATCTTTTAACAACTGGAATTGTTTTTAATTGTGATAGTATTTTAGCTGTGTGGATTTTTCTTTAAATTTATGAATATTTGACATGTTTACAGTTGTTTTTCTCAACATCTAACTCTCTGTAAAATTATATATATATGGTGGTGTTGCCAATTGGTATTTGTGGTGGTGTTGACGACAATGAATTAACTATTTGTTAATACAAGTTCAACATACACATACAAACATCTTGCTGGCTGTCCTGTCCTGGACTGGTTGATCTTTGTACTGTATGTATCTTGTACATATGTATATGTATATCTGACATACGCACCGTATCTGCATGTATTGTGTGTGTTTGTGTGAATGTGTGTGTACATGTATGTATGTGTGTGTGTGCGAGTACATGCCTATGTGGGTGTGTACATGCCTGTGTGTGTGTGTGTTTACCTGCTGACTGACCGCTGAGAGTTGGGAGCCACTCAGTCTCCTAGCTCCATTTTGCCATGACTGGCAAGCTAATTTTCAAGTCTGGGCTGAGCAGCATGAACTCCACACACAATCTGCTCGCTCTTTATGGCACACAAGAGTCCAAACTGCACCATTATCACCTCAGTATAATATTATGAGGACACCAGCTGCCACTGTTTCATCCAGCTCATTATAATCATGGAATGCAGCATTTGAACAACTGTTAAATGCGTTTACTGTTAAAACACACCCTGTTTTTTCTGAAATTTAAGGCTCCACCAGATGACATTGTTTGCTTAAGGATGGGGTTGCTTTCTTTGGCTTCCCAGGAGGGAATTTAAGATCTGCGCACTTGTGGGTGTGGGTGTGTGTGAGCAACATGCAGAGTATGTGTGCATAAGTGTGCATAAGTGACTAAGTGTGTATGTGTGTGTGTGTGTGTGTGTGTGTGTGTGTGTGTGTGTGTAGCATAAGAGCCCGGGTGGGCATTTCCTGTCAGACGCAGAGAGGAGCTGTCCTTTCGGGCAGCTGGTGGTTGCGGGGGGGCATGAGGAGAGGGGAGGGGAGGGAGGACGCGAGATGAGACGTGTCACTCTGGTCCCGTGGCGCCCACTAGTGACTGGTGGGGGAGAGCGCCAGGAGGCGACCACAGACCCCCACGGCCATCTGCCGCCTGGCTAGCTGACATCTAACTGCATTTATTTATTTATGTATGGATGGGGCTGCTACCTACTCCGACTGCCATTTCCCTTCGCAGGGTTTCCTTTAGTGACTTCATAAGGAAAGAACTCTTAGAAATAACTGAAGGATGGCTAATTCACACACACACACACACACACACTCACACACACACACACACACACACACACACACACACACACACACACACACACACACACACACACACACACACACACTCATACTCACCATACATAGGCAACAGAACATTAAAATTATTAAGAGAAGACATTTGTGTCTTTGTGTAAAAGTGGTGTGTGTGTGTGTGTTTGTGTGTGTGTGTGTGTGTGTGTGTGTGTGTGTGTGTGTGTGTGTGTGTGTAACCCTACCTTTGGGCCCCAGGAGTAGAGCCTCTGTAGCTTTGCCCCCATCCCCACAGCGAGCCTCGTCGAAGGGCAGACACTGCTCCCCCGTGCCCGCCACCACCTCCCCATTCTGCAGCAGCTCTTTCGTCCCTGTCAGCACCTTGGGCCGGTAGATACGCCTGGAGTTGGTATCTGACACATACAGCTGACCCGTTACTGGGTCTGTCGCCAGGTAGTACCTGTGCGCCGGGTTGTTGCTGTAGAGATGAGAAAAAAGCAGGTGTGAGCACAGATAACAGGCACACTCTACCCTGTCAGCAAAGTGGAGGGACAGAGGCCCTAAAACACTTGTTTCCCCTCAGACCACTTCTAAAAAGCATCGGGGTGGGGGTGGGGGTAGCGGGCATCTGAAAGGAAACAAGTGCCGCTGGCTGGTCATGTTGGCGTGACAAGACTGGTCTGGAGAACAAGAGGGAGGGTTCATGGGAAGACAGGGAGAGAGGACGAGACAGAAATCACAAGGCATCACGAAGTACAAAACAACAACAAAAAAATCAGGACATAGGCCACATGGTTGCAGCAAAAAAAAATCAAATCTGGCACACAGCACTTACACAGATGGACCAATTTTCACAGGACAGACAGGCAGCAATCCAAATGTGAACAGGAAACACAGGAGAGATTCACCCTGCCTGTCAGTCTGAAAAGATTTGTGTTTGTGTGTGAGAGATAGAGCAAGAGAGAGTGAGAAAGAGGGAGTGAGTGAGAGAGTGGGAGAGAGAAAGAGAGAGAGAAGGAGGGTGGGAAAGAGTGTGTGTGTGAGTGTGTGTGTGTGTGGGGGGGTTGGGGGTGGTGGTGGTAGAAAATGGCCGGTAATATTGTCAGCGTGAGCATAACGTGACATGACGGGAAATCACTATCGTCTGACGCGGGCATAACGATGCCCAACAGACTGTCATATCCGCTCAATCAGCTGAACTTCCTGTGCCCAAAAAGTGCCAGTGTGATGCTGCAGGGTGTGTGTGTGTGTATGTGTGTGTGTGCATGTGTGTGTGTGTGTGTGTATGTGTGTGTGTGCATGTGTGTATGTGTGGGTGCGCATGTGTGAGTGGGTGTAGGACTGCCATGACAACGGGCGTCTGTTGGGGTGTTGATAAAAAGTCAATGACCTGACGACGGCTGGGCATCATTTACAAAAGCAGTGATCTAAATATAGATCGTCAGACAGCTTGCGTGTGGAACGGGCCCAAATGGCCCACTGGCCAATCTGCTGCAGGCCCAGTGGCATGGTGAGAATTGGGTGAGGCGGGAGGAGGCGACACCATGCGTCTCTTCCTTCCACCAGCCGCCTCTTCATCTCTGCTGACCTCTTACACTGTCTATCAATCCATTTTTTTATTTTCTATCTCCTTCTTGCCTGTCCCTCCTCTATCTCTGACTCACTGCCTCATTCATACTCCCGTCTCTTCTCCTTCCCTCTTCAGCAACAGGTACATTTCCTTTCCAACCACTTGACAGACCAAATACTGTCCCAGTGCTGGCAATTACCTCTTATCACCATGGCATCGGTGAGGGCACCGGGGAGAGGCGCCGAATGCTGTGGGACAGATTACAGGAGGAAAAAAGGTACTAATCAAAACACCCCCCCCCCCTCCCAAAAAAGAAAAAAAACAGCCCCCCATTTTGTCAGCTTCTACTTTAGTATGGTGAGTCCTTGAAGACTCTTTGGGTATTTCAGTTGTTGTTTTTATGTGGAAACTGTAATGACAAGCACTGGGCTGTTATCTGTCGCTGTGAGCTGCAGTCATGGAGCACTTTCACTAAACAAACACAAGAGGAGTTCAAACTAATGAGACAGAGAGAGGAGAGAGGAACAAAGAGATCCAGGGAGAGCAAAGAAATACAGAGAGAGAGAGAGAGAGGGTGAGAATAGAGAGAGAAAGAGACAGAGAGAAAGAAAAAGAGACAGAAAACAAAGCTAATAGAAAACTGATGGGAGTTCTGGGAAAGCACATTGAGAGGCGAAAAAGGCATCAGAGACCGTGCTGCTCAAAGTGGAGGTTTTCTTGGCTAACAAAGGAAGGTGGCGACAGACGCTCCGATATCCCCTGAACTTTATGAGACAGAGCGCCAATCAATGCCCAGCAGAATAACACTAAACGAAATTGAGGAAGATGTCTGCAGTGTGTGAGTGTACGTGTGTGTGTGTGTGTGTACGTGTGTGTGTGTGTGTGTGTGTGTGTGTGTGTGTGTGTGTGTGTGTGTGTGTGTGTTCC
>CM059265.1:24094852-24099852 GCA_030347295.1 Setipinna tenuifilis | reverse complement strand
CTTGTTCCATCTCACACCGACATGCCCACTGTAAGCTATAGCTGTTTCTGCACTCTATTCATACCACTCATGCCTTGCCCTTAGGCCAAACTGATAGCAGATTAGCAGAACTGGCTCCAATCTGAATGAAATCTCAGTGCACCTGATGATAATGCTGCACTTTCAGGAGCCGTTTGTATTTGGTAACAGGCTGTAATTAATTTACGCTTTGAACATGTTTATTCTCAGATGAATTTCACCTTCTGAAAATCAGATCAAACAGAGGCTTACAATGCTGTGGGTACCCCTTGTAATAAGTTGGATGCAAATTTACTGGCTCTGAGAATAGTATACGGTGGCTGTTTTTATTGATAAGCTGTGGTGTGTGTGTGTGTGTGTGTGTGTGTGTGTGTATGAATTTGTATGAATGCGGTTGTGTTTTTGTGTGTGTTTGAGGATGTTTGTTGCGGGGTGTAGAGTTGTTTTCCATATTTTTGAAGTGCTAGTGTGAATGTCTCTGTGTGTGTAGTAACGCAGGGGTGGGGGTGGGGGGCCGTTGTGTGCACCCCTTGAACAGGGTGGTGTAGACTTGAAGAAAGTGGGGCACTTTTCTGGCGACTCAGTGGGGTTCCTGCCATGCAGCACGCTGTGATTTAGCTAGAGAAGGGAGATGAAACACAGCTCTGTGCACCATCTCCTACTTTAAGAAAATGACCTCCAGAAAATGAATACAGAAAGACAAGAGGCCTTTTTAGTGCAGCTTGAAAGAGAAAGCTGAAATGTGATCTAGAAGCTAAATTAGTGCCAGAAATTTGGCAAGTTCTCAACGTCGAAAAAAACAATGAGATCAAGCAGGGATACTAGTAGTCATTAGAACATTTGAAAAATATTATTTTGACAATTGTTTTGCCAATTACTCCACATTTTTTCACACAAACTTTTTTTGCTCTTTTTTTGGTATTTTAGTTGCTCATTTCGGAGTTAAAACATCTACGCACTAGAATTAATTCAGGTTTAATTGTACAAAATATGAAAATTCTGTAAAAAATAAAATACAGATATTTTTCATGGAAGTTTCTTTTTCACAACAAATATTTAATATAGAATGGTATATTGCAAGGCAAAATATTTCTACAAAGTACAATTACATTTGAGCATATATTTAAAAGTAGAATTAATTTTAATAGCATTTGCGAAGACAGGATTATTGTCTAATTATCTGACTGAGGGTTTTAGCTGTAAGTGTGTTGGAACTGGGCTATGCGGGCCGTACAAAAGCTGCCGATGCATTACTATTGGGCTGGATTACGCTCCCAGCTAACCTCCCAGCTCTGCCTCTGCTCCCTTCCTGCCTAAACCACGGGCACATTTCATTTTAGCCACTGGGACACTTCTTTCTCTCTCTTGCGCGCTCTCTCTCTGTCCATGTAACAGTGAGTTTTCTTCCAAATGCATACCAGAAGTGTGTGTGATTGGAAACATGACTGCGATGTGTGTAAAAGAATATATTTTTTGTGTGTTTTAAAGCATGCATGTATATGAAAATACATGTGCAATTGTGTGCTTTTGCAAATTCCTGAGTGTTGGGTATGTTCATGCATCTCTTGCTCTCTCTCTCGCCCTCTCTCCCTTTCTCTTTCTTTCTCTCTCTCTCTCTCTCTGTATGTGTATGTGTGTGGAAAATGGAGGGCGGGTGGTTGAGTTTTAAGAAGAAGGGGGATGCCATTGGCTGTAGGTCTGAACTCTGTGCTGCTTGCCCTTAGCCCACAGTTTTGATTTGATCCAAAACGCTGTGGTTTAATATCCTGCCTGAGGACAGACTGGGAAAAAAGGGGGCCCGGTTCTGGCTTTGGCAGCCAGCCCCACGGCACAAAACACAGCCCAGATCTAATGCCATTGTTGTCTGTTTTTACTCCAGCTCTTAGTAGGGGGTGATATTAATCCTAAATCAACAATGCCATTTTGATAGACCTTTAAAAAAATGAAGAATACAAACCCTTAACTAAAAACTGCAGGATAGGAAAAAAAAAAAAAAATATATATATATTTCAGTTTTTTTTTCATATGTTTGTATGTCAGTATGAATGCACTATTCAAAGAGTTAAAAAACAAGCCCAAGATTCTGCAGTTTCCAAAATGAAATACACCAACTCCTGCAAAACAAAGTGCACGCACAAACCAAGGCAAATAGCACAGGTGCAGCTTGTGTCACAGAATGGGGGTGCAAACATCAAACTCTCTCTCGGTGTCAGTCACACCATGGGGGGTCTTTTATCAAGCCCAAAATGAAACAAGGTGTGGGGAAAAGCTGGGCTTTTGATCTTTATTCAATGGAGAGAGGAGATCAAGGCCGCCATCGCGAGAGGACGGTCAGCCTGAATCATGGCGAACACTTGTGCTTGCACACAGAAACACTACTGTGACATAAAAGAGGACCACGAAGGAGTCAAAAACAGGCACGCCACTATCCCGTACACACATTTACAGTCAAACCTGAAAAAAGGCACCTAATTTAAGGAGAGGAAAAAAACTGAAGAGAATACTAGTGGTAATGGTTACAATAGTTTTCAAGGGATTTTAAAATTGTTTTTTTGCGTTATATGTTTTTTTTAAAGAAAATATATTATTCTGCAAAACTATTCACTTAATTCATTCATTATATTAAATACATTATTGTGGGAGTGTAGTAATTTTAAAAAATATTTGTGAGAATTTATACCAGAATATTTTTTAACAAAAGAAAAATATTACATTTTTAATTTATAGATTAGTAGGATATGTTCTTTCCCACACATTTAAACATGTAATTACATAGTTCTGTAGATTTTCCTTGTGTGTGTGTGTGTGTGTGTGTGTGTGTGTGTGTATGTGTGTGTGTGTGTGCATGTAAGAGAGAAGGACAGAAAAAAACAGAGTGAAAAAAAATGCTTGCGTAGTGTATGTCCATGTGTGCGTATGTGCATGAGTGTGTGCGTATGTACATGAGTGTGTGCACGTGTGTGTGTGTGTGTGCGTATGTGCATGAGTGTGTGTGTATGTCCATGTGTGCGTATGTGCATGAGTGTGTGTGTGTGTCCATGTGTGCGTATGTGCATGAGTGTGTGCGTATGTGCATGAGTGTGTGTGTTTTGGTTGACTATAGGCAGACAGGGAAGAGATGGATGGCACTAAAATAACATGAGCCACCACAAACCGCTGTCATCCACACAGGGCTTAAATAAGACTCCACCACAGTCAGGTCCTGACAGCCATCTTCCCCTGCTTCCTACAGCAGGACACAGCCAAGCAACCAACCACTCCCTCACACACACACACACACACACACACACACACACACACACACACACGTGCACACACACACACAACGACAGGGACACAGCGTGAGGAAAAAGAAATGTAGAGTGAAAAAAAGTAAAAATGGAAGCATACCGAAAGGAGAGTGAGAAGGACAGAGAAAAATAGGAGAGAGAGAGACAGACGGACAGACAGATAGAGAGAGAAAAAATGGGAGAGAGAGAGAGAGAAAGAAAAAGCAATAGAATGAATAAGAGAGAAAGTGAATGAGAGACAGTCAATGACAGAGAGAGAGAGACACAGATGGAGAGAGAGAAAGTGAATGAGAGGAAGTGAATGAGAAAGAGTGAGTGTGTGTGTGTGTGTGTGTTTTCTGAAAGAGCCAAGGAAAAAGAAGGTTAAGAAAAAAATGTAGCACAGTAGCTCCATCCAACCCTATGATGACCAGTGGTGCGGCCCATGGCAAGCTCACCCAAAACACAACATCCCACTGACCAACGGGCGCTTAAGCAATAAGGGCAGGATCTTAAAGCATTCCTAAAAGTATTTTCGACATACATGTCTTTCATTTATTCAGAGGGGTTAGGGTGTTCGGGGACAGACAGAAGGGGTTGAGAGTTTAGTGTTGTGTGTGTATGTGTGTATGTGTGTGTGTGTGTGTGTGTGTGTGTGTGTGTGGGTGTGTGTGTGTGTGTGTGTGTGTGTGTGTGTGTGTGAAAAAAAGAGGAGAATAGTGGGAGATAAGGGGGTGTTGCTTCAAAGAACCACTTCAAAGGATGACTTCATGCTGTGTGTTAAATTATTCACGTTGGGCAACATGTTGGAATTCCGTGCGCAGCTTCGCTCTTTCTCCGCTGGCTAATTATGCCGGAGATCAATGACGCCATCTGAGGCGCCTCCTCCACAACCACACATGACCCCCCCCCCCCCCCCCGCCAAATCAACAAAGATGTGCACCATCCAATACTTACTACAAAATCTTAATAGATTTATATACATATATATATGTATGTATATAATATATATATATAATGACATCATATAAACCTCACAGACATACACCAAAACAAACACACAGACACACACATCTAATCAGCACTTTGCAATTGATCAGGTGCCTGAATGAAAATGGAGGGATGCATGGTAAGATGTGACTCTGGAAGGGAGGAGAGAGAGCAAGAAAAAGAGGAAGAAAGAGAGACAGAGAGAGGGGAGTAGGAAAAGCAGAGACGGATGAGGCATTTTTTTGAAGTGGGGGCTAATTCAGAGCCGTAGCAGTGCACTGTTAACAAAGACAAATTGGTCATGGTGGTTTGCTGAGAGAGCGATATCATCCCTGGAGAGAGAGGGAGAGAGAGAGACAGAGAGCTCTCTAATGCACAAATGTGCATCCACGCAAATACACACACACACACACATGCACGCATGCACTCATACACAAACACGTACACATACAAACACACACTATTTTAATATGGATAAGAAGCCAAGCACACAGTGAAGGACACGCACGCACACACACACACAAACACGTGCGCACACACACACACACACGAATGCACACACACGCACACACACACACACACACACACACACACACATACAAACACAAGGATACACATCCACAGGAAGTGCTTCCTGGTCCCGTGCTGGCTAATTGGAAACACTAGTGGCACACCGTAGTTTGCGATGCAGCAGACATTTCCCCATTACTGTAATGACCCATG
>CM059265.1:24077352-24089852 GCA_030347295.1 Setipinna tenuifilis | reverse complement strand
ATGGTTCTCGGGGCTGTCTGAGAACTGGAGGTTCATGGTGACCTCACTGCATGCATAAATCGCCAACGCTGTGGACATCCGTACTGACAAGCCACTTAGATCAATCATGGCTGCGGGTAATGCTATAGGCTGTAATTATCGAGAAGGCTGGGTGGCGAGAGGAGGGATGCTGCTGCCAAGCCATCCAGCAGAGACAAAACAGCCATTTAAAGTCCGGCCATCTGGGGACATTACAGGTTTAATGAAGGGGATGGTGGCACGGCGCGTGGATTGCTGTGGCTGCAAAAAGAGGCCATCCAGCAGAGTCAAAATGGCTGACGGCAGCCCTGGCATTTCAGGACAGTGGGAGTCCCGCAGACATTTCATCTACCACAAGGGGGTCTGGAGGACAAGAGGGGGAACAAAGTTGGGGGGTGGTGGTGGTATTTGGGGTGGGGGCAAGGAGTGTGTTTGTACGAGTGTGTGTATGTGTGTGTTTGTGTGTGGGGTGGTGGTTGTAGTGGTGGGGTAAGCATTGCGTAAAGATGAAAGGCTGGCTGAATTCCATTAGACAGCTGGCACTAAGCCGCAGAGGTAAAGGGGGGCTTAGTGTCAGTCAGCAGGTCCGACGCCTAACGAGATAAGCCCAGAGACGCGGCCACTACGTGAGTCCCAGCCCCGTTCGGGGTGCGTGGCACAGCCACTCTCATTACGTGTTCATGATGTCGTCCCCTTTAGTTCCACCACTCACGCACCCACAAAAGAGCAGGCACGCAGATGCAGGCCATGAAAAGTAGCACTAACATGCCCCGGAAAATCAGATTGGAATTTAATTAACATACAAATAAGCATTTTCTATGCAGCAAGGGTGCATTTCCAACTGACAAAAATGCACTGGGGGAACTGATAAACATATAGGGCTATACAATGGTAACAAACTAGAACAGAAGCTCTCTGACTGTGTTAACCTTAGAGTGCTGTGGGTATATTTACTTTAACTAATCTGAGGCTCCCTCTGGCCTTGAGAGGGCATTAGCAGGTTCATGCCTTATCGGTTGCCACAAGCCTGACTACTGCTGCTGCATTCTGCTGCTGGTGGTTCAGGGAAGACCACTGGCTCTCTCACCACTCTGAGTGAGTGGGCCCCTTCTTTGGCCATCTCCATCACCAGCCCTCTGTGTGATGGACACCTTCCTCATTGGCCTCATTACGAGCCTGGACTCCGTCCCTGCTGAGCACAAGCTGGCCAGCGGCGGTCCAACTGACCCCCTAACAAGAGGATTGATTGGCCCTCACACCCTGTACACCACCTCATAATAACCAATCATAAGCCTCATTCAATTAGACACCCATCACTTTGATGCTGACTGAGATGCTGACAGTAGGAATTCATTTCTTTTCTTCCCAGTGCAGTGATTTGTGTTTTAAGGGGTTGAGGAGCAAAACCGAACACCATGCTGACACATCTAAATGCATCTAGACTTTTCCGCTCTCTTTTATGACTTGTTATTTTTCTTGAATGAAATGGCTTTGGTTTTGGCTGTCGTGATGTGCCGCTGCTGCTGAAGCTGAGTGACCTTTGGCTGCACTCGTCTTGCAGTGCACATGTCCAGCTACACCCCTTTTTCATCCAATGTTTCCTCCTCTCCTCTTCCCTTCCCTTTTCCCACTCTCCCTCCTCCACTCATCTCAAGGATGGAGGGAGGACTCTTCAGCTGCTCCTTCTCACTCTGCTCTAGAGAAGAGGTGTTGGTCTCTGTGTGTGTGTGTGTGTGTCTGTAAGTGAAGTGTATGTGTGTGTGTATGTGTGTGTGCATGAATGTGTGTGTGTAAGTAAAGTGGATGGGTGTGTAAGTGTACATGTGTGTTTGTGTGTGTGTGTGTGTGTCAGTAAGAGAGGTGAGGTGAGTGTGTGGGTAGGAGGGTGGAGTGACAGCGGGGTGGTGACTGCGAGCATGCTGAGAGCCCTTCAGTGCAGAGTGCTCTCGGTGAAGGACATCTTGGCACAAATGTCATTGGCCCCCAGTCCCTCCGGCTGTTGTGACACAGCTGAGTGGACAGCACATGAGCTGGCATGTACGCACACACATGCACACACGCACGTGCACAAACACACACACATACACACACACACAAAACTTAACAGTACTGTCCATCACATTTACACTAAAGCTTGCATTTGTGTTTTACTGTTAGCGGCACGCCATCTGTCAGTGGAATGGAAGTGTAAGGAAAACAGAGAGAGAAAGGGGGAAAGACAGGAAAGTGTGAGAGAGAGAGACGGAGGGAGAGAGAAAGAGAGAGAGAGTCAGAAAACCCACCCTATCATGCATCAACGAGCACTGATGAGTGTGTCAATGCACGCCTGCGAACTCTCATGCTAAATGTTGACAGGGGGCCCTCAGCTGTGTGTGTAAATCCACTGACTCATAAATAAGACACCAGTGCTACCTTCACTTGAAGGCTGGGGTGATGACAATGAACATGATATTTGTTATTATTCTCCTGCCACAGAAATGAAATGATCAAAAGTGTCTGGCGGAGGGGCGCCCGAATCCCCCCCCCCACAAACGGAACACGTTAATATAAACCAGCAAAAAGAACCAAGCAGTGAGGCTGGAAGTGCCAAAATGTCTGTGCAGACTGGTAACTGCACTGAAAACACATGTGGCCCTTTCGTTTAGAAAGGTGAAAAAAACTAAGTCTAAAGCTAATTTAACAAGTAGGCAAAATTTGCTTATTTAACACCGCGGGCAAGATCATAAGTGCAAACATCAGTGGGTTATCATCAGTGGGCAAACGTCATCCTAATGCCTCTCCGTGCCACACAGTGGCCTCGGTTCATGCTCAGGACAATCTGCTCATTGGCTGACTCTGCACTATGCCATTCACTAAAGTTAGGGCCCGTGGAGCTTGAAGCGGACAATCCTGCTCGGTAGCAGGTACAGTAGCATGAAGAGGAGTAGGAGAGAGATGTCCCTACCGTTCTGCACGTCCAGCACGTGGTGTTTGTCCAGCGTCCAGCCGCCCATATTAGATGCATCCAGCTCATAGCCTTGCAGGATGGCTGTCCTCTTTTCCCACAGGATCAGGTCCAGACACGACTCATACTCAAAGCCCACCGACACTGCAATGCGGGCACAGGGAACACAATCACTAACACAGACACACACACACAAACACATAATCAGTAGGCAACTGTTTCCTGTGAGGATCATGCTGACATGACTGTCATCATGATGCATATGTAGAAAAAACAACATGGCCACAGAGAGAGAGAACAGGGAGGAGAAGGAAAGCAAAAGGGAGAAATGATAAAGAGGCCATGTCCTAATGTTTGCTTTTCCTTCCCATGGACCTCAAAGCTGCAGACACTTTACTCTAAGTGGTACTGCTGTAAATCACAGAAAGTAGTAAAATATTTCACACACAAACACACACACATATGCACACACACATATGCACACACACACACACACACACACACACACACACACACACACACACACACACACACACACACACACACACACTGCAAACATTACAGCTCTCAGAGTGCCCAGCTCCTCTGTGCCTACACCACTTTTGGTTTCCTGGTTTCCTCCTCCTTTCCGAGCACTCGGAAGCCCCCCTTTCCTCCATCATTCTGGAATGTTAGCATTCAGCTGGTCTGAGATCAGTGATGGAGACCTTCTCATAACTTGGCCAATTCGATAAGGATCTCCAAACATCAGCCTGCGGCCAACCTCACCGCCCTCTCCCCACATGCCCAGCAAGCCTGCCGGCCTGGTGGCAAATCTCTTTACATTCACATCTGTCTGCAGCCGATCACATTAAGCAGGTGACCTTGTGCACCTCTCTGACAATCAATAACGGCCTGGGCAATTCGGTGAGTGAAATTACCGGCGTAATGCAATTGCAAAACCAAACTCTGATGAGAAGGAGGGAGAGGAGATCTCGATCAATATCCTTAAGGTGTGTGCCTGCATGTGGTCCTGCGTGGTGTGTGCTTGTGTGTGTATGTCAGCTTGTGTTTGTGTGTGTGCACAAAATGTCTGTGTGTTCATGCGTAAATACATGTGTACATGTTTACAAGGTTTGAACCTCATGTACACTCTTCATATTCTCAGCATGCCATCAGAGTTGTACATAACCATGAGTCCAAAAAACAAACGATCAATCAAACAGGCAGCACTGAGATATTTGTTTTGTTCTGTGTTTTGTCTTTTCCGTATTGGCTTGCACTTCCTTTTTTGCATGCAGCTCTGAAAATGAAAACAGGCTGGCAACTGCCTCTCCTCTCCCCTCTTCTCCTTTACTCTCCTATCCTCTCTGTTTCCCTCTTCCCTCCATTCTGCCTGCCAGGAAGCTTTCGCTGAGACAGCCGTGGCCCTGCTATGCCTGCTGCCAAATGCAGCCTTACTGTAAAAGCACGGCCTTTCTCATCAGCAGTTGCAGTAAATTTAGCCAAAAGAATACAATGTAAAAAAGGACTAAAGAGAAAAAAAAGGGACAAAAGAAATAAGCATGACACGAAAAAATATGATCTTCCTGAAACTCTGAGCGACAGAAGAGACTGAAAGTAAAAGATAGGGAGAAGGAGAGATAGTGAGTGAGGGAGAAACACATGTTTCTCCCTGTGGTTTCTGTATAGACCAATCATACATGCAAAAGAAAATACTGTCAGCAAAAAGCCAGCTGAAAAAAAGCAGTGAAGAGTAGAGTAAGCCCTCAGCCATCTAAATTAGAGACGAAGGCCTTTTGGTGTGTTCAACAGGGGGAAATATTAGCATACACACACAGCAAGAGGGAGCCATTAGTGTTAAAGAAAATATATATGCTATTTATATTCCAGGCTTTTCCTTAACCTTGGCTGGTCTTCATTCCCATGCTGAACAGCAGTGAAAGCCATTGCCCTGCCTTTAAATACAGCGTGTGGGAAAAGTGTGTGTTTTAAGAGCGTTGGGGTGAGCAGTAGGGAGCAGACAGGCTTGCCAGTGAAAGAGGGCTGCACCAGAGAGAGCCAGGCAGTTATGGCCACGACCTCCACTCCACCCATTCCCCCGTCTCCCGTGCCCGCCGACTGCCTGGCGAGACTCCCACGGCCCACCGACCAACCCGCCTTTTCTTCCTCAAGTGCCCACTTAAGAGGCACACCAACACAGACACACACACACAGACACACACACACACACACACACACACTCGCACGCACACATATGCATTCACATTCACACAAACTCGACTGGTGTCAGGCGTGCAACTGAGAGATGTAGCTGACTGATTGTGTGGGAGATGTGTGTAGATGTAGAGATGCACTTGAGTTATTCTGTTGGTTCAATGAATAGGTACACTTGTAGTGATAACTCTGGTAATACTTGTAAATGTGAAGTGTCCTTCCTCTCCCCCTTAAGGCCAATTTGTAAGTAAGTGTTACTCAACAAAAATAAACTTGAAACTTCTTTCTACTTAATTTATTTCTTGTATACATGAAAAAAGTGATGGTGCGCAAATGCTGTTGCATATTACATATGCTGTTACATATAACTGTACAGCAACTTAAAGTTTTCTACAGTACAGGCTTTTAATTTTGGTACTTTCTGTTGTTGTACAAATGCAATTGCAACCTTTTTTCCTTTTGTAGGGCATCTTCTTCCAATGATCTCTCTTAATCCTTGCCCCCTATTCACACACACACACACACACACACACACACACACACACACACACACACAAACACACACTCTCCCTTCCTTCCCCCTACTCACCCACGGCCTCGGACATTCCATACACCTTCTGGTTGTAGGCGTCCGTCTTGTCCCAGATGAAGGTGTAGGACAGGTTGGGCTGTGCTGGGAACCACTTCTGGAAAAGGCGCCCCACTACGGCCACCATAAGGTGCACCTTCATGAGGTTGAAGGGCACAGTGGCCTGGGTCATGGTCACCTTCAGAACGGGCTTGTAGCCGGCCGCCCGCGAGCTTAGGTACATCAGCTTCAGGTCGCTGCCCGGGATGACGGTCTCCTCCTGCAGCACCTGCAACATCAAAGAGGAAGCAGGCAGGAGGGGGGCAGGTGGGGGTAAGGGGTGAGGAGGTTGGGAGAGAGAGGAGAGGAGGTTAGAGAAGACATGATGAAGGAGGTGGAAGAGGATGGGTGGTGCGGGAGTGTATGTGTGTGTGTGTGTGTGTGTGTGTGTGTGTGTGTGTAGGAGAGGCAACTTTTTTTTCTTCAAAAGCGACTTGGTAGAGTAAATCTTATGTTGGGGATATGAAAGTGCCGGGGGTGGGGGTGGGGGAGCAAAAGGGGGTGCAAGACAGAATGAGGGATCACTAAAAACAGAAACGACCTTCTTTCCCTCTCCCTCCCTCTGTCCTTCTCTCTCTCTCTCTCTTCCTTTCGCTCCCCCTGTCCTCCCCTCCTTGTGTGCTGTGGCGAGCAGCTGGAAGGGGCATTAGTCTCCCCAGAAGCCGCAGCTTTCCTTCGGCAGGATTACACTCCATCTGTGTGTGTATGTGTGTGTGTGTGTGTGTGTGTGTGTGTAAGAACCGCCAGTTATTCCCCCATTCAGCGCCAAACTCACCCACCGCCAACCAGCGTCACAGTCCAGAACCCCAGCTAATAGGCATCACATATCCCTGTTTAGAATGGCCAAGTGAGTAAAGACAGTTTTCATGTGGGTGAGTGCTCATGTATGTGTGTGTGTGTGTGTGTGTGTGTGTGTGTGAGTGTGTGTGTGTGTGTGTGTGTGTGTGTGTGTGTGTGTATGTGTGTGTGTGGGTGTGTGTTTGTGCATGTCTGTAAGTCTGTAGTGTGTGTGTATGTGTGTGTGTGTATGTCCATATGTCTGTATGTGTGCCTGTGTGTGTGTGTGAGTGTGTTTGAGCGATGGGCTGCGGTCCCTGAGTGGCGTATCGATGGCACAGAAAGGGACACAGCAAGCCCAGACAGCACTCTCTGAGGGACAGGCTCAGATGGAGCAGTGGAGTCCAACAGCGGCTCAAAACCAACACAACCTCTCCGCCACCCCTTACCACTCTGGAAAGACCATAACACTCCCGCACCAGACCCCCTCGCCCTTGACCCTCACCCCCAACCATCACCATCACCTCCTCTTTCATTAGCCATTGCTAACCTACTTGCCTCTGTCTCTCAGTCACACCCCCTTTGCTCTCGCCCTCTCCGGGAACCGCCAGACGTCCTGCTGTGGCAGGACTCATCAGATTTTCACTACATAAGCAACTCTCCCCCTTATAACCCCCCTCTAAAAAAAACACACCAGGGACTCTTCCTTCTTTCCTTATTCCCCTTGTCTTCTCTTCTCTTCTCTTCTCATTTCCCCAGCCCCTCCTCCCCTTCTCTCTTTCTTTCCTGCAGAGTGACTGGATTCCACTGTATTTTCATTAGGATGTCAGGAGTGGTGCGAGAGGCCGGTTCTGTTCTCCTGCCGGCCTTTGATATACAATATGCTTGGCCAATGACAACAGAATCAATCAAAATGAAAAACAAATTGACGGTGGAGGAGGAAGGAGGAGGGGTGGAGGGAGAGAGAGCAAGAAAGAGGAGGAGAAAAAAAAAACCTCAATGGCAGGGTAAGGGATTGTAGTTTTAACAGCCCATCTGTGAGCACAAGGTACAGATGCTCAGATGGACATACACACACGTACGCGCACACACGCACACACACACACATACACATACCCACATGTGTGCATGTACACATACAGTCACAAACACACATTGCACTGTTTTTCTACAGGTCATGGAGTTTCTCATCATCAGCATAACCACTACTGACACAAAGACCTAATTATCACACGCGTGTGTGTGTGTGTATTTGTGTGTGTATGAGGAGAACACACGTGTTTTCCCTTTCTTAGGCATTTCTGGTCTGCTTGTGTGGTTTCTTTGGGGCAATCCCCAGGCCTGAATAATTTCAGTGGGTGACCCATGTCTGCGTGCGATCTTTAATTACGGTAGCTGGCTTAATATCATGGCTGACTGGGTGTCAGATAGATTCCTAATATGGAGTCTGTTATTGTATGGGGTCTCTCCCCAGCCATCTTGTGTTATCAAGCGAGAAGGTGAGAAATGTCTGGGGCTGTTGTGGGGGTGGGGTGAGGTCATGGGGGGGAAGACTGTTGTGGTCGTTATTCCTCCTGAGGAGCTTGTGCACATAACAGATCTAATCAGTGAATGAGGAAACTTCATCGGTCAATCTGTTATGAAGTCGGGCCATACAGACCAATGTATGGTATGTCTGGGAATCACTGCTGTGCTATTATCTCAACATATAGAGATATATAGACATACAGGCAATATATACAGACACAGACACACCTAAAGACTCACACACACAGACACACACACACACACACACACACACACACACACACACACACACTCATACACACCCATACACACACACACACACACACACACACACACACACATACACACACACACACACACACACGCACACACGCACACACACACACAGAACACAGATGGAGTGGTGGTTGTGTCTTATGAGTACCGCAGCTGCTACCAGCAGAGACATTTCACAACATTACGGACTCACATATATCACAAGTTTAATAAACGTCTTCTTGGATTTTCCTTGGACGTGTATGTTTTTCCCTCTCCGCTTTTAACTTCTGTGTAACAGGCATGTGCCCGTGCTCACAGGGGCCTATGCTAAAATTAAAATCCTTCCCCCCAGGCCAACATGGCAAACAGCTTTTGGAGAGGCCATATCTTATGCAGTGCTGGTAAAAATTACGATGGCTTTACATTGCTCTGTTACTGGGAGAAAGGAAGAAAGACAGAGAGAGAGAGAGAGAGAGAGAGAGAGAGAGAAAGAGAGAAAGAGAGAGAGAGAAAGAGATAGAGAGAAAGAGAGAGAGGGGAAGAGAGAGAAAAAGAGAGAGGGAAAGAGAGGAAGAGAAAGAGAGACAGAGAGAGGGAAAGAAAGAGGGAAATCTGTTTGTCATTTGTATATGGCACTTCTCGTAAAAGCCTGAAACCATTACAGTCTTAGGGCCAGATCCTCTCATTAAACGCTAACTTCATTGGCTCTAATTCGCCCCGGTTAGCGCTTGATCGGGGCCCATCTACTCTGGAGAGTTGGATACAGAGCAGAGGACAGTTCCCAGACACACGAGCAGACAAGCCAGACCATACACATTCTTACACACACACACACACACACACACACACACATGCACATACATGTACACATGCACACGCACACACACACACACACACACACACACACACACACACACAGATAACACAATATCCCACTCAATTTCTGTCTCTCACTCTTACACACACACATACTATCACACTCATACCCATGCCTTCTATCTCACACACTACCCGCAACACACACACACAATATCACACTCTGTCACACATGCACACACTATATCACACAATAACCACTAGCTACATACAAACACACAAACTGGCACAGTGGCTGTGCTCCATGGGAGCCAGAGTGTTGCTGTCTGTAGATGGTTAGCCTCGCTGTTCTGGGGATAGGGGGGGAGCTGAGGCACTGCAGCGAGGATGGCCCATCTGTTTGGCTCTGTGTCTCCATTACAGCGGGTGGACAGTGCTGTCCCGCACACTGAGAGCTGGTGATAGTGGAGCGGAGAGGCCTGGTTTTGATGTTAGCACTGGGCAATGCTACCTCTGGGAGAAGAGTGGGGGATGGGATGGGGGTGGTGGTGGTGGTGGGGGGTTGTTTCTGGTCGTATATGGCAGCACATCTGGAGCCAAGGTTGGAGGCGGCGGCAGGGGGTGGTGGTGAGGAGGGGTCAGACAGAGAACATCATCCCAGGCGTCACCTCCATCAGCCCCATCTGCAGGGCCCCCACCCCCCCACCCCTCCACTCTTACCGTCAAGAAGCAATCATTCTCCACCACACATAGACACTACACATAGGACAGCCATGAATCAAAGTGACACACAGTTTTTTCCCCTCTTTTTTTGGCACACATACACACGCACACACACACACACACACACACTCACAGGCCAGATCAGATTCAGAACACTGAATGGGACTGGGCAGCACATGAGCAGCGTTCTATGAGAGAAGCATCTGTGTCGCGACGGGGTGTGAGCCAAATCCTCGGTTTGCTGTGCTGAAGAGCACGCTAGAGCCCTGCACAAGCCTAGCTTAAAAAAAAAGGCCGAAAACGACAGAAGAGGAAGAGGAGATGAGGGAGGAGAAAGTGGAGAAGGAGCCAAAAAGAGAGAGAGACATAAAGAAAAATCATACACTTTTGTTTTGATTTCCTCACAAAGCTGGGCTTTCATGCGCACTGAGAATGGCCCTTGAGACACTAATGTTTTGTGACCGCGTGCCGCTGAGGCCAGACAAGGCCTGGCCCCGGATCCGCCAGCCCATATGGAGACACTGGGGGAGCCTCTGTACTCAAACAGCACTCAGGAACAGCCCTATGGAGGCAAAGTGCATGGCTGCTAATATGGTTCAAAAAATACCTCATAGCTAAAATGGAGCCATTGTTCTCACATGGTTAAGGACATGGGTCGTGGAGGAGAGGAGAGGAGAGGAGAGGGTGGTGTTCTGGAAGGTTCAGGCAGCCAAGAAGTCAGTGAGCTAGGCGAACTGCAGCTATTTCATGGCTTGTTGTCATGGAAAGTCCATGTTTGACTGTCAGACGAGCACAGCTATATCCAGAAAGATGACTTGATCCCGTGAAAATGTTGTGCCACGCATGCAAGCAATGGTCTATTTCTACCTAATGCGTCACAAGTAGGCCCAACAAACAAGCCAGAGCAGGATGCGTCCTTCAGGCAAAATTTGTGGTGCAAACCCAGAGATGAAAGCCAGAGGCCTGGTCTCCAAACACACACAGAAAACCCCAGCCCCCTCCTCTTTCCCCTCCCCGCCCTGACCTTGTGGCAGAGAGAACCGTGGTGGTGAAGCAGCCTCTGTCTGCTGCTCTTGCTTCACAGTCCCCACTGGAGACACACTCCAGCCTAGGTGTGTGTCAGCACTCGAAGCTGCACTGCACGCGATAGCCCTCTGTGACACAGGGCTCTGGAAGTCATTTGGCAACAGGGGAAGGCAGCGAGCAAGCTGTTTTGCAGCCTGACATTTTTGTGCTGAGTATGTGTATGTGAGCACTTGTTACTGAGTATGTGTTGATATTTCCATGTGTGTGTGTGTGTGTGCATTTGTGTTACCACAGAGGATTTTAAAACATTGTCCACATATCGCATATATGCACTGTGTGTGCATGTTCTCCTGTGTCTGTGCATATGTGTGTGTATGTATGTGTGTGTGTGTAGTCTTACCTGTGTCTCAGGGATGATGGGTCCATCCTGAGGTGAGGCCCTGTAGAAGGTCGAGAGCGGCGTGGCCACGATAAGGGGGCTGGGTCGAACAAAGCCGCTGAGGTCACAGCTGGGGATGTCGTTCTCCTCCTTCTTCATCACCAGTGTGTCCATCACATAGAACACGTTCCATGGGATCCACACTGTCCGGTACTGAGTCAGGAACGGCGCCCGCTCAAAGCTCAAAGTCAGTGATGCTCCGCCGTTAGCCAGAATGTCAAACCTATGCACATGCACGCAGAACACACGCACACAAAATTTATTATGACATTAACAGTAAAAGAGATATTATCAGTGACACTGTGATGGCTAAGAACATGTGGAAGTGAGTGGGAGCAATCAGATGCATACTAGAGGGCACTCCTCTCTCTTTCTGGGAAATGCCTTTTAGCCCCGATGCTTTCCTGGTATAGTAAAAAATACATGATCCTGTGTGTATGTGTGTCCGTGTATGTGTGTGTGTGGGTACGAGAGAATGTGTGTGTGTGCGTGCGTGTGGGTATGAGAAAGAGAGAGAGAGAGTGTGTGTGTGTGTATAAGTAAGTAGGTAAGTAAGCAGTAAGTAAGTAAGTAAAATTTAATTGTATAGCACATTTACAACCAAAGTGCTTTACAGTCAGTGTTTGAAAGAAAATAAAAACACATTAAGTTTCAGCCAGAGCTGCACAGAGAACATCAAAGAACAATGACAGTGACAAAGACAATGATACACTACAGGGAGGAAGAGATCTCCATCCAGAAATTACATGAAGAATTAGTGGCAGCCAAATGCAAGCTGGAACAGGTGTGTTTTAAGTAAAGATTTAAAACCAGTCACAGATGATGTGGATTTCAGTTCGTTTGGTAGCTTTGGAGCAAACACACTAAAAGCACGGTCTCCTTTCGGTGCGAGGCGAGACCGCAGAATGTTAAGAGGTGCCTGTGAAGCAGACCTTATGGATCATGTTGGGGTGTGTGGGCATAGCCTATCAACAACATACAGTGGCACTAGACCATTCAAGGCTCCAAAAAACAATCAGTGCTACTTTGTACTGGATTCTGTATTTAACAGGGAGCACTGCAAAGCTGCCAGCATGGGTGTAATGTGTTCACTTTCTCTTGTACCAGTGAACAGTCTGGCTGCTGCATTTTGGACCAGCTGTGGACGG
>CM059265.1:24069852-24074852 GCA_030347295.1 Setipinna tenuifilis | reverse complement strand
TGTGTGTGTGTGAGTATGTGTGCATGTGTGTGTGTGCGTGTGTGTACGCGTGTGTGTGTGTGTGCGTGTAATCTCATAAGTCAGGGTTTCTTTAAGTAGCTGAGGGACTTGCTCTTGCCTTTCATGCCGGGCAGTGTCGTCCCTGCTGGCCGGAGCAGGATCGATATGCTGGGCTCTGAGTGATTGCAGAATAAATCTCCTACTCTAATTCCACACCGCACCATTCCCGAAAAACACCCCCCTCTTCCACCAAAACACACACACACACACACACACACACAAACTCAACCACACACACACACACACACACACACACACACACACACACACACACACACACACACACACACACACACACAAACTCAACCACACACACATACAGACATACCCATAAACACACCGACTGACACCACATACACTGACTGGCTGCTTCCAGTCGATAGCCAGCCATTCCTTTGTGGCCTTTAACTGTTTGTGAGTGTTTGAGTGTGTGTGTGTGTGTGTGTGTGTGTGTGTGTGTGTGTGTACATCTATGTCTGTACATGTGACTATGTAGTGTGTGAGACTGGGTGTGTATGTGAACGTGAGAGTGTGTAAGGTGGTGACAGTGGGGGCAGATATGTTTGTCCAGCGTGGCGGCAGGCGGGAGATTTAGCCGAGTGCTAAATCAATGGCGGCACGTTTTGTCCAAACAGGCCCTCCTCCAGGAGGGGCTGGGACGCCTCTGCCTGATTAGCGCCTGATTTTCCAGGTCATTACTGCATTAGAGGAAAGGCTAATCAGACATGCTGCAGTGAATCAAACCTCCTCCTTCACCTACCCACACTCCCAGACACTGACTTACACACACAACACAAACACACACCAATTACACACACTCACATACACTGCTGATCTCCTCTTCTAGTGTGGTCTGTCTGACCCTGCGCTGCTCCACAGTTCCACGCTCAGGTAAACATTCCATAAATTACCCAGCATCCCACTAATGCACCCATAATTTACACTGCCTATTTCATCCTGTGTGTATGTCTGTGTGTGTGCGTGTGTGTGTGCGTGTGTGTGTGTGTGTGTGTGTGTGTGTGTGTGTGTGTGTGCGTCTTTGGACAAGACGGTGTGTGTACAGTGAGTGTGTGTGAGTGTGTGGCCATAAAACAATGACTCCCGTCAGCACGCATCAGGGCAGGGAGTGTGCTAAAAGCTCGCAGTAACTCACACTCAGAAGGCACTCCCTTGCCTGAGCACCCTCCTCTTCACCCAGGGGTGAAACTCTAGGCATTTTTCCACAGCTCAAACAGACTCATAGACTTAAACACACACTCCCTCTCTCTCTCGCTCTCTCTCCCTCTCTCTCTCTCTCTCTCTTTCTCTCTCGCTCTCTCTCTCTCTGTTCTGCATTTGCCAGCTTGGCCCCTCTGTGCCATGTTTTGGCTCCACTCTGGCCACACGCTGAGAGATCCCATGTGGAGCAGACAGCTCCTAATCAGACCCGTGCCCAAGACCATCTCCTTCTCCTCTGTACCCCTTTCAGAGAGACAGGGAGAGCCAACACTCCCCCCACCCACTCACTACCCCACCCCACATCACCCTGAGGCATGGTGGGGGTGGAGGGGGGCGGGGTAATGTGGCCACTTCACTCAGGGGGACCACGGGATGATGGTCAGAGTCGCGGACGTGTGTGTGTCTCCAGGGAAGCTGGTGTGCCCCCAAACGGCATATTTGGTTACGGAAAACAAACAGGGCTGCCGCTTCACCTCCCGCTGCCACTGAGCGCACCCTGAAATGTGGCTTTCTACACAGCGGCTATTGTCTTCCTCTCGCTCTCATCTGCCCCCCTCTTTCTCCCTCCCTCTCTTTCTGAGTGTGTGTGTGTGTGTGTGTGTGTGTGTGTGTGTGTGTGTGTTTGAAACGGAGAGAATGGAGAGGATTGTGTACGTGTGTGCATTTGTGTGTGTATGTCTGTTTTGTCTTTGCACCCGACCCTGTGAGTGAGCCATGTGTGTAAACGCTGTCTCGACCTCTCTCTTCTGGGCTGCGTGTGTTTGGCTCAGCCTCCTCTATGGGATGACCTTCGATATGTTTTCATCACAGGGATTAGAGGCTTATCCAGCTGGCCCGGCCCCAAACCCACATTCTCACACACTTGCATGGACATGGGCGCACACAAAACGTGCACACACACACACTTGCGTACACACAGACACACTGTTTATGTACAGCTACAAGCATATATACACAAGAGTCTCCCTCACTCACACACACACAAACACACATACACACACACACACACACACACACACACACACACACACACATAATTAAATGGGTCTTGATTAAGAGCGAGACAGTCAGAACCCCCTACCTGGATTTTGGAGCTGTCACCCAAGTCAGCAGTCCAACTATTTAACCAGCCCAACATGCCACACAGCGGTGGGCCAGCCAACGTCAACCACTCACCAGCCTAATCCGCTTAAAATACCCCCCACCCCACAACGTACTGTTCCGCACCACACCATGCACACATACTCTTTCCCCACTATGAGGTAAACTGGATCATGATAAACATGGCAGAAGGATGTTTCTTTTGCTCCAAATACAACTCAGGCCGATTTCGTCTGCCCCCCTCCCTCTGGTTTTCCCCTTCTAGTGGGAGAGCCAGTGGACTGGAGCATAGTTGAGGGGACTCACAACTGACATGTTGTGGTTAAATGGGCCCTCTGCCTTTTTTTGGGGGGGTGGTGGTGGAGGTGTTGGTGGTTGTAATTTCAGTGACCTCATTTCAGAAGTTGCCTTCTCCAGTGCTGCCTTCTCTGTACCTCTGTACCTTTCCTTTTAGTACTTTAACACTGTCATATTCAAGCATGCATGCATGCACAGACACACACAGCTTTTAGAGCACATTCAGGCGTGACATTCACAGGTCACCAAGAGTGCAATGTATCCTGACTTCTAGGTCATTAAGGTGGTCTGAACACGCAATTCCTTTGCTCTCTCTCTCTCTCTCTCTCTCTCTCTCTCTCTCTCTCTATCTCTTTCGCTCTCTCTCTCTGGCCCAGAGAACTGTACATCAGTGTAAGTTGCGCACATTCCTGTGCTCCAGCTTGAAAAGCCCTGACATCAGCATTAAGGGGGATCGTTCGGAGTGTGAAGGGTGTTTTACGAGCCATGCAGCTCAACCGCACCGCTTGTGAGCTCAGCTCAGCTGGTCCGCTGTGCTGCCAGCTCACGATGGGGGTCCCCTGAGCCCCTGAAATCACACTCCAGACGCCTCTTCATCCAAACACAAAAGTGTCCTCTTGGACTTTATCTGCTTTTCTTTCCTTACCATGCGCTTCCCTGTTGAAATGTATGCACGGAGCAGATAATTTGTTGTTTTGTAAATAAATGTCTGCCTTGTAGGAAACCCAGTGATGGAAAGAAAATAAAAGACATCATCAGAGAGGCAGGGGGAGGAAAAGAAAAAAAGAGATCAAGAGAGAAGGCGAGTGAGAGAGAGGCAGATAAAAAGAGACGGAAAGAGAGGGAAGATGTTGGCTGGGAACTATATTATTTGCTCACAGGGCAGTGGTGAGTGGAGGCTGCTTGGCTGCAGATTGTTCTGGATCTTACACCGCGGGCTGGAGGAAGCCCATCCATACAGGATGCACATGTTCTGGATTACCAATACGGAATGTGCAACACATAGACACGCACGCACGCGCACACACACACACACACACACATGCACACACACACACTCTCTCTCTGTTTTTCTATCTCTGTCTCTCTCCTTACCCTGGATTCCTCAATGTCTGCTGCATTCTGTCTACAGTAACCCGCCAGTAACCCTTCCTTATTCTGTTTAACTTTGTTCTTTTATGCTCTCGCTCCAATCTTCCAAACTCTTTTTCTTTCCTGGTTTCCAGCTCTCTCTCTCTCTCTCTCTACTCTCTCTCTCTGTGTCTCTCTCCCTTTCTCTCCCCTTATTGACTGCAGATGTGTATAGTGTAAATTGAAAGTTTTGTGAGTTTGGGCTCTAAATCGCATTATCCTGACCCTCTCCCCCCCTGGCCCTTATCAGATTATCTTCAGTCGCTCTGGCCAGCCAAGCACCCCCCGTGTGCATGCTTCCACATGCCTCTTATCTTGGTTTGGCTTGCTCGCTTGTTGTTTCTTTAAAAACATTATTTCATCCTGCTGTGCTCACACCACCTCTGTCGTGGCAATTTTAATATAAAAAGTAATTTGGTACTGTGAGATTTTAATCACACCTGGGCATATGGATCCATTCAGGGAAGTGGATAAGGAGTGAGGGGACTGTTTGTGTAAATATGTGAGTCAACTGAGGAAAATCTTAATCAGCCTTCATGTGGTCATTATCTATGATGGGTTTTAAAATAGAGAAACAAATATGGTAACTTTGAACTGGCTCTGTGTGTGAAAGTTTAAGGCTGATTCCAAATAAAGCACAGGTCTTATATGTTGAGTGACTGGCTTTACCATTGAGAGAAAAAAGAGAAAAAATGAGGGTGAGGGTGGGAGAAAGCAAGACAGGGAGAGTAAAGAGAAATTTTGAATAAAATAAAAGTGCATGAGAGGCTCCAGGATAGCACAGGTAATGGAGAGTGAGCCATCCCCAAATTATTCAATTCATCAGGAGCAGGGGAATAAGATTTGACCCCACAAGACATACAGAGCTCCTTTCAAAAAATGTGTGTGTGTGTGTGTGTCTGTGTGAGTGCATGTTTGTATGAATGTGTGTTTGTGTGTGCATGAATGTGTGTGTAAGACAGAGAGAGGGAGAAAGGGAGAGAGAGAGAGGGGGAGAGAAAGAGAAAGAGAGGGAGAGAGGAAGAGAGAGAGAGAGAGAGAAAGATGGCTGTCTGACCTCCTCTTTCAAAGTCAAAGCCGGGGGAAAAGATGAACCCCTCCTTTCTCACCCCCCACCAAAAAAAACGAGTTGAATCTGACTCTCTCTTTGTCTTCGAGGCAACAGTGTGATGTGTGCTGAAAGCCTGGATGGG
>CM059265.1:24059852-24067352 GCA_030347295.1 Setipinna tenuifilis | reverse complement strand
TGCGTGTGTGTGTGTGTGTGTGGGTGCGTGTGTGTGTGTATGTGTGCATGTCAACCAGCGGTGAAGTGCGGCTGTCACTTTCTCTCAGTCAAAATTGGGTGAATGAGGAGTTGTGCTCTTTTTCTCCTTCTCTCCTATAGCCTGGGTGCAACTGCCAACCAACACACCACCCCCATCCCCCTCCGGACATGAACCTACTTACAAAGTAAGCGAGGCGTGAGAGAAGAGTGGAAGACAGGAGAGAGGGAGGAAAGATGGAGGGAGAAAAGATGAGTGACTATCAGATATGTTTTTTCTTATTTCTTTCCTTTTCTTCCTCTCCCTGTCTTGTCATCATTTCTCCGCTATATGGCTTTAAGTCAGGGACATTCTTCAGAAGGAACTTAGCTGCCAGAGATCTTTATTTTCATTAGGCCCTCCCCACAGCGCAAGGCTATATCTTTTTTTTTAACTGAAAGCTTTCATTCCTTGAAGTGCTTTTTATTTCTTCCTTCAGATAGTTTTCTGAAGGTGGGCTGGGAGCAAAATTCAATTTTGGACTCCAACAGCACTCCAGGGTCGAACCTTGATCCCTGAAAATCTGTCCTTTTTTCCTGTCTGTGAGTTTAGTTTTGGCCTCAGTGTCCCAAAAGCACACACATCCACGCCCAGGCTGTTTAGAATAGAAGCGTGCTGTTTGCTTAGGTACACCACAGTGTGCCTTGCTGGGTCTCAAGTATGCAGCTGACATAGTTGAGGTGGTCAGAAACGCTGCTGCTCAGCTCTCTTTCTCTTCTGCTGGTTTGGATGTCGAGCTGCAAATTTGTACGCTTTGTCTTTCCATTTCAAATGTGTGTGTCCATGGGTGTGTTTTTGTGTTAGTGATAATGACATCAATATACACATATATACGCTTGTGTACATGCCTCAGACCCACTGACACAGACACAGACACAGACACACACACACACACACACACACACACACACACACACACACACACACACACACACTCACACACACACACACACACACACACACATGGTCACAAGTATCCAAATTTACCTCCTTCGTTGTCCTTGTTGTCCCCACAGAGAGTCTCCATGGCTACGTCACAGCCGGCTCCCCTCCAGCCAGGCTGGCAGACGCAGAACCACATGTTCATCTCCAGGGTGCAGCGGCCATTGTTGTTGCACAGACCGGGACAGCCCTCTGCAGACACACACAGCACCGTTACAAACACATACACAGCATTTCAGTGTCAAGTGTATGTGTGTGGTGTGTGCGTGTGTGTGTTTTCATGAAGTATTCCTAATACATCAAAGTGTCTGACATATGGCTATTAACAAGCAGACATGACTGCACTTACAAAACCCATAGAATGCGTAGTATGTACCATACACACATAGAGCTTGCATGGGTTACATAGAGCTCCATAATGGGGAATTAGGTGACCTACTGGTATTTACCATGAAGCAAACATGTCATGGATGCCATTATCAAGATGTTAAAGAGGCTCTACCATCCATTGTAAATCTTCTTAAACCAAAGGTTTATATGTAAATATACTATTGTAACACTTTATGAGAGCTGACATTACTGTGTGTAAGTTATATGTCAATGTCAATCATCATGAAGCATTAGGAATACCTTGACATTTTGTTTTGGACTGTGTTTATAATGCTATAATGCTGGGTTTCAGTGACGTGTTACCCAACTGCCTACCCCAGTGAGTGCACAGGGATGTGTGTACTCATGCTGACACCAGTAGTTATGAGCGTACACATATACACAAAAATGTGGGTGTGACAGTGAGACAGGACCATTTTTCACCAACATCCTTTCCAACACACACAACATCCCCAACAGAAAACAGGAACTAGACAAATGTGCAGCTGCAGGGAAGGGAAGAAAAAGAGAGAGAAATAGAAAGATAGAGAGAATAATAATAATAATAATAATAATACAAATAATAATAAGTAGTAGTAGTAGTAGTAGTAGTAGTAGTAGTAGTAGTAGTGCTGTCAATGCATGGAATTAATTAAAAAAATATTTTTTTCAAACGCAAATTAGTCATTAATTACACGCATGTTACAAAAGCCTTGAGGAGATACTTTGCCACAGGTGACCCAATGTACCGTAAAGCTGCTTAAGGGTTGTATGTATACAGGAGTGGGTGTGGTTGACGCGGGTCAGAGTCAGAACAACTGTGTTTAGGCAAAGCCCTTTTGGTTTAGGGCAGACATGTATGATGCGGCCAGAGCATTGCTTAGCATTACTTATCTTGCAACCTGCAAATAGATTAAATAAACTCTCAGTCAAACCCACTCTGACGTTCATTGCGCTCATCAAGCCAAATGGGTGTTAGGCTAACTCGAAAGAAAGTTGTATCCAACCCTGGAGTAAGCGCCCCTGTATGTCTGACTATGGTCAGGGATAGAACAGGAAATGTAACACTGGAAATAATAGCAGACTCCCGAATAGACACCCGAGCCAGCAACACATTTGGGCAATAAGTGCCGGTCTCAGAATTTGTCCAGGTCTGATTTTCTCTTTGTCTTTTTAGTTAGCTTATCCAACTCCCCCATCCTGGACTATAACATAAAAACCACGTCCTATACTTTGTTTCACGAAAATGTCTGTGTCTTAAGGTTGACTAGGCTTAGCCGACACATTTCCACTGATAAAAGTAGGGCTACAGATAATGAATTGGCAAATGACAATAAAAGGCTTACTGGTAAATTCTTTTAAGTTTTGACTGTCAGAATAATGCGAGCTATTATTGACAACGTCATTCAAATCACCCCACTAATTCATTGTGATAGGTGTATGAAGACAAAATCTTGCCAGACCTATAGGCTGTTTTGTTTTTATAACCTACAAAACAATATGGTTCACAAACTTTATTTTGTAAGTGTGCAGTTTTTCCTCGAAGGAGTTTCAAGTCTATCATTGCATCAAAGAGAAAAATGTTTTAAATTGAAAATGTTCTGTTGTGCAGACTGGAATATGCCTTGGTTTTTTCTATTCTGTCTGTTTGAATTATGGTAGGCCTATGATACTGTATGTATGTTATGATATGTATGTGTGCCCAAGGATGTTGTGAATGAAAAGAGTTTAGACACAACTGGCTCTTTTAAAAGTGTTCCCATGCACAAGCCTTTGGATGGGGCATGTGGGACATTCTTTTTTTTTTTTTTTTTTACAAAAAAGAATTGTGAAACTCTAAATGTGCGATTAATGTGATTAAATCATGGTTATTGTTTAAATGTCATGTAATGAATCAGATTATTTTAATTGATTGACAGCACTAATAAAAAATGAAATAATAATACTAATAATAATAATAATAATAAGAAGAAGAAGAAGAAGAAGAAGAAGAAGAAAAAGAAGAACAAGAAGAAGGAGGAGGAGGAGGAGGAGGAGGAAGGAGGAGGAGGAGAGGCTGAGGTCTAGTGAAGAGAGACTGACAGCGAGGTGTCAGACAGGGCTGCTGTAATTTCACATGAACGGGTTGCTTGTGCTGCTTGAGCCGACCAACTCAGCCCCCATTTACAACTCTCAGCCAACATGGAGCACCATCAGTCAGCAGTCACAGAGGCTGAGGAGATGACTGACAACAGTAGAAAAAAAAAACATGCAACCTGCCAAGTCGGCAGACTTGTTGCTAAGTACTGAACACTTTGAACAGAATTGAAGAATGAGAGTTTCTTCAAAGATCCAAAACTATGTCTAATTTGTATAAAATCCAATTGGTTGAAGAAAAAAGAAAGGGATCCAACAAAAACATAAAGGGAACCATAGTGCATTCATGTGAAGCCACAGCACTCGACAGGGAGTGAGACCAATACAACGTAGAGAAACAACCCAACACAAAGTGTTGGGAGGGCCCAGTTGAGGAAAGCAGTAGTAGATGGCACGTTGGAGGTGGTGGTGGGGGGGTTGAGGGGGAGAGGGGAAGGGGTTTGGGCTCATCTCCACTGTTATACTTTATGCACAGGTAACATTCCGCCTGATGGACACAAGCAGAAGGCTGTGGAGACAACACCAGCAGCAGCAGCAGCTACTAGCACCAACACACACCAAAGACATGAGGCCATGTGGATGCATGGAAAGACAGGACTGTCACAGTTCCCAATCGGTGGTTTGTGAGTGTGTGTGTGTGTGTGTGTGTGTGTGTGTGTGTGTGTGTGTGTGTGTGTGTCTGTGTGTGTGACTGTGTGTTAAAGCGTGTCTGTGTGCATTTGTCTGCATGTGTGTGTGTGTGTCTGGCCACACAAACGTGTGTGGCTGCAAAAGACAGACAGAAAGAAATGAACATAACTAGATAAAATAGGACCACAAATAAAAACAGAGTCAACTGGAACACATATATGCCGTGCTTCAAGACAAATGTGACACAGCAGGAAGGACAGGCACAGAAAGAAAAAGAGACTCGAGGAAAAAGAAATAAAAAACAACGAAACAGAAAAAGACAGAAAAGAAGGCAAGAAAGTGGACAGTGATTGCTTGTAACAATCTCCTTGGGACTTAGGAATTACCTTTATATCCTCCTAGACTCTCTCCTATTATGGGGCAGAATGAGGAGGGAGGAAGATTTGGGAAAGAAAATTAACAACAAAAGGCCTCAGTACCTAGAAAGGCTGCATGAAAGACGACTCAGACTAACACACTTTAGGGGACAAGAGGATGAAAACAAACACAAAAGGAGAGGGGGCAGAGTAAGGTAGAAGAAAACAGAGACACTTGTGGAAGGCTTCAGATTGTTCAGAAGTTAAGAGGTGTTCATTAAAAGGAACGGCAGTGGCCACAATATAACATGCACGGCCTGTCTGGGCTGGGCTAAATTATACATCAAACTCCAATAAAAGCCTTGAACACAAATAAACAAACAAATAAATGGGAGAAATGGCAGAGCTGCATCTGCCCAAAAAAGGGCTTGTAACTTCAGTCTCATATGACGTGTGCTACCTTGCCTTGGGCCAACCAATACCACTAAAATGTAGCCTAAAATACATCCAAGAAAAGTTGGCTGTGCTGTAAAATATTGACTAAACTTTCTTTCAAGTGCTGCCCAAGAGCTGGCAGCAAGCACAGCTTTTTGTAGGACCCACTAGGTAGACACAAAACAATCACAATGTTGATGTGTGTGTTTTGTGTGTATGTGTGTGTGTGTGTGTGTGTGTGTGTGTGTGGTGTGTGTGTGCACATATCAGTTTGTTGCTGGCAAAGGTGGCAAAGAAAAAGTAGAGGATTTAAAATGTCTGGCAACAACCATAACTATAACAACGTATAAGAGAACTAGCACTTACAAACAAACACAATATGTAAAAGAGAAATAGATAGAAAGTAGTTATTATGATCACAAGTCACAATTTACATGAGCACAAAGTGGGAGACACAGGAAAGACAGCACAGTACCTCGTACTGAAGGATCCAAAGAGTGAGCTTTTGAAGGGAAAAAAAGAGAAGAAGAGGGAGAAGAAGAGGGAAGAGGAGAGCAGACATTTCAGAACTGTGTTTTCATAAGAACAGCGGACTGCTGATTTGACAAAAAAGTACACACACACACACACACACACACACACACACACACACACACAGATACGCCGTGCACACACACACACACACACACACACACACAGATACGCCGTGCACACACACACATACACACACACACACACACACACACACACACACACAAAGAGAAAAATAAATTGAGCAAGGCTGGCAGGTTGAGTTGGGATTGGCTTTCATGTGTCTCTCTCTCTGTGTCTCTCACACACACGCGCACACACACACGTGCACACACACACACACACACATGCACACACACACACACACACTTCTCAATCAATAGAAAATAAACATCTTACACATCATGGTGTTTCTGTGTTAACTGCCCCTTTTTTCCTTTTTCTTTGCTTGGACTAACAATGTTCTTTTGAGCAGTGATGTTCCCTTGCCACAAAATGAAGCAAACTATGTGTGTGCATGTGTGTTATATGTGTGTGTGTGTGTACGTGTGTGTATGTATGCATGTGGTTTACCAGATGGGGCTAATGCAGAGGTTGTCCGTGTTTAGGGCTGTCCTGTGTGTGTGTTACCCCTCACATAATGTGAGCTCACTTTTACTGCTGCCCAGAAACCCCACTGTGACATCGCAGCACTGCACAGACCATGACTCACTATGGCAACAGAAAGCCCCCTGCTGACCCCAAAAACGTGTGTGTGTTCTGTGCAAGTAAAAAGATGTCTGCTTATAGAAGAGTAGGAAAAAAGATATTTGACCATATGTGGCATTTAAGCATATAATTACGTGTATGAATGGGAAAATGTGTGTGTGCATGAGGGAGAGTGTGTGTCCAAGTATGTATCTGATCACAGAGAAGAAGGAAAAGACATATCTGACCATATGTGGCATTTAAGAACTCAAGGATATGTGTGTGTGTGTGTGTGTGTGTGTGTGTGTGTGTGTGTGTGTGTGTGTGTGTGTGTGTGTGTGTATGCCTGGTTTCAGGCTGCCAGGTCGGACACTTTTGGCTGTGTGAGTGTAACAGCTGGAGGTTGTTGAGCCTCTCTCCCAGGGTGCAGCGGTGCGGCGTGGTGTGGCATTAGACGGTGGCGGGTTATGAAAACATGCCCCGTCACCCTTGCTCCCTGACTCAGGGGCCAGCTATTAGCACACTAATTACTGGAAAGAGTGAAAATATGGGCCAGGAGGAGAGAGGGGGAGGGACGAGGGAAAAGAGAGGCAGGGAGAAGGAAAGAGGAAGGAGAGAGGGAGAGGAGGAAAAGAAAGAGGGCAGGGGACAGCGAGAGGGGAGGGAAAGGTAGGAGGACAGAAAAGAAGAGAGGAGGGAGAGTGTAGGAGAGTGAGGGGGATGGGAGGAAGGATAACAGGGGAAGCAGAGGGAAAAGACAGGGTAGAAAGAGGAAAGGGACAAGAAACGATAAGAAGTAGTTGAATTGAAGAAAGACATTCTAGGGGCCAAATGACAGAGAGAAGAGCAGAAAAAAGACAAAATGGGAGAACGTGTATGAGAACAGAGGAGTGCAAAGGAGAGCAGAAGGAGGAAAAAAAAGAAATTGAAAGAGAAAAAAGAAAAAGAGAGAGAAAAAAGAGAGAGGGAGAAAAAGGATTGAGACAGAAAGAGAGCAATGAAGGGGAGAAAAATTAATCAGCCCCTCACAGATATCAGGGCTTTATTATTTGTGCACTGATTCCGAGTGCTGTGATTAAAGTGCCATTAATCTGGCCGCAATCTTACCAGGCACATCCACCCACTTCAATCAGACCTCCACTTGGAATGAGGGAGCAAGAGAGAGAGCGAGGGAGGTGGTGGTGGGAAAGAGCGATGGAGTGCGAGGCGATCATATACATTGATTTACATTGTCTTAATTACCCATTTGAAGGCGCCGGGTGTTTTAAAGCTGACTGGCTTAAGGGAAGGTTTGCATTTGCGCTGTCTTTAATGACAGAACCCTCTGATTCACGTACACATAAACATAACACAATTA
>CM059265.1:24054852-24057352 GCA_030347295.1 Setipinna tenuifilis | reverse complement strand
TTATACACCTGGCTGCCAGCACCCCACTGCTGATCGCACCGAAGCCTCTTTAGATGCTGCATATAGCCAACCTCATGACCATTGGAAATACAAGACTAGCCTGTGTAACCCCAGCTGCAAATTGGCTCATCACCCACAACAAAAAGCAGGGCAGTCTGCACACCCTGTCTGCAGGCGACGACGGGACATTAACGAAAGCATTCTGTGTGCGGGTGGAAACGGCAGCATTTCGCGCATGCTAACAGGCTGATTAATCGCTAAATTAACGGCTGCTTTGAAACAGAGGCCAGGTGAACAAGGCTCCCCTCTCCCGTAATGAGGCCCCGCTCACTCACCGCTTCCCGGCAAAGACTAATTGAGGGGTCTGCACTGGGCCTGCTGTGAGGCGAGCGTGCAGACGGACCTGGCGGGAGCGCCGTTCCCGACGGTCTCCTCCTCCTCCTCCTCCTCCTCCATGGCAGTGTTTAGCATTTAGCTGATGACTACAGAAAACTAATGGCTAGGAGTGAGTGAAGGGGAAAGGGGGCTATTTGAAGTGGAGGGTGCACTCAGCCAGGCCGTGTATTGCCCAGCTGAGCGCCTGGGTTCTGAAGCCTTCTGTGTCTGTGCTGTCTGTATGTTAGGGATTGCCGATTATCCACCAGGCTGATTATTATGGCCGATATTTAGCATTTTAATAATAATCTGCACAACATGCTACTTTGTCTATAAAGCGTCTCTCACTCCCTGCACTTAACACTCTGTGTTTGGGAGCATTGTCCCATCCACTAAACCGTATGATATGTTAGGCACCACGAATCCAGCCAATCAGCAAATTGGAATACTGAAGGCACAGAAAGTTTTGGCTTCTCATTGAGTCAGTGGCAGATTAGGGTTAGCGGTACGGACCTACTTTTTGAAGGTAAGGTAACATATATTGTCTCTTTCATCCAGATCCATAAGTAATGCGCCCACTTCCTTAATTTAGTTCCCTATTATTGCAGGTTGGTGATATGCTGTATATTTATTGCTCATTCATTAGATAGCCTATCTGAGCCTACAAACTAGAGCCTTGATAGTGTCAGATTAACTACTGAAACATATTCTGAGCTTGCACTATTTGGAAAACATAGGACAAGTTAAAATGGCTCACAATTTTGTAGTCAAACAGACTATAACGTTCCATAATGACATGTTACAAATTATGCAAAAAGTCATTTACTTGCTCCTTATTGAAATGGACTTGCAAAAAAGACTACAGGCACATCATTGGCAAGGCCGCTGCCTGTAATATATACAACTTGGACTAAATTTTGTCCTGAGCTGACTTTGTGATTGTTAACATCGGCGTAGACTGTTAACATGCCTTTTAGGCTCACGCAAGTGTTGCTTACAACTTATGAACCAAAACTGTATACTGCATAGCCTAACAACTATTTAAAAAGTTTTTTGTTAAAATATTTAACACTTGCTTATGTAATCATTAAGTATGCACCCTTCTCTAACTCTCCCTTTCTCTCACACACACGCTGGCAAAGCATCCTCTTTGTAACAGATCCTTTAACAACCACACAGCCCACTGTGTAGTCTACATGAAAATAATTGCTACCACTCAGTTCTTGATTTAACATGATACACATAATTTACACTTGTGATGCAACTTGATAGATATACATATCTACTTTAATACTTTGATCGTTTTGCATTAGACAGGCCAACTATAGTAATGAATGAATTTGAATAGTCACCTCTGCTATTAGGCCACAGGATACATAGGCCTACTTAGGGGGGAGCATATCATCATTGCTAATGTTGTAGAGAGGAACTGTGGATGGCCATCTCCTCAATACCACACATCAATTTAAAACATGTTAATAATGAAAACCAACTTAATTTTTAGTCCTTCCACATGTGGAATTTCACTTTATATGACTTTATTTTCTCAAATGCTGCAGGCAATTCCTTGCACCTTCAGTAAAAAAAAGAAGGAAAAGTTTGCATAATTAAATGCCTTTGAATTAAATATGTGCTGCTTCAGCCTTCACTATCTACCCCCATTTGTTTTTTAAAACTGACATATCGGTTTGACGTATCAGTTATCAGCCTTCATGTTTGGTAATAATTCATATCCATATCGGCCCTGACAAAAATGTATCCGTAAATCCCTACTGTATATAGCCCTAAACCAACACATACAAACACATTCTCTGCCTGTCATACATACACACATGCTCTCTCTCTCACTCTCCCTCTCACTCTATCACACATACACACACAGACACACACAGACACACAAACACACACACAATCCCAATACCCCTCCAAAACCCACCCCCCTCCCAACTCACCCCCCGTCCCTACCCCACCCCACCCCACACACACAGACGGTTTATAGCTTCCTGTGACTGCATCACACATGGCTGGTCCTGAAAGGTCACAGGTTTGATAGTAGCCAAAGGGCAGAAGATTAACACAGACAGCTTTTCAAAGCGTCACACACACACATGCACACGCACGTGCA
>CM059265.1:24037352-24049852 GCA_030347295.1 Setipinna tenuifilis | reverse complement strand
TGCTGGGAGGCAGCCGCAGACACTGAACCTCGAGGACGAGCAACAGCCAAACACTGGGCGCTTGTTACTGGCCTGGTTTTCAATGACAGGAACAGAGCATTCAAACAGTGGGTGAATGATGTAGAAAAGGCGCGTGTGTGAGTGTCAGTGTGCATCTCTATGTGTGTGCGTGAGAGAGAGTGTGTACATCCATATATGTGTGTGTGTCTGTGCTTGTTTTGGTGCATGCATGTGTGTGTACTGAGTGTGTATGTGTGTATATATATGTGCTTGTGTGTGTGTGTGTGTGTGTGTTGGTGCATGCATGGTTGTGCGTGTGTGTGTGTGTGTGTGTGTCCATGCCCATGTGTAATTACACATGTCTTCACATCTGTGCTTGGGAGGCAGGCGTCCCCTGGAGGACTGAGGGGGCTGGGTTATGTGGCCCCCTATTCTGGTGATTGTTTTAGAAATTATGCGAATTAATCAACCTACTCACTCTGAGACATGAATCCCATGCGTCAGCCCAGTAGCACCACAGTGGAATCCCGTTGCAACTTAATTGCATTAGTCTGCATTAGTATAGATTTGCACTTGAGTATTCTTTGCATGCATGCGTATGTTTGTGCCTTTTCTTTGTGTGTTTGTGAGTGTGTGCATGTGTTTGTGCCTTCTCTTTGTGTGTTTGTGAGTGTGTGCACATGAGTGTTTGTGTGTGTGTGCACATAGCTGTCTGCATGCCTAAAACTAATCAATGGATCTGACTTCCAGTGATTAGATCCTTCTTCAGTCAGCCCCACTGCAGCGGTGGTAGGGTAGGGTTGTCCGTGCTAACGCAATGCTTGGTTTGCTCGGCCGCTGTATGTACGCTACAGTACATGCCAAGCTAATTTAAGCTAATCAGTCGGTGTGAGGAAAATCAATTCTAATCTGGCCTTTTCCTTCCAACTGGCCCGGCCTGAATGCCAAATGCCGGAGACAGTAGCGGGTAGAGTGGCGGGGCGAGAAACCGGCATATCAATAGGGACATCAATGCAATTATTTGCTCTGTGAAGTAGAGAATAGCAATTGTTTCTGCAATATTGAACTATTAACTCCCGACTTAAAGATTATTGCAGGGACGGTGAGCAATCAAAGCCTGGTGAAGGGAAAGAAGTAGCAGGAGAGAGGCTAGAGAAAAAGGGAGTTGGGGGAAGGAGGAAGGGGGAGAAGGGGGGTGGGGGACGCTAAATGAGGAGAAAAGAAAAGAGCCTTTGATGCCTGCCGGACGCAGCTTTATCCTCCTTCATTAGGGAGCAAGGGAGGGGGCGCAGAGGGCGAGGAGAGGGGAGAAAGAAGAGATGGAGGGATCGCATTGCCCTCGCCTTTCACTACCCCCCCTACACCCCCAAACCAACTAACATCACCACCCCACCTCAGTGATACCTCTCCCTCTCTGTGTAAAGACAGGATATGCAAGATGAAGCCATTTTGTTTTGGAGCTGTGGGCACTCTCGAGTGAGAGGAGGAGAGCATTAAAAGGTGTCTTAGAAGGAAAAAAAATCGATGGCGCTCAGTGTGACCTCGCACTCGTTGCTGGACAGGTTTTGGCCATGTGATCCCGCCACACTGACAGTGTAACCCAAAACGGGACGTGGAGGGTAGGTGGAGGGGTAGGGGGGCAGGGAGACTAAAAGTGCCTGACAGAGACCTCTGGGACTCCAGACACCCTCCCGACACCATGGCTCTGTGTGCTCAACGCGTCGCGGCCTGCTGTGGTTACAAAAGAGCCAAGGCATGTGGATCTGGCAGCTCTGTGACTCTAAGCGATTGTAATCCACAGAGTCTGTGCCACGGCTGTGAAAGAGGGAGACACTTCGGGAAGCATGTGTCAAAGATAGCAGAGAGACTGCAGAGACTCGGAGACTGTAATCAGAGCAAACCCCACCTCAGTAATGGAGTGGTGAACTTACGAACTCTCCCACAATAAGCCCCGAGACATTAATACTCCTCCAGACACCACAGATCTTGACACTACAGCAAAAGCTTTCTCTCTCTCTTTTTCTTTTGCACTCTTTCCTTCCTTTTTCTCTGCGTGTGTCTCTGTCTCTGTCGTGGAGGATTCTGCAAGTGTGTTTTTCCTGTTCAATGCCACCTCACTGCAGCCACCGAGTTTTTGTGCTTCACTGGAGATCGTTGCCTATGGCTCCCTGAGTGTTTAGAGCTTGTTCCTCTCACAGACATATTGAATGGTGTTATTGGCAGCCTTGGTCTGACCTTTGCTTGTTCAATGACAGCCTTCACTTTTGGAAGTAAATAATGGCTTCCCATTCAGAAAGTATTGCGGCTGGTCTGAAAAAGCAAGCCATTTATAAATGTCAGCCCCGAGCAAGCGATTATTATGATGAATCTTTTCAAGATCTTTAGTTGCATTAAGGATAAGACTGGAATGTGAATTTTGCTAAAATTAATGACATGAAGCTGACGTATGAGATAAAATGGTGTTTATATAGGGATTTCACTTCTCCAAGTGATACGACTAAGGCACTATTTACACAAAGCAATGATGAAAGATTTATCTGCTATACTGCGACTAGGAGTTGTGGAACACTCTTGGACAAAAAACTTTTAAAAGATAAAGTAATGTTCTCTCTCTCTCTCTCTCTCTCTCTCTCTCCATATGTTCCTCACCCTCTTCACAGTTGTCCCCTTTGTAGCCAGTGTTGCAGGCACAGGTGCCCATGATGCAGATTCCATGGCCGCCACAGTGGATGTCGATGCATTGGTTGCTGGGCACATCACATTCAGTACCCTTCCAGCCGCTGTAGCACAGACAGCGCCCCCTAGAGTATTGGCCATTGCCACTGCACAGCACAGGGCAGGCGGCTGTAAAAAAAAAAAGACACATGGGAAAGAAACAAGAGGGTCACGGAAAGGGCAGTACCAGTGAGAACTAGAGCACGGATGACAAAGTAAGTTTTTTGATGTATGTGTATGGGTGTATGTGTGTTTGAAAGAGAGTGTGTGTGCCTGGGAGTGTGTGTATAAAAGAGAGAGCGAGAGATTTCTTGTGGGTAAAAAATAAAATAGAGAATAAAAACAGAAACTGTGAGAATAAGATAGACAGAAAGAAAGACAGAGAAAGAGAGAGAGAGAGAAAGAAAGAGAGATGGATTGTACCTCTTGAGCAATCAGGTCCTAGGAAACCTGGGAAACAATGGCACGTTCCAGATCGACAGTCTCCGTTTCCATGGCAATTGTGAGGGCACTCAGTGACTGAATCTGAGGATGGAAAAGAAAAAAGTGGAAAAGGAGAGGCAGCAAAAAAGAGAGAGAAAAAAGAGAGAGGGGAGGCGGAGGAGGAAGTGAGCTCTAATTGAAGAGGCAGATTCTGTAAATTACTACACAGTCTTGATCCAATCCTTTCGTTGTGTCACATTCCCTTCCCTTCCCTTCCCTTCCCTTCTCTCCTTCTCTCTTTCTCCATTCATTCTCTTCTTCTTCTGTAATTAAAGTAATAGCAGATGCCTGATTATGGCAAACCTGTGGCTGCCTGCTCTTCCCTAATGAACCAATCACAGCGTTATTATGGCCAATTATCAGCTACACACTTTAGTCCATGTTTGCTTCACACGTCTGCATGGATGGCAGTACAGCACATACATACAAAACATATACAAAACACACACACACACATACATACACACCACACACACACACACACACAAGAGATGCAGAGCAGAATTTAAATTGGCCTTTTCACGCTGTATGCCTGTCTCTATAAAACCCACACAACATACAAAGCTAGTTCCTCATACATGTCTATTCACACATGCCGCCTGCATGAATAAACTCACACATCTGCATACAAACTAAAGAAAAGTGTTTCATACAGCTTTTATGACACCATACTTCCACAAACAAAAGTAATTGTTCTCCAGGGCAGCACTGGACGAAGACTGGTTGTTGCCTGCTTAGCAATCATCTCTTTGGGAGAACACACAGAGGGGGGAGGGGAGATACACACACACACAAATACCCACACAGGTACTCACCTATGACAATGGTATTGTAGGAGACCTGCTCAATGTTCTTGCCATCATTGTAGAAGGCCAGGTGCCAGGTGCCCGTGTCCAGGTAACGGATGAAGCCAGCCTCGTGCACGTTCACTGAGCGTGCCCGTCGCACACCCTCAATCTCCATCAGACTGCGCTTCTCTTTGGAGATGAGCAGGCTGCCATCCAGCAACTCCACAAAGTCATACTGTAACACACGCACACACACACACACACACACACACACACACACACACACACACACACACACACACAGTATAAAACATTTTGACTTGTGCACAGGTGATTTGTTACAAGACAGAAATAAATCTCACTGTTTTTAAGTATAGTAGTCACAATCTGTTCATTTCATACACATATTTCTGAATGAAATATTAAGGTCTCTTGATTTTAGAGGAAGACAGGAGAGGATTTGGCAGATGTTAGACATGCTGTCTGATAATGGTTTCCAGGGTTAAGAGATTGATATGACACCGCAGATCAAACTCCCTCATTTAATTACAGTAGAGCTGTGCAGAATAACAACCTGCATTCTGACACCAGTAGGAACCCCGTTAACTGGCACACCTGTCCTTCACAAAAGCTTTCAAATCTACAACACTGATGTGCTGTGAAGGGCGTCAAACTCACTGCAACATTTCACTGCACCAACGACTTCAAGGCTTTGCCATGCTCTGCCATAGCTTCCTCAGACAGGCCAAATGCACTGTTCTAGTGCCAAGTAAATGAAGACCTCTGCTCTGCTTACTCTTGGGGTCATGAAAGAGACAAGCATAGCGTATTGTATGCATCTTCTTCAGTAGTTGGCATTTTTCTTTCCACAATAGAAGAATCTGAAACTGATATGGTTTATGGTAATTGCAGTAGCTCATCTCACTCTTAGCACTTGATGCCTGTAACTGGACCTCATCTGCTTACAGAGATCAGAGGAAATACGGAGCAGAGTCTTGTCTCTCCAATGTCACATGCGGATGAGAAAGAAATGGGATTGCATTGGCTCCTGAAAGAGGCAGAGCAATATGGGCTGGGACCCTGACCTGTCCTCTTTGTGTGTCTTTCTTCCTTTCTTTTTTTCTTTCTTTCTTTCTTCTTGTCGCCATGCCATCGTGCCCTCTGTCCTTGACTGTCCCCCTTCTCGGTCGTGCGCATACACACCAGTTCATGTCTGCGTACCCAACACACTTTCTTCGCCCCCGCAAGGAACTATATTGATTCGCTGGATGGCGTTGAAGGAAGGAATCAGAGTTCAGCACGCTGTATCGATGCCCATTGTGGGAACTTCTGTCGCCAATTACCTCCATTAAGCGCCAGGTTCTTTCATCTGGAGATGGGCTTGCTGGAACTCTCTGCCCTTGAGGACCATTGTGCAGGAACACAGCGCATTCAGAGTGAGAAGGGAGGTGGAGGTGGGCTGGATGCATGTGCATGTGTTTGATAAATCCACATTTATTCTTTTTCACCTTTATTTTTACTTTTTTGTCTCCCCAGGTAACCTTCGCCACTATAGGTGATTTGAGGACATACGCCAAGCAGGCTTTGATGCCACAGGATTAGCAAAAACTGAGATTCTATTCAGTCAACCAGAGAGGTGAAGCTCTGAACCCCTAGGTGGATGGAGTGTGAACAGAATTCGAAAGCAGTTTGGATGACAGTACAGCAAGTAGGGGAAAATAATGCTTGGGATTTGTACAGTAAGTGGAATTCTTGCTGAGGAAAAAAAAACATGACAAGAATATAGCATGCAATCTCGTACTGACATAGGGGTTGGTCACGAGACATACCTGTGTGTGGGAGGGGGGAAGGCCTTTCCGTCCGTAGACCCCAACCAAGGCATCACGCTGCACAGAAATGTTGAACTTAAGATACTGGGGTTGGTCAATGAAGATCTGGGAACGCCAGAACATTCCGGGTGGAACATCCTGCACTGCCCTGCGGCCCACGTCCACCTCGCCTGTGTCTATGGTGTTATTCTCTTGTATCAATACTCCCATTTTACCTACAAGAAGGAGGCAGAGACAGAGAGAGAGAAACAGTAGAAAAAAGGGTTAAAATTTGTTCAGAAAGAATTGTAGAGGGAGTGGGAGAAATGCCACTTATACAAGTGTAAGGACATCGAGTTTGTGAGCTGGTGCTGGGAGGAACCTAAAGTATATCTATCAGATTCTGCATTGGACACTGGTTCTCAGTGATGAGCTAAAATATTCCCTTCTCTGCTGAGAGCAGGGATGCACCAAATATTTTAAGCAATCTGAAAAAGATAAACTGTAGTGAGTCTGTGTGTGTGTTTGTGTGTGTGTGTCCAAGTGAGTGTGTTTGCACTTGTAATGTGTTTACAGGTGAGCATGCGGTGCATTTTCCTCTACGCTGAGGAACTCCACAACATCAGAGCACAATGAGAGTCGTATCTGGCTCGTGCCCCTTGGACTTTTATGCATGTTCACGGGAATTAGTGGCCTAATCTGCTGGTGAAGATCAGATGGAGCCTCAGTGTGGAAAATCGGGTTATTCTAATGCTCCGTTCATAGTCCTGATAGGCATCTTGCGGGGCGCTGCTATTAAATGTGTGTTAAAGCGCCTCGCAGCTCCTCCTTGACCCCATCCGCTTTGCCTACCCCCTCCAAGCCCCCCACACAATGAATTAATGTCTAAGTAATATAGCAGTGTGGACTGCATTAACAGGGAACAAAAAAACGAGCGTAAGGAAGAGCAAAAAAAAAAAAAAAATCTTGGCAACAGTGTCAAGTGAGACAAAAAATGGACAGGATCTTCTTTTTTTTCCTTGTGGCAAATTATCACCTCCTGTTCTGCTAAATTAAAGATGGCCCCATTTCAGTGGTGACCTACAAATAGAGAAGCACTCTGGGTGAGATGCCAAATTAATATTAAAAAAAGGCCAAAGCGAATTCTACCTGTTGGCTGATTGTAACGACTTACGCTAGGGGCCTACTGTACCAGTACATGGAAACCAGATCCTCAGTCACAGCACAGAGAGGGGTATGGGGCGCAGTGCGTCTAGACATGACGCACACGTGCAGCACATGCGACGCGCACACACACACACACACACACACACACACACACACACACACACACACACACAGCACCAGCCTCTCCATTGCCACCGCTGCATTAAAAAAAGCTTTCTCTTTAAACTGGAGAGCATGGGCAAAGCTGGGGAGTGAGATCATAAGGTCGCTAATGGTGACCAGCTGGAGTTAATATGCCATTAATTATTCCAGAAATGCATTTGTGGGCGAGGCACAGTTACACAAGGCCTTAACGGCCAGGCTGTGTGAGATCAGCAGATCTGATGCATGTGAGTGTGAGTGTATGGGAAAAGTGAGTGTTTGTGTGTAAGCGAGCGCAATGAGGAGAGGAGGGGGGGTAGATGTTAATTACAAGCCAGCCTCTGTTCAGTTGTTTCCTAATAGAACAAGCCTGTGGGCATTCTTGCTTCATCCCATAACCAACCAACCCCCCTCCACCCCCCAAAGTCTCATATCTCCAAACGACGCCATCTGTGATGCCCACCATTTGACTGGATGGCTGGCACTACGAGGAGCACATGTCCGCAATGCTATCGGTTGACGCCAACGGGCAAGACTTGGCCCCGAGCAAGTGCCAGTGACGGCCGGAGGTGAGTGCGGCAGTTTAGAGCGGAGACATGAATACCAGAAGATGTGCGATCGGACAATCTGGCAGGCTGATTTGGCTCCCTGTGCCTGTGCTCATTGTTGCTTGGGTTTTTGTGGATAATTCCAGTCTGGCGTCTTGTTTCCTCTTTCTGGAAGGATCATTCTCATTTTTCACATTTTCCCCCACTCCTTCCCCTCTTTCTCCCGCACTCAGGCTAGCTCTTTGTTTAATCAGAGATTTACTGTCACCTGTGTCAACCATCTGTTCAGCCGCACTAATGCTACTTTTATTGGCAAGCGGACCTCCATTGTGCTGGTGTGTGTGTGTGTGTGTGTGTGTGTGTGTGTGTGTGTGTGTGTGTGTGTGTGTGTATGTGTGTGTGTGTTTGTGTGTGTATGTATGTGCGTGCATGCGCGTGTGTACTTGCCTGTATGCGTATGTCTTAGTGTCTATCTGTGAGTATGTGTGTTTCCTTGAGTGAAGAAAAGAAAATTTGAGGGGAACGCAAAATTATGCACCAGTTTCATCTAAAATAAAATAAATATACATATATCTTTAAAAATTCACATGATCAATACAGCCTGTATATTGAGCAGCAGTGCCAGCAGGGAGAGGATAAAAAATAAGAGTAGCTGAGGGACCCTGCCTGGATAGTGATAAGTTAGGACTTATAATCCGTTAGCTGCAATCTCTGAGCTATTGACCTAGAATGATGATATACGAGCTGTAAGCTGCAGGGTGAATAGTAGGCTATGCTGAGAGTGGTATGCTGTATTTGGATAACATTCCCTTCCTTGGGCCAGCTAACTATGTCCTGGAATGAGGCTAGCTCTTAGCTAAACAAAGGACCTTAAAGTGACTGATAACCTCATTAGAAAACTAAACATCTTTCTCCTTTCCCTCACCCCTTCACTCTTCACCAACCCCCCACACGCTCTGTTTCTCAGGCTCTTAATCGCTTCCTCCCTGTTATTTGTCTGTGGAATTCCAACCTAGTCTGAAACGTGTGGCAAAACAACTGTATTAGTGTGTGTGTGTGTGTGTGCGCGCGTGCGTGTGTGCATGTGTGTAGTGGTCTGTGCTTCTAGCCCAATTGCACTCAGGTGATAATGTATTCCAACAGCATTTTTCGCATCTCCTGATGACTTTGGCTTAAGTCGGCTGGGCTGTTTTCTAATCCATTCGGCGTGTGGGTCTGGAGTGCATTAGACAGAGGGACTGAGTACACATTCATTTGCCGTGCACTCTTTTCACAAGCCCTAATTGTTGAAGCAGGGCCCTCTGTCTCAGACAAGGGGATACATGCACACTCTTGCTTTTAAAGGATTTGTCAGGTTGGCACTTCACATGAATAAAAATTAGCCTAAAAAGCAGGGTAGGGAGGCACAGAATCTCTCCATAGCGCACGGGAGAAAACCTCTCCATATATAACACAGTAAGACTTTGTGCCACTGTGACCAACACTGGTTGTGCAACATCATTAGATGATATCACGGTGGATATGGTAGGTAATAAAAACAGATATAAAATTATATTTAGTCATTGTGACATCACTTAATGAAGGCTCTTGTCTAGAAGGCATTAAGGGATTTTAAGTCAGATGTCAGATGTATGTAACTTTAAAAAAGTTGGTTTGTCTGTGCTTGTAGATTTGTTTGACTGCAGACGTCTGCACTTCTCAAATATTGCTGCCGCGAGCAAAGCCAACTGATGATGCATGTGTGGCAGTTGTGGTGGTGTGTGGTTCAGATATGTGTGGGTTTTCATTCACTAACTTTCTGAGCCTTGTGTTTGTGTGTGTGTGTGTGTGTGTGTGTGTGTGTGTGTGTGTGTGTGTGTGTGTGTGTGTGTGTGTGTGTGTGTGTGTGTGTGTGGATGCAGCCTTTCTGTATTGATCAAGTTTGATTCTTCTCATGGCCGCTGTCATAATTATCACTAGTGTGTCTTTAGGTCAGGATACTGTAAGTCTCTCTCTTGCTCTCTCTCTCTCACACAGATGGACAAACTCATCGGTTGTAAAACTACCCTGACAAAGAGAGAGAGAGATAGAGAGAGAGAGAGAGAGAGAGAGAGAGAGAGAATAAAAGCCATACAATGCTTGTATATTTTACTTACAAGACATACAATTGACTGTTTGCATGCATATGCGCACGCACGCACGCACACCTACATACACACACACAGAGTATTATCCATACAATGCTTACACAGACATGTAAAACACATGAAAGGTATATGTCCCATGACATGTACTGTGTGCTGTCTGTAATGTTCTTTACTTCTACACCTACAAGGTATGCCTTAGCATACAAAGCACACAAGTCTACTCTCAGCCTTCATACCTGCCAGATTCAGATGACTCAAATGCAAAGTCACAAGGCTTTCCACATTTCCACAATGTTGCATGTTAACAATCAGGGGTGGAAATTAACTTTGCAAAATGTGAACCTTTACCAGCCACTAACAAATAAATGTGTGTTGTCATTTAGGTGGTTGGATGCAGCGACAGTTGCTCTTTTATTTAATATGCATAATGATAGCCTACAAAAAGTCGGTTCTGGGCTATACTGTATGCTAATTACTGTACTAGCGATACAAAAAAACAGCCTGTAGTTCAGTGACAGAAGGTAGAAACAATTGCATTACTCCCAGCCTGCATTGCAGGTGATTTATACTGCAAATTATCTCAGAACAACCTGTTTGTAAAAGTTTGAAGATGTTGCGAGATCTTTAAATTGACCCACCTACAAGTGATAGGCTACAGAGCAGAAAAGTAAAAAAATAGCCTGGCAGGGCCTCCAAACTTCAGGCGACTGTGCAATGCTTCGCTTAAAACATGTCATATATTGATTTTAGCGTTGCTATATGAGGGATTTGGAAGCAGCAACAGTTTCTCTTTAATTAATTAATCATAATCAAAGCCGAAGTCTTTGTTAAAGCCTACCATAGCCTACCAGCAATACAGCCTGTTTAATGGCAAAGGACAGATACAATTGCATACAGTTACAAACAGCCAGCCTACATTGTAGGGTAATTAAACCACAATTTATCCTACAATCCATTTGTAAAAGTTTAAAGTTGTTGTTGTGAGATGTGCATGTGAAGATGAAGGGCGGTGACGTCATTGTTTTCACAAAGCTGCGGTTTGCTTGTCTACATGACAATGCAACGGCAGCGTTTTCAGACTTTTCCACTCTGAAAACGCCAGCGCCATGTGAGCAAAAGGCCAAAACGAATAAAAACTTCACCATTTCGACCAAAAACCAATGTCGTGTAACAATGAATAACATACCCTAACATAGCCTAACAAACACAAACACACATACACACACATAGAAACACACACTCCTACACACGCACAAAATACTATAATGTAGTGCCACTGTGCTTTGAGCAAACATATCTATACACTTACGGGAATTTTCAAACAAGTTTCTTAACAGATTATTAAAAATGTATACGCCTATAAAATGAACTGCTCTGCATCAAACATGCAGTTTATATTTGGCTTATCTTGAAGTTTTCCACTCTGCAAAGTTCACCACATTTCCAGAAAAATCTAAGGTCTCGTTCTGTCTGTGTCACCCCCTCTGCCTCCTCTCCTCCCTCTCTCACTGACCTCATTCCATTCCTCGCCTCAAATGGAGGGAGAGGTGACAGGGGACGAGGGACAAGGAGGGTGGGGGTGGGTGGGGTCAACTGCACTCTTATCCCTCCAGCACAGCACACTCTCTCTCTGTCCACTGGCATTAACATTACCCTGGCCCCACTGGAACACATTAACACTCACAGGCACACAAGCAGACACACATAGGCGAACACACACACGCGTGAGCACACACACATGCGTGAGCACACACACGCACACACACACACGCATGCACACACACACATACACACACGCACACACACACACACACCCATGCACACACACACACCCATGCACACACACACACACACACACATACACAAGGTCCCACACGGTCTCTGCTCTCTATTTTAAGGGTCACTCCATTTGGCCCAAAACAACCCAAAGTGATGAGCACGCATCCCACAGCTCCTGCTCCCCATCACAACAGGCAAACACATTTCAAGTGCACACACACATACACACACAAAGAAAGAGAGAGAGAGAGAGAGAGACAGAGAAAGAGAAAGAGAGAGAGAAAACCATTCCTCTCAGCAAAGACAAATGCATTATTCCAGTCACTACCTTTAGAAGACCACCAAACACAAACACATCCATATATTTCTTGAGAAAGTGTGTATGGGGGGTGGGGGTGGGGGGTGAGGTAATGGACAATTGGAAAAATGTTAAACTGGAATGTGTTAATATGTTTGGCTGTGTGCGTATGTGTGTTTATGTGTGTGAGTGTTTGTGTGCATGTGTGTATATGTGTGTATATGTATGGAATGTATTTGTGCTTCTATGTGTGTTTCTCTGGTTCAGCACTCTTCATTTCACTGCTGGCTGGGCCCAATGCTGGCTGCAGATAATGGGGATGGGACACGGTATCCCTCAGAGAGAGTGAGAGAGCGAGAGTGAGAGCAGGAGTGAGAGAGAAGGCGTGAGAAAAAGAGAGGGAGAGGCAGAGAATGAAAGAGAAAGAGGAAGAGCATGGCGGTAGAGTCCAAGGCTGGGTGACTGCAGTTCATTGTCCACTGTCCGCTACGCTGCCCTGGTGGAGCTTAACCCTGCCTCAGCAGTCCATCCCTGCGTTCTGGGTGGTCTGTTTGTCTGAGGAAAGCCTCTGTGTAGCACCGGGACCACTGTGGCCCAGGCTTCTGGGCCATCTGATGGCGCGCAGACAACCATCTCTGTTTGGTGGG
>CM059265.1:23979852-24032352 GCA_030347295.1 Setipinna tenuifilis | reverse complement strand
AAATGGTCATACTAAGCATGCTGACGCACACCACGCTTTTACAGCTATTTGGAATTTGAATTTGTGGTCGGGGCAATGGAGTGAGAGAGAGACAGAGAGAGAGAGAAAGAGAGAGAGGGGGGGTGGGGGGGGTGGGGTAGGGAAGGGGAGGAGGTAGAGGAAATACTGTAGAGACTGGGAAACTGCCTTCCTAAACAAAGCATCAGGGCTGTGTCATTATGAAGTCCCTGTGCTGCAAATACATCAAGAGGAGCTGAGGTACCTCCAGCAGAGCTAAGCACAGCAGAGTACAGTGGAGAGCAGAGCAGAGCAGAGTCACGCGCAAAATCTAATGTGCTGTCATTTCTCTGTCCAGAACACACTCAGGAAACAGGGGAAAAGCTGAACAAATGTGTAAGGATAAAACAAAGCAGGTGAAAAAGAAAAAAAGAATAGGGGAAAAAAACAGGACAGGACAGAATCCAAAAGACGATAAAGAATGGTGACATGAACTGGTGAATGTGCAGTGTGTTCTTTTTCTTCTTAGCACACACCACTTCCACCACTTGTAAGGCAAAACAAAGAAAGGGAAAGTTTTCTCTCTGAGTCTTTGTTGAATTGCTCTCGTGTTTTCCCCTTGCATGCTTTTGATCCTTTCTCTCTCACTTGTACTTACTCCTTTCTTTCTGCTCTTTTCATTTTTCGAAGTTACTGCATACATTTTTGCTCCACTGGGGAGAGAGGTGATAGGCTCCCAAACTCACCCATGGCCAGAGACATCAATAGCTGAGGCGAACCGGACGTTTGGTAGACCCTGTGGTGGTGCATGTGCGTGGGTGGAGGTGACTGACCATAGCTCACTCTTTGGCTGGATCGCATCCACCCCTGCCCTTCAGACTGCTGTGAACGCCCTCACTGCTACAGGTTCCTGCTGTGCCACCCTCACGCCCTCAGAAAAGACCAAGGGTGCAGCGACGCAAGGGGTCGTTAGGTCACGACCCCACCAGAGGGGCTACATGTACTTGGTGGTACGTGCTGTACATGCACCTTGAGATTAACATGTTCATGCAACACCCAACCTACACAAGCTGGGCCCGGACTGATATGTGATTTAAAGCAGCTTGAGCTAGCTGTACTGCTGCCAATGTTTTTTTTATTTAAAAAGCACACTCTTGAATGTCAATTACAAACACAGGCCGAAAGTCATCTCCTGGTATTGGAATGCAGACCTAATATATGTTCTGTTGGGCAGACATCCCTCAAAGGACGAGAAAACAGCAAGACATGATGACACACTGTCTCAGGGTGGCATTAAAATGAGCTGTGCCCGACCTGCTAAAAGCCCAACAGACCTAGCTTGTGCCTGGCCTGGAGAGCATCAATTTGGATGGCGTCAGCCAAAGAGCAGAGGTTAAAATATTTCAATTCTGCTGTGAAAATGACAGAGTCCATTTCCCATTTCTAAGCCTACTGGCTCCATTTGCCTCCTGAGACCTAGCCCAACTACACAGCGCACAGCAGGTGAGCAATGCACAGCCTACAGCCATGAGAGAGACTTGGGGAGAGAGAGAGACAAAGAGTGGGGAGAAGAGGGCTTTGTGCCTGTTCTCCAGCTTTGACAATGTAAATGTGTTTTTTGGTCATGTCAGTAATGTGACTGAGGCTGAGAAAGAGGATAAGAGGGTGAGAGGGAGGGAGTGAGGGATAGATAGAAAGAGAGAGAGAGAGAAAGAGCAAGAAAAAAATAGATCAGAGAGGGAGGGAGTAGGAGAGACCCTCTACAGCCTTGGAGCACGCTGGGAAACCAAACAAGCATTACGGCCCGGCATGGTAGCTAACCCACCGTGCGTGCAATTGATCTCAACCTTCATGAGAAATCTCCGCCTGAGCCCTGTGTTCCTATGTTCCTGTAGAACAAGGACATGGGGGCATTGAGAACACTCACACACACACACATATGCACACACACATGCACACACACCTAAAGCATAAAGACATACATACTGGTACTTGTACACCTGTATACACACACATACAAAAATCCCTTGCATGTCTACCATGTGGTAGGGGATGGAGGTGTCTTTGTAAATCTGTGATTCTGACGCACACTGAGATTAAGCACACATACACACACACACCACGTGTGCACACACACACACGTGCCACTCACACACGATAGCAGATGGGCAGCCTTAGGGATAGGCAGAAAAGTGCCTCCACTTCAACATCTCTCCTTTTTATACTGTAAATAGAACGGGTGGGGGGTGGGGGGGTGTGTGTGGAGAGAATAGACGAGTCTCTGGTGATGACATGCTGCACTGACAGGGGTATTGTTTCCAGCGTGAGAAGAGAGAGAGGGGGAGAGAAGGGATGAGAGGACCTCATCCATATCCGTGACAGAGGCAATGCAGTGGAGACCGGGAGAGGAAGAGGAGGAGCACGAACAAGAGGCAGAAGACAGCAGACAGACAAAGCGTTGCTCTGCAGCAAAGACAGGTAAGCCGGCATGGAAGGGAAAGAGCTGATGGGACATCAAGACGACGCAGAGGCAAGGCTTGAGGAACAATGTGTCTGGGAGACAAGGCCGTGCATGAGCCATTTAGCAAACATGAGCTTGTACACCCACCCACACACACAATCACTAGCAGACTGAAAAGACAAATGCACCACAATCAAACACACTATCAGACAGACACACACACACACAGACATACACACATTGGGAAACTTCTGAAGGAACTTTTTAAAGTGTTTGAAAGAATGTTGGCGTACATTAATATGAAGAGAAAAGGTCCTTTGGCAGGCATACTTTCTCACCAAAACATTTTCATGAAAGCTACTCTCTCATGAATTCTTTATTAATGGTTCTGGGTTCATTATTTTGGCTATTTGGCATGAGGGGGACTCGAGACCCCCAAATTTAGCCCATTAAGCGCCCAAGATAACGAGGCTTGATAATGAAAAAGCTGGCTTGATGGCAGAGCAGGAATTTCAGATGAAAGTGGAGGGAATCTGTATTTGCATGGTAATGTTTGTCCCCTACAGGGCACCGTCATGATTAGCTCTCCATACATTACCATAATTTAGCTTTGCTCTTAAGCGCCCCGCTGTGCCTCTGTTCGGGCAGCCCTAATGTTTGGTAATGATCTGCCATCCTGTGGTCTATCTACACGCACCCCTCTGATCAAATACATACATCCATGGAGCTAATTATATGGTGAGGACCAGCGCTTTCGCCCATTACTTGTATCACTTCTACAACTGCTGTAGGAGAACAGACTCTGACGCAACTAAAATACTGGGCATAGAGAGAGAGCACCGCCCAAAAATCAATCAATAAATAATACTACAAACTGAAACTGGTCATTGGTTTAAAATATGAACATTTTCTGTCGCTGATATCTCTTTCAGTAGCACTCCTCAGTGTGGCCATGGCCTACCATGTTACAGCCCACTCCTCAAAGGAAGAATATTCCACAGCATAAACCATTGCAGTCATGTTTCAGGGCTCACAATGATTATCTAAGAGGGTATTTTATATCATGTGACTGCTCCAGAACCCCATAGCTAATGGGTATTGGCATGCATGTGTGCGTTTGTGTGTGGTTCTATGTGTTGTGAGGCTGTGAACAGGGTGACTGATGAACTGAGGTGTAGGGTTGTTTTTCTCTGAAGTGGTTGTGATTGGCCTGAAGACAGATCACAAACAGGCTTGCAAGCCCTGTTTCACCTCATTAACTTTCACATTGCTCACGAGTACTCACAACTCTGAGTGACACTTTCTCTCCTTCTCTCTCTAGCTATTTTTCATCCCTTCCCTCTTTTTCTTTTTTTTCTCCTTTCTCCCAACCTTTCTCTCACTCTCCATCTCTTTATGACCCCCTCTGTCTTTCTATCTATCCCCTAACCACTCTCTCTTTTCTCCATACTGGTACCTATCCCAAAATCCCTTAGCCTCCCCTGGGCTGAAAAGAGCTGTGGTGGCTGAATACGTGAAACTGCCTTTCTGCGGGTGTCTGACTCAGCGCCGTGCTTGCTTGGCTGGTGCCTACAGCACGTTCACCCCCCTGCTCACCGGCCCTCCTGCCCTCGTCCAACCGCTGCATCACTCACATGGAGAGACTGGGGTGTGTGGCCCTGAGAGCCTTTGTGCCAGTTTGGCCTGGGCAGCCGTGTGACGCCATGCACATCACACATCACTCTCCCACCCACACGCAGGAGATGCTAGGGATGAATAAAAAGATGACTGAGCTGTCTGAAAAGCTATGGCTAATGGGTACCTGTGTGTGCAAGTGAGTGAGTGAGTGAGTGAGTGAGTGAGTGAGTGAGTGAGTGAGTGAGTGAGTGAGTGTGTGTGTGTGTGTGTATGTGTGTGTGTGTTTGTGTGTTTGTGTGCACGTGTACACACACACGTGTGTATTTACTTAAACAAAGATCAGTCACATATAGAGCCCCACTCTTCATTTCCTGTAGGGTTAGTGCTGCTAGTCACATAGCTAGGAGGCCAAAGCAGCATGTGGGTGCTTTTGAGATGTACATTTTGATGTGTGTGTGTGTGTGTGTGTGTGTGTGTGTGTGTGTGTGTGTGTGTGTGTGTGTGTGTTTTGTGTGTGGGTGTGTGAATATGTCTGGTATGTGTGTGTACTTTAGTCTTATTTTTGAATGTTTAGTCTAATTGGTGTGCATGAGTGCATATGTTTGTGCGTGCGTGTGAGTTTCTGTGTGTATAAGTTGGTGGGTGTCTGTGTTTGTTATGCCTGTGCATGAGTGAACAGAGGAACAAATGTCTCGGTAATCACGTCAGAGCTTGCCTGTGAGTTTTATCAGATCTTAATCTTAGCTCAATTAGGATTACTGACCGGACGCAGAGTGCATGTGTTTATGTCTGGCTCAAAAGCAAACCATGTATTTGAGAAAGGCTATGCTGCACTAGAGTGTGCCGTATCTGCAGTGTGTGCAAACACCAACATCGCCTTCCTCATCTCTCTTCCTCTGCTTTGTTTTGTTAGAGGTCTCACGCTGGTAGACACAACATGAATGACTGCTCCCCTCCTTATGTATGACGAACAGCATGCTCACACAGGGACATGGAGACAAAGATACACACACATACACATACACACACAGGCACACAGGCACACAGACACACACAGCCACCATGGCACAGTCGGTTGGGATCAGCAAACACGTTTATCTTCTAGAAAGTGTACTAAGCCAAAACACTTCAGGGAAGTGTACTATGGCTTTCAGGTAAAGAGTGCCTTAGCTCTACATCTGAGTCTATTCCAGCAAATGTGCTTCTATGTCAACGGACTAAGCTATTCCTCATGTCTACTGGTGCATTTACTCACCGTAGAAAGGTTAAATAAAGAGGGGTGTGTGTGTGTGTGTGTGTGTGCGAGTGCGTATGTGTTTGTGTGAGTGTGTGTGTACGAGGGGTTAATTGAGGTGAGCCTTAGATCCCCTCCGAAAGAAAAAAAACCTTTGTGAGCTCTGTGGAGTGTGACTGAACATGATTCAGCACTTTTGGAGATACTTCACTGTGGCTCCCCACAGGTAAACAGAGCATGACAGTCATAAATAATTACAAAGAAACACACCTCACCCCTCAACATAAAAAGGAGGCCTTCACACCACTTCTCAATCAAGCACAAAAACCCCTCAAACAAAGACCCAGATACGGTTGGGTGTGGGGGGCCTGGCGGGCATAGGAGACGACGGGCATAGGCGGGAGGGGACAGGTTGGGTACGGTTCCTACCTATGCAGTAGCAGAGCAGGACGGACAGCAGCACGGAGATGGCGACGGCGCTCAGGGCGGTGCACCTCCACGAGCAGTACTTGGACGACTTCTTGAACTTGAAGGCGCTCCGCGACAGTGTGTTCCTCGGCAGGGGTCTGGTGGGCGGCGAGTAGACCGCCCCTGTCGCCATGGTGTAGCCAGGCGTGGCCGTGCTGAAGAGTGGGGTGGTGCCGGTGCCTGTCTTAAAAAGGAAGTGCCTGAGGGGAGAGAGAGAGAGGGAGAGGGACAGACATCAGATACTTGTCCATTTATATACTACCAATATTAATACACCTACCACTGCTTCTGTGAGTATTACTTCTAATTCTACTAGTGGTTTTATCTCTTCTACAAGATATCAGATGCCACTGTGATAAAATAAGATGACGACATCTACTTCTGAGAGGAGTCAGTGCAAAGCTACTCTGTGAGGGGAACATTAATGTGAACACAGACAGAGAGTGAATGATGCAAAGTGTACAACACAGCTCACCAGATAAAAGTAAACACACACACACATGCACACACACACACACACACACACACACACCATCTCTCTCGCATTGCTACTGGGCAACATAGCAATCTCTGCCAACCTCACCCATCTGTATATCCTAACCTCTGTCGTACTTTTGCTTGTCTGTCTGTCTGCCTGCCTGTCTGTCTAACTGTGACTGTGTGACTCTTTCTTCCCCATTAGGCTGATGGCAACCGTGTTCGTCTTCAGGGCTTTGTCCCTATGCCTGCGGTCACAACTGGGACTGGTAGTGTGCAAGCTGAGGATATGGCCATTTAACCACGCTTGTTAGCTGTTATTTCTACCATTAAATTATAGCAAATGGGTAACAAAGAATAATAAAATTGTGTGTGTGTGTGTGTGTGTGTGTGTGTGTGTGTGTGTGTAAGAGAGAGAGAGAGAGAGAGAGAGAGAGAGAGAGAGAGAGAGAGAGAGAGAGAAATGTGGCAAAAGAAACAGAAATGATAGTTAGTGTGTATATATTAGGTATGTACTGATGTATGAGCTGCCATCGCTATTGGCTGAACAAAAAAACAGCTTGCTAATTATAGTTGCGTATGTTTATCTGCTTTTGTAGATCACTTTCACAGGCAGTGCTATGAAGGGATAAATAATATGGAAATAGTTCATTTTTTCTACATATATTTTGATTTCCCTGCCACTAAAAACTACAATTATGTAACAACAAGAAACTAAGTGAACAAACATGTAAAATAGGTATTAGCAATAGATACATGGGAAATTACAAGTCGAAACATCAGTGTTGGCCAGGAATATAACAAATGGCAGATGCCTAGTGTATGTGAATGTTAAAATGACAGTATGGGCTAATGATAGAGGTGAGAGAGAAAATCAGAGAGGTGAGCACCCCTTGAAACCCCAGTGAACTGCTAATGGGCATTTGTATATGGGTCTCTGTGCTGAGATTAGAAAGAGTAAATATACTCATTTAGCATCAAGATAGTTTTGTTAGGAGGGGTCTACATAGCACTGTAAACATTGTGCTCGATTCACAGATCAAAGATACTGTGAGCAGCGCACATGACACTTCTCCTGTAAGTGCCAGTGTTCGTCTGTGGGTATAAACATTTCACATCAGATCCTACACATTCAAAGCCATCACTTGCCTAACAGTATCTTCTATATAAACAATGCCCTGCTTTAACAGCAAGCTAAAGCACTTCCCCCAGGTAAGCAGTGCCACGCTACTGCTGTCTTTTGTTGTTTCTGAGGTTCACAGTGATGGCCTGAGCCCTGAAGACACAGAGCACGCAGACAAACACACTATCCTCACTGTGATAAGTACTTCACAGCATTAAATCAAATAAGCCAGAGCATGCGCGCACGGCCGCACAAACACATACACACACATGCACGCATCCACACACATGCATGCACGCACCCACACACACACACACACACACACCCACACACACACGCACACACACACACACACACACGCACACACATACACACACATGCACGCACACACTCACACATGCACATACGCACCCGCACACACACACACACACACACACACACACACATATATGTAAACAACACAACTCACACGAAGGAACACACAAAATACACTGCACTGCGCTTTCAGCTCACCTATAATTATACATATATTATCATATCCCTAAACTAATTACCCACAGTAGAAACATGAGTGCAATTCTCTGGTGCTATGTATTCTCTCCTCAATAAAAGTGTGAGTCAAGGATACAGTGGTGCACAAGATTAAATTAATATTAGGATTCATGAGCCAGGTTTATGGGATTAACTGTAATTTTTCTCCAAATGAACTAAGCAATATCAGCCAATACAACAGCAAGTGGAGCGAGAAAAAAGACGACCTGCTGGTTTCACAGTTCTTTCAAATACAGCACAGCAGTATATATACAATTACACTGATAACAGTCTGTTAGCCCTGGGTCATAGAGCTGCACTGCACACAGCTAACAATAGGACTGGCTTGGTGCTGGGAGGAAGGGGTAGAGTGGGGGTGGGTGTGGGGTGTCTTCTTCTAGGATGCTCTGTGTCTGGGCCAACGTGAGCAGTGAGGGTGGTCATGTTTTGGCATGGGGGTGTCAGCGAAGGGTAGAGAGGTCAGCAGAGCAGAGTGGACCAGCGTGCCCATACCCAGTCCCAAAAGCCCCCCTGGTGGCCCACGGGTGGGAACACATCCATCTCTATTAGGTTGTCATGCTCGTTTGCAGGAACCGCTTGCTTTGCTAATTTTGTACATGAGGGAGATGAGACACGAGAGACAAAAACAATTAGAGAGTGACCGAGGGAGGGGGGGGGGGGGGTTGAGAGAGAGAAAGAGAGAGTGAGAAAGACAGAGAGAGAGAGAGAGAAAGAGAGAGAGACAGAGAGAGAGAGAGAAAGAGAGAGAGACAGAGTCAGGGTGCTGCATGCTATTATGGCTGCTCCAATTAGCAGTCTAGATCTGACTGGAGAAGGGAATGGTGGCCAAGGAGTGACAGAAGGAGAGAGAGAGAGAGAGAGAGAGAGAGAGAGAGAGAGAGAGAGAGAGAGAGAGAGAGAGAGAGAGGGGAAGAAAGAGGGATGAGTGTGTGTGTGTGTGTTGGGGCTGGGGGGATAGGGTACTGGGGGGGGTGGTGGTGGAGGTGATGAATCAAGCTGAGATCAGCAGGCGACAAGCTCAGGGCAAGGTCCTTTAAGACAGACACACATGCTCAGCAATCAGAGTCTGTTCTTCACACACACACGCACACAGGCATGCACCACAGACACACACACACACACACACACACACACACACACACACACACACACACACACACACACAGTCAGCAATCAGAGTTTCTTCTTTGTGTCTTCTTGTCAATCCCCTAAAGGAGAAGAACAGACTATCCGCCTTTCAGACACACACACCTCATCACAAGCTGAAAGAAGATCTACAGCTCATCATCTCATTCCTTTGCCTTTCTCTCTATCGTCAGACCTCCCCCTGATGGCTTTGCCAGTGAAGTGAGGAGTGAGATGATGAGTGGGCTGTCGTGTGGACTGGACCTGCATGACCTCTAAATACACACACACACACACGCATAGACGCACATGCACACATGAGCAGACATACACACACGCACACACACACGCACGCACATGCACACATACACACACAGTCTCCAGCACTTTTGTCTGACCCCCCCTGACCTCCTGACTCCTCTGAGGAAGGACCTGAAACCTCCGACTCCAGTTACCTCCCCTCACATGAATGAATGTACAAACAGAACAAGCACGCACGCACAACACACACACACACACACACACACACACACACACACACACACACACACACACAGTGTTTCTAGTCTGTCTATCGTCTGGTGTGAGATGTATGCAATTTAGTATCTCATCCAATTTATTTTATAAGCAGGTCTGTCATGCTCAATTTCATGACTGTGCGATGTCAATCTTTGTAAGATATAATTTTTATGACATGCTGGGTGACAACGCTGGATAATGAGAGATCAATCAAGCCAGATGTAGATTGTTTGATACTTTTGTAATGGAGCCTCACAGGAAACAAAATAATCTCTTTGATCACCAAATTAAAACAACGATTAATGTTCATTAAATCTCATTTATTCTGGGTTTGACTATTTTTTGTAATGGACTTCTGCTACTTTCAGCCATCAAACACTAACCTGAAACACACACTTAAAACCAAAGGAAAACAAAACAAAACAGAAAGGCTTTTTATCACACAAGTTTTCTTGCAAGATAAGAAACATTTGAGGAATGTAGGCTGGGATTAGTGAAACTTTTTTTTTGAAAGGGCTAATTAAACAAGTGGCTCAGAATTACCTAAACCCACGATTTTCCTTTCACATAAAGCTTAAAAAACACCTTCAGGTCTTTAACAAGCTCAACCACAGCATGGCAGACATACAATAAAGTCTGAATTTATGAACTCCCCCGCAGTAGTGAAGGAGGCCCGCTGGTATATCCAAGTATGTATATACTGTGATGTGTGTCTTAAGGGGATGTGTTGTGGCTCTGGGGACCAGGGCTGGTGAGCGCATGGGGGGTGCAGTGTGGCAAATGGATTGGAAGCGGGGTGACACACAGGCCCTGGAATGACCCCGATAATCCACACATCTGCTGTCTGCAAGGGGACGCCTTACAACAAGTGGCCTTGAAGAGCAGGATAAACACCACTTGGGTATAAATAGCAAAGAGGACAAAAGGGAAAAAGGCGAATTATAAAAAGAACACTGGCGCAAAATAAAAATAAAACACCTGACTGCTATGTTTGTTCCCTTGTATTGTATGTCCTGTATTCATCGCAAGCCATATTTCCTCATTCAGAAAGTGTGTTATTTAAAAGAAATCAAATGTAAAAAGAGGTGCTTTGCCAGAATGGGTGTGTAAAGGTGACACTGGTGTGATTTTATGAGCCTCTATCAAAGCCTTTCTCTGGTTTAATCAGTAGGAGGGAATTAGCTGAACTCTGGGTCCACTGGAGATTGTGACACACAGACACAGACACACACACAGGCACACACACAGCATTTATGTGTGCGGATATGTTGTGTCTGTCCGCCTGTCTGGGAATGTGATCATGTGTATATCTGTATATTTTTGCATGCATCTGTCTGAGAACAGGAATTTGTGCATGCACTCATGTGAAGGTGTGTGTGTGTGTCTGCGTGTGTGTGTGTGTGTGTGTGTATGCGGGTCGCAGAACAGGTGACTAAAAATGTAAGCCAGTGATGACATGGGGATTATCGCCCCCAAAGTGAAAATCCAATCCAGACACCTCTGCCTTCTGTCTGCTTCTAATCCCTCTCTATTGGTCTTCCCCCTCCTCTCATTATAATGTTTCTTGTCCTGAAGATGACCCGGCACCCTTCACGTCTACACACACTTCATGTCTTAGCTACCACCACCATGAAATTCAACCAGGTGTCGGAGACAATGTTTCTGTGTAACATTTTTACATCAGTGGTCAAAAAGACAGCCTAAAAAAGAAGGTCAGGAGAGAGAGAGAGAGAGAGAGAGAGAGAGAGAGAGAGAGAGAGAGAGAGAGAGAGAGAGAGACAGAGAGAGAGAGAAAGAGAAAGAGAAAGAGAAAGAGAAAGAGAGAGAGCGAGATAGACATGGTGGGTGTTTTTGTATCCCCATTGTGTAAGAATAGGCAGATGCCTGTGATTGCTATTCACAAAGCCATCTTTTCCAGCCTATTTTCCTGCAATTGGTAAATAAAAGGAAGAAATACAAAAATCAAAACCAATCACACACAGAAAGCAGAACAGTCTGAAACTGGGAGCCTGCCCTGTTTGATGGTACCTCACTGTTGGTGTGTGTTTATGTCCTCTGAACTGACCCTGGAGCATACAATGCATGCCTGCATGTGTGTGTGTGTGTGTGTGTGTGTGTGTATGTGCGTCTGAGTGTGGGGTCTGTGTGAATTTTAAAGACGAAGTGAAGAACCCTCAAACAGCTGCCTCCATGCATAACTGAGGTGTCCAATTAGTAACTGTGCGTCAGTGCAATTTTTTAATGTTAATGAGTCAGATAACTAATGCTGTTTAGATAAAAATAAATAAAAATAGCCAATTGTAATACAGAAACATATTCCAATAAATATGGGTCTGACATTATTCAGTTGCTTAGGACGGCTTAGGACGAAATCATTGATATGTCATATTTAATTTATAAATCAGATGGCTGTCAACATCTTCAAGTAAATCCGAACAATGTTTTCCATTCACAATGCATGTGTGTTTTGTCATGGCAATTGTAGGTCAACTTAAGGCTTATTTATGTTCAATGTTAAAAAATGAATACAAATGCAGACGGAGCCTTCTGTCTGCATTTCGTACACTGTCAAAGAGCTTATGAATATGAAAACAGACCAGACTGAGCAATTCTACAGTCAAACCCTGTTCTGTCTAAGGGTAGCAGCATCCATGCCAATGTAAAGGACACAGCAGATATATCAGTGAGGATGGGTGAAACAGACAGGTACATTTTGCACAGGGAGTATAAACTAGGCTTAAGAAGGAGGGAGGGAGGGAGGGAGAGAGAGTAAGAGACAGAGAGAGAGAATGAGTGAAAAGCAAGACGAAGTGAGGGAGTGAGATGGAGAAAGAGTGGTGAAACCTCATCAAAAGGTCATTTGCTATTTGTTCAGATTTATTGATGCTGAAGTTTGGGAAAGCTGTATATTACGAGGCTGGTTTTAATTACAGACTTAGGTCGGAGCGGAGACATCTAAATGAGCTACAAGATTAAATCCTTTCAGCTTTCATTTTAGTACTCCCTCTTCTCTTCCACAACTCCTTTACACTCACATCTTTCCTTTCAGACAAACAGGATACAGCAGATTATGCCTTTAAGGTGGGAACTGCTAAGTATTTCACAACATGATGGTATCACCATACTTTTCCCATAATAACAAGGGTAACACCATACAAAGCTACTCACAAAAATTCATTAACAATGTACAATATCAATTTAACTGAAAAAGGAAAAATACAGAAGACATAAAAAGGAAAGAAATAGGACATAAAATTCAATAATTTATTTAATGTATGTTCTGTGTTCTCTGTGCAGTTGTATGGTCACCCCCATTACATCTTATTTTTTAATTAGGCACATATTAAACGTAAAATTAAAAATCTACAAATTAAAAGGCACCCTACCGCTGACTACACTACATGAGACAATTTAAGGGAAGATGCGCACAAACACACAGACACACAGACACACACACACACACACACACACACAGACACACACACACACACAGTCACACAAAACGCTTGCTTAGGGCAAATAGAGAAGTGTCTTGTGTGCTGCTGCCGTCTGAGTGCGATTCTATATAAATCTTGGCTGAATGGAACGGAACAGGTCAGTAATCACGCAGTGCTGTTAGAACAGCAGGAGCTGGCAGAACCCTCTGATTTAAGGCACTTCACACACGCTCACAAAGGCGTAGGCAATCAGGCAGAGCAGACAGAACGCCAGGAGAGGAACAGTCGGTGGTGTTAATTGAATATAAGTGAAGTCACCGCAGTGCACTGCTGAAAGCTCTTAGAGTACCAGGTCCAAAAAACAAAAAAAAGCATTCTAAGAGCATGCCCGATAACAACGACTTAGCGCCAGAATAATTGATACTGCTTGAAACTTTGACAGAGATAAGTATAAGTGTTAGAACTCTATATCATGGCACAGGAACAGTTTTTCCTGGAATGGACATACAACAATAGCAAAAACAGCGGAAGTGGTACATAATAAGCAGTTTCATTTTCCTAAATCCACAGAGCTACTGGCTGTTATTCGTATTGTTAAGCCTGTTGTTAGTCTGCCCCACTGATGATAGATTTTGGCTCACTGCTGGAAATAACTACCTTAGTGGCCCTGGGACAGAATCATGATTGTCCCTATCCTTCCTTCTGCCCCAGCTGGGCATTTGCCCTGTCTCCTGTCTACACCGCCACACAAAACATGGAAGGACATGCAGAGCAACAAGCTGTTAAAATACACATGCTCTGAGGACGTGTGTGTGTGTGTGTGTGTGTGTGTGTGTGTGTGTGTGTGTGTGTGTGTGTGTGTGTGTGTGTGTGTGTGTGTGTGTGTTTGTGTGTGTGTGTGTGTGTGTGTGTGTATTTCTGTGCGTGTGTGTGTCCTGATAAAGCTTCGATCTTTTCTCCTGCTGGTATGTTTTTTATGCCCCTTGCTGCACAGCCGGGCGCTAGAACGCAAAACCTGGGCCCAGAGTTCCCCCCTCCCGAGACCTAGCCCAAGCCTGGCCCCTCCACACCCAGCGAGGGGCCCGCTCCTTCACAGGTCTCCCTCCCGCATGGCCCTGCTGCACTCTGGGATGTACTGCTGCAGTCTGTCCCCTCTCTGTTCCTCTCTCTCTCTCCCTACCCGGCCGCGATGGCAGCGGTGCTGTGGGCTCCGGGGAGGCGCTCCGGTTTGAGTACACAGGTTTAAGCCCCTGCTTGTTAATAATAGATGTGTACATATTGTTTTGTCAATACGAGCCGAGGAGAGCCCAAGGTCAGCTGAAGAGGATGCAGACAGTCACAGCAGGACAGACTGACAAAGAGAAGAAGGGAAAGAGAAAGAGAGAGAGAGAGAGAGAAAGAGAGAGAGAAATAGAAAGAGAGAGAACAAGACAAAGAGAAAGAGAAAAAGAGAGACGGAAAGAGAGAAAAAGAGAGAAAAAGACAGAGAGAGAGAGAAAGAGAAAAAGAGTGCGGGAACGGAGAGGTTGATAGGGAGTGAAAAGAGAAAGAAATATTTGGGGAAAGGAGCAAGACAAGGATGGAGAGCAAATCAAAGAAAGGGAGAGAATGGGAGAGAGAATGAGCAAGTGAGAAAAATTATGTGTGTGTGTGTGTGAGGGGGGTGACTAAGAGAGGGAGTGAAACAGAGATGGAGTGAAAACACAAGGTGGTGGAAGAAGGCAGAGGGAATGAAAGGGGAGGGGGACGCCCGAAATAAAGGAGAGAAGAAATGACAGCTGTGGTGTGTGTGCCGGAGCAGCCATGCTGAGCCATGGAGAGGCCTCATGGAGCGTGTGCAAAAGGAGAGGCAGGTGTGTTATTCTTGGCCTCGGATGCACACAGCCACAAGCAACCCATAACACATATACAAGCACCACAATTAGTTTCACACATATACCTGAAGAATGCAGTCACACCCACCCACACACATATATATTCTCCCTCTCTGTCAATCTTCCTCACAAGCATGCACACAGACACAAACACACACACACACACACACATGCACACACACACGCACACGCACACGCACACACACACACACACACACACACATACACACACACGCACACACACACGCACACACACACGCACACACACACGCACACACACACACACACACAGTCAGAGAGCAAGAAAGAGGTACAGATAGAGAGACATGAAGGTACTGTGTAATGTGTATAGGGACATTTTTCATGCCTGGATGGGGGAATGTGGGGGAAACAGCCAGCGAGAGAGGAGACTGCTGTTTGCTGCCTTGATGTGGACTTTCACAGTGCATTTCTCCCCTTGCCCTTTATCCCTTTCATCAAAGCCCTGGTCCCCCTCTGGCTCTCCTTTTCACCTTCCGCTTCTCACCCTCTCTCTTTGTGGCCTGACAGATTTGTGGTACACATCACATGGGACATGGTGTGTGTGTGTGTGTGTGTGTGTGTGTGTGTGTGTGTGTGTGTGTGTGTGTCTGTGTCTGTGTCTGTGTCTGTGTCTTTGTGCATGTGTGTGTGTGCATGTTTGTGTGTGCATGTGTGTGTGTGGGTCTGAGCACAGATGTGAGTCTGTACAGATACATTTGTCTGTATTTGGTTATGTTTGCATTTATGTATGTGTGTTTCTGTAATAAGTCTGTAAATGGCCTGCAGTCAGAATGCACTCTAAAAGCAAGGGGCCTGGCCATTCATTTAAGCATTTTGACAAAGAGCCAGAGACACACAAAGGGGAACACATTAGTGAACCCTCACCTCACCACAGAAGGAGACCAACTCTCGACTGGTAATTAAGACCCCAGTGTGCAAATCCCAGGAATAAAGAGTAATAAAAAACATTTTCCACAGACCACACTGGCGGCACAGACCCACCTTCCCACTCACGGCTAGTGAGGCTCCCTCTCAGCAGCGCATGAGGGACATTGGCGTGACTGTTAAAAGTCTGGGCCTTCACAGGCAATTTGCAAACTTGGCGGACCGATACATGTGATGAACACTATCAGGTATACAAGTTGCTGTTTTTGCCTTACATCCATCAACACCACGCCGTAATGGGATATGCAGGTCATCGATGAGCTGGCTAAGGGCAGGCCTGTCACTGTGCAGCGGCGTGCTGTGGATAAACACTGCTAGGCCCGGCCGGGGAGACTGTACATTAATACCTCTAATTGCCTCTGTGCACCGGAGCCAGTCTTATTGACTCCTCTCGCACATAGATCTGCCTGACTGACAGATTGTGTTACAGAGCTGAAAGCCTTGATAGACCCTTTCAGGTCTAGTGTATCATTATGATAATAAGATGCTTCTTCATACCGGAGAATTTAAACACTTTTTTAACTCGACAACCTTTTAACTCGAAACAGGCCCACTTCTGTCATTTTTTTTGTTCTCTTGACAACTGGCACCTCCTGTGTGACACTCCATAATATATTTTCTTTGCACCAATGGCTAGCTAGTCATAATAGCAGTTATTGTTATTGAAATTGTTCTCCTGAGCACAGAGTGAATAATGACTAGATCTGACCGACTGCCTTTACAGAGCAGGAAATTTGATTTCCATGGTATTCACCCAGGTTTCAGATGCCATTGTTCTCCACACTGGGGCCCTGTCACAATGCTGGGAAACCTTCCACAACTACTTCAGAAAGTACATAAACACTCAGTAATGACAATCAGCTGTTAGACTAATTTGCTCAATAAACACAGCAACACAGCCCGATCTTTAAAAAAAGGCTTTTTAAATCTTTATTTCCAGCCAGTGGACAGTGAGTGTGCTACGCTCAAGGCCATGTTAGACTGTGCTGATAGAAATATCAGACTTGTTTTTCTTTAACATGGCCCACTGCCACAGCTCAGGGGAGATGGTATCTGTCACAGAACTCAGAGCAACAACTGTGGTATGCGTGGGCCACGCTATCTGTGTGTCCTACAGCAGGTTATTTCAGCCTTAGCGAACAGACTGCTAAAGACCGCTAGCAAGGACTTAGTGAACAGAGCGGTTTAGGCTGTGGTGCCTGATTGTGGCAGACCCAGCAAAATGACACTAACACTTAACAGACTGTTTCTAATGGTTGGTTGCTTTGTGCCAAGCAATCACAGCAGAGCAGTTACAAGAGCGAGCGCCCTCCATGAATCCGCGTGGACTAGGCAGCGGCAGCCATGGCTGCGCTTCGCACTCACCTGCTTTCCAGCGGCACATTGCTGCCCAGGACCCAGCTGTCCTGCAGCGGCACGGATTCAGGCGTGGTTTGCAGCTCGGCGGGCAGTGCGGCCGGCGGTGCCGGGCTCACGTTGCGACGGTTGGTCAGGGAGTTGTGGTTGAGCGCGGTCACGGACGGCTGCTGCTTGTGCGGGGGCGGGGCTGGTGGCAGCGTGGACTGGCCCTGCTGGTGCTGATTGGACAGTTGCTCTGGAAAAGAGAGAGGCAGACAGACGGCTGGGTTAGCTGGCGGGCTGACAAAGGAAAGGGACAGGCTGAGCGGTGCGTGTGTGTGTGTGTGTGTGTGTGTGTGTGTGTGTGTGTGTGTGGGCATGTGTGTGTATTGTGGGAGCGCTGCGTAATTAGTTGTCGGTGGTTAAAACAAAGCTGTCAGGAGGAGTGCAAGCATTGTTACAGTGCAACATCTGGGTGACATTACAGAAGATCAGTGGTGGCTTTAAGGACTCACTCACTGCTCATACACCAGCTGCTGTAGCACTGCTTGGGCACACACACCGACACTCACACACGCGCACACACGCACACACATACACACACACACACACACACACACACACAAAGGCTGCCCGGAGTTGTTCTGAATACGACAGTGACAGTTGCGTGTGTGGTGTTATTGCAGTGCAGATATAGGGAATAGAATGGGGACATAAAACTCTCTTATGTAGCTACTCAATCTCTGTCTAATTTATACACAACTAGACATGTGCGCACCCACCCAGACACACACACACACAACCACCCACCCACCCACCCACAGACAGACACACACACACACATACACACACACTTCATTACAGTCAGTAATACTCATTTCATAGTGAGATGAGGGTTGATATCTGTAATGAGTCTCGCACACTGGAGAGATTTCAAAACAGACAGTTTAGAAAAAATTCCCATCTACGCTAGAGCACTTTTACATCTGGTTGCTTTTTTGCACAGATACACTCAAACCATTCTCTCCTAGTCTTTTTCACCTCTGTAACTCAGATTAAAAAGCAGCCCTGAAACAGTCAACTGTCTCTTATCCTTTCATTGGTAGATCAAGAGGCAGTGAAAGAATGGCAGGTACCACTCGGCTTTATCTATCCTCATTGTGACCTGACGCCAAGGGCCACACAAAGAGAGACACCTCTCAACGGCTATAAGTGTAGACCCTTTACACTGTGTGTGTGTGTATGTGTGTGTAAGTGTGTGTGTGTGTGTGTGTGTTTCTGTCTGTGTGTGCCTCCTTGTTTAAACTCTGATGAGCTAATATGGCACAGACACCACGCATGTCTCCTCTTTGAAGAAGCCTGACGACATCCCACCCTCACTTGTAGCCCTGGCTCGTAGATATAGATAGATGGGGACAGGGTAGGGAATAATAACACAAAAGAAGTTCCCGGCTAGAGGAAGCATTGTATATGAGCCGCACAATCTGTCCCTGAAGAGACTGTTCCTCCCAGTGTGCTGAGCAGAGGGGTTTTATTTATATGCTGCAGCATGCCTGTAATTGTATGTCCTGCCAGCACTTAACGGAATATGCAGGGAATACAGCCCAGAAGAATAAAGAGCGGAAAGACACACACACACACACACACACACACACACACACACACACACACACACACACACACACACACACACACACACACACACACACACACACACACACACACACACACACACACACACACACACACACACACACACACACACACACACACACACACACACACATGCTTGCCTTTGCTTCAGCACTGAAAAAAAAACTATCTACAGTTGAGCAAACATAGTTTTGCTCGTGTCTGACTGGTGGTGTTTGAGGCTGTTTTGCCTTCGTCTGTACAGTACAGCTTTTTTTGGCATCAATTCTTTTGACCCACTGTTTGAACTCTCTTTTCTCTTCTCTCCCTTTCTTTTCTCTTCCATCCAACCACCTTCTTCCTCTTCCTTCCCCACTCTTATCACCACGCTCCTTCCCCCTCCTCTTTCTCTGGCCTCACACTCAAGCCTCTGGGGAGGCGTGAAGCAGGTCGGGGGGTGGTGATCATGTCTGACACTGGCCTCTGCTCATCTCAGACTGGGCCACTGCTGCACCAATGTGTGCCACTAAGGAGAGGTTTCCCCACTTGGCACTGTCCTCTGCCAGCACGCAATATTCACTTGCGCCTTTACACCCTGCATTTTTACACACACACACACACGCACGCACGCACGCACGCACGCACGCACGCACGCACGCACGCACGCACGCACGCACGCACGCACGCACGCACACACACACACACACAAGCCCAATGACTTTTCAGGCTGTCTGTGCCTCAAAGCATTCTAGCATATTCTTATATATAAGAATATTCATATATGCCTATCGAGGTGGGGAATTGAGGGCATCACACATGTTGGTAAAATGCATGGAGGAGAGGGAAAAGAAGTGGAAGAGAGAGAGAGATGGAGAGAGAGAAGGTAGAGAGAGAGAGAAAGAGAAACATCTCCCTTAAGGACCAACTTTCTTGACCTCAGCCTGTGTGTCATATACTTGCCGGCCCCCATCCAGGCCTTAAGACTGGTTTAGGGATGCGGAGACACCCAAAGATCTCCAAACATATCCTACAGCCAGCACACACCCAGCCAAGCACCAGCGACAGAAAACATGTCACACTCGTGCTGTTAAAGGCATCGAGCCACATCAAAGGTACGAGAGGTATAACATATTTTAGAGGTATACCCCTCTTCTCCCTCCCACACACACATGGTTTTGGTTTCCCTGTTCTTGCACAGACGCTCACAGGTCATCAGAAACAGCTCACTATCGTGAGTGAAAAGCACATGATGGTGATGAAAGGTAACAGGAGGGAGGTACATTTACCCCAGCCAAAAAAAAAAAAAAAAAACCTTTCTTATTGCAATCACGGCTGCTGTAGCAGCTGCACCACTGTGGCTTCTTTAAATCCCATAATAATCATCCTGCATTTGACTGTGTTGATTCTTAAACTTCCATACCCTCTCTCCCACCCTATTTTCATTTCCAAAGAAAAAAATGATTTCATTGGGAGGTAAACAATGCAATGGATCATTAATCCCCTCAGGGTGTCTAGTTTTCAAAAAGAAATACGTTTTAAAACCCCGAAGCGTGAAGCACGGTGCATACTCCCAGCCTTTAAAAACAGATCAGCGCTCAGTGGCATATCTGTGGCATACTCAAGATCAATTCAAAGATATCTATTGATGAAAAAAACAGTTAAAAAGTATCAATTTGCATTTAAAAACAATGCCAAGATAAATTCGTATAATGTGATACGACTGAGTGTGAGAGAGAGAAAGAGAAAGAGAGAGAGAGAGGGAGAGAGAGAGATTTTAAATGGCTTTATTAGCGCACCATCTACCAATCATACACCAATAAACCGGCCATTTTCGAAGAATACAGGCAATGAAACAAAGACGACTCATTTCCAAAAGCAAGACAGCCGCAATAAACCAGCACACCTCCTAAGCCGTGGTATTCTCAAAATCAAGTCCCGTCCTCCCCACATCAGACAACAATCCTGTCACACTCCAAATGCTTGAAAAAGTCATAACATCACTGACCAACTTGTAATAGGCAAATTCAACCTTGACAGGATTTTTTACCATCTCCCTGAATCCCTCTAGAGGATTAACTGTGCCTAGGCCAAGCATTTTGTTCTTGCGAGTCAGCCAAATGGCCAACTTCACCGTCCCCAGTAAAAAGTTGAAAAGACAAACCTCCTGCTTTAATTTCACATTGTATTTTGGCACACTAAAGGCAAAAAGACAGACAGACAGAGAGAAAGAACAGAAAGAGAGACAGAGAGAGGGCCAGCCAGGGAGAACAGGACCACTGTAATACTGGCTGTTAAGTGTTTAAAATTTGCCTTTCTGCCACTGCAGGCAAGCTGCCCTGTCTGGGAGAACCAATCAAAACAAATATGCTAGAACAAAGGGAGGTCTGAATCATCCTATCTCTCTCTTCCCCTCTTCCTCATTTACCCCCCTCCAAACACACATACTCTTACTATTCCTTATTTGCTTCTCTTGATCTTCTTCCACTTTCTTTCTTTAACTCTCTTTCTCACACACTCTCTCTCCTTCTCTCACTCCCTTTCTCATTGCTAGTGTTCTACTGTAATTACAGAACCATTACAGGTCATAAACATGACGGCTCTGGTTAAGTTGGAGCTGAAGCTTTGCATTATTTAGGCCTTTTTTTCCTCTGAAGTGTGGCTGAGCGCATATTTGTGTGTGTGTGAATGTGTGAGTGTGTGTGTGTTTGTGTTATGTGCGTCTATGTGTGTGTGTGTATGGTGAGAGCCTGTGTTCTCCCACCTCTGTGCCATCCCTTTGGCCCACTCAGCACTTGCTTCCGATTATCTATATTTTATATTGAAAAAAAGCTGAGAACCACTACAAGATCAAACGTGGGTCAGCACTGTACATACTGCCTACATCCACATAAATGCACACGTGGGACGACGTATGCATTCTGTATACATACAGGTAAGCTCAAGCAAATACCAAAGCGCACACACAGATACACTCACACACACACACTCACACACACACACACACACAGATACACTCACACACACACACAGATATATACAAACACACATACACACATGCACATCCTGCTGAGGGGCGTTAATAGCTGTGCACATTGCCTGTTCTCAGTGACAGCTTCCTCATACATCTTCATTTCCACGCCATATGTTTATGGCACAAGTGGCATTCCACGGCTGGGATGGACATTCGTCACACCACAGGCGCCGGTGCTGCGATCCTCACACCAACACCAGCCACCACCACCCCCCCCCCCTCCACAGCAAGGGTCCAGTACATGAGGCCCTTAACACAGCCTATGAGTGAAGCGCTAAGCCCTCTCTAAATCCATCCACCCACCGCGCCCCTGCACCTGACCCCTGTACCACAGCCATGGCCATATATCTCCATCCTCCAGACCCAGGGTCATGAGTTACAGACTGGCCTCCTCCTGGGACAGTGAGTGTGTGTGTGTGTGTGTGTGTGTGTGTGTGTGTGTGTGTGTGTGTGTGTGTGTGTGTGTGTGTGTGTGTGTGTGTGTGTCTGTGTGTGTGTGTGTGTGTGTGTGCGCGTCTGTCTGCTTGCTGGAGAGGCGCTGCAAGACGACCAGCCCCTGTGCCTCAGGTTGTGGGCTGTGGGTGATGGGGGAATTATCACGCCGGCCCTGGGAGTCCAAGTGGTGAGGGGGTGGGGGGTGGTGGCTGGAGATGGATGAGGCAGATGCTGTTTTTTTTATGGTGCACCGCTTTTGAAACATGATAGTGACGGATGGGCCCTGGTGGTGTAAATCACCAGAGGCCAAGCTGTCTCTCTCACACACACACACACACACACACACACACACACACACACACACACACACACACACACACTCACACACACACACACACACACACACACACACACACATCCACTCTCACACACATGCTTGCCAAGAGCAAAAAAAAAAGGTTTTATGGGCCCTCTCTTTTTTTATGATTAGCATTTCACAGCAGAACTGAAATTTCAACCATCGGCTATTTATCTTCGGAGGGTTCAAGAGTGATAGCCGTTGGGAGAGATGAGAAACAAGAAGAAGAAGAAGAAGCAGAAGAAAAGAAAAAAGAAGAGGGGAGATCGAGAAGGAGAAGGGGGAGGAGGAGGAGGAGGAGGAAGAGGGTTTATGTGGCCTCGGAAACGGTGCCGCTTATCTGCTGGCAAGGGACGGGATCTGGCTGCTAAGCCCACAGCTCATGTTTCCTGGCTGGCCGAGTGCTGTGCGAGGCCTGTCTCTGGCTGGCAGCAAGCTGAAACAGCAAAGCATCCATCTGACCTGTCACACAGAAATGGAGGCGCCCTTCACCTCCGATGACAAAGTCAGCGGACAAGTCAACCTTTTTCAAAAGACATTTTTATTACTTCCTTGATTGAGCCAAGAAAAAAAAAGAAACTGAGAGAAGAATTGTGTGTGTGTGTGCGTATGTGTCTGCATGTGCGTATGTGTCTGTGTGTGTGTAGAGGTAGAGAAGGTGGGGTGCACGTCCATTTCCCCGACCTTTGTTCCCGAGCGACCGGTGAAAGTACACAGTTTTAGCGCAACAAGAGGACTGGGTCAATGGAGAGTGTCCATCAATGTCCATCAATGTCACCCCTACAATAGCCCTGGATAAAAGAGCCTTGTGTGTGGGGTGAATGGCTGGCGCAAGCAGCGCTGATGGGCTTCCTTTGAGACGAGGCCGAAGAGCACTGGCTGACTCGACTGATAGACTTCCCACCTCGCCTCAGATTGGAGCACACGGCGAGAGAATAGAGACGCGTCCTCCTGAGTGCAGCTTTGGCGGATGCGTGCTCGTTAAAGGCAGAGACAAGCCCCCATTTGGAGCCAAGGCCATTTACACCCCTCATGTATGTGTCAGGGCGACTCGCCGGAACATTCTAGAAAGAAAAGGAACGGCGGTCACCGTTATCTGGTCCTCCAATGCAGCTGCCCGTTCATTAAACTTGATTGGTCTTTCTTTCTCTTTTTTTCTGTCTTCCTTTTTTTCTTTTAAACACTCACACCCACACACGTGCGCACACACACACACACACACACACACACACACACACACACACACACAAAACTTTTGTAAGTTTTTCCCTCTCTGATTTTCATAGTAAAAAGAGACATTGTGGAGATGGCAGCCCATGTTCTCAAGCGTGTGATACTGGGCAGGGAAGTCGGAACCCAGCAGGTCCTCCTCACTGGCTCCTGGGGCTCTGACTGTACGAGGTGACACAACAGGGTAGCGGAGGTCGCGGGGAAAGGGCTGCGCCACGCCGCACCACACAGGAAGTGCGCGGTGAGCAGAGAGATGGGATCTGGGCCCATGGGGGAGGAATGATAGTGGCTCTGTCATATGGAAGATATCTGGGCGCAGTGTCACTTCAGTAAAGGCCAGCATGTTTATGTTCACTTTCTCCTCCACAACGACTCACACATGTGCCCTACTTTATAACACACAAGCTCAGATTAGGATCTTACCTCAAACACACACATACACACACACACACATACTCTCTCTCACACACACACATGCACACGCACACACACACACTTACAAACACATGTGCAATCAAGACGTCTATGTCATGAGACTGTAAAATGGAAGGAGAGAAACAAGATCAAAGAGATAACTTTCCCTAACTGTACAGTTAAACAGACTCAAGAGTCTGGACTCGAGTGTTGCTTTCGGGGAGATGGATGTGGTTAAGCTGAGTGGGGCAAAGAAGAGTGAGACACATATGGAGGCATTTGCTGAAAACGTTTTGCCACTCACTCTTCCCGAGCGAGGCCTGATGCGAAGGTTGCACTCTCGCCCCAGAAGAAGAAATCAGGCATGGGTTCAGCACGTAAGTCCATTTCTGGAGGCTGACGCTCAACATTATGATAAGTGGAATTACTCTGGCGCCTTACCGGGGAGACTCACAAAATGTCAGCCCACTCATCAATAATGTGTCAGGATGCTAAACTGACATTTCAAGAAAACGTGTGTGCAGTAGCCATCACAGAGCTTTCAATCCACCTTGACAGAAATTGCCAGTGAGAGTATTTGCCAACAATGTGGCTGTTTGTCATATCTCACCTTGGGAAATAATTTATTTCTTCCCGCACTAAAACGGGAGCCTCAGGATTATCAGGGGCAGAGATAGAAGATGAAGTGGAGTGGTGATGGGGTGGATGAGTAGAGCCACTCGTGAACTGACATATCAACTCACTCTGCACATCAGCATCCAGATACAATATTTTTCTTGGGAAGGATGAGGCATGTCTCCAAACACTAGGGGAAGCTCCCACAGATGCAGTTACAGCAGCAGCAGCAGCAGCAGCAGCAGGAGGAGCCGCATGGCGGTTTCCTCTCGCCTCTCCACATGTGTCAGCATGCTAACTTCAAAACAACATGATGTCATCTGGACCACAGGGGACTTTTCCGGGAAGGACCACTGAGATAGTCCACCAGGGCACTCCTCGGAAGATAATGGTGGAGCTTTGGGCCTTATTGACTTTTCAGGGGGATTTTGGAGGATGAGAGCTTGGCTAATTACTAAGTGACACTCGAGCACCCCGGGTGGGAGGTTTCAAAGGGACCGCTTTTTGAAACATCTTTTGAGGAGGCTGAGGATGGCAGGAAGTGGTTGACTGATGAAGCACATACACTTCATCGGTTACAAACAAAAGAAGGCCTCAAACTTCACCGTGGTCCAAAATTAACTGTGTGTGGTGGTGTGTGTGTATGTGTGTGTGGGAGAGGGGGTGTGAGTGCGATGAGTGGAGCTGGAAAGACTTTGCGGAAACCATAAACAAGGACCAGACTGGCTGGTGGATCCCCTACATGACAAACAGCCACCCCTCCTCCTCGCCTGCTGCGGCCTGTCCTGTGTCACACACAAAACACTTCCACACCATCACCAAAACACGAGTGCTCCTTTTGTTCTCTGCCTAAAACACCAAATGTAGGCTTCAGATCGTGCAGGTGGTGATGCAAGGATAATGGAGAGAGGTGGGGAGAAGAGAGCGAGAAAGAGAGGAGAGGTGTTGAGAATGTAAGGACAAAAACAGGAGAAAGAGGAGGAGGAGGAGGAGGAGGAGGAGGATGGGAGGGCAGGGCGGTGGTGAGTGCAGGGGAAGACGGCCGCTCTGCTCGACACAAGTGGGAACATGTTCTGGGGCCCGTGAGGCGTGAAGCTCATTTCCCCGCTCCGCTCCTCTTGAAAAGGGAGGGCTGACCCGAGCGCCCGTCGCCGAGCGCTGACGCCGCCCCTTTGTGCCAGTGAGGAGGCAGGATTCGGTGTCCTGTGATCACCGACCCACGCGGGATTGGAAATGCCTCTTTTGTGGCACAGAGCGGCACGGCAAAGGGAGTGGGACGTGGGGCCGACAGGTGTGAGGTGTACGGAGGGAGAAGGAGTGGGGGTAGGGATAAAGGGGAGAGAGGCAAGGAGAGATTGAAGAGGGCTCCTTTTAAAGAAAGAAAAAAAACTGGTGTGTCAAGGTCCTTTCCTTGCTACCATTCTATAGTCTTCCTGTTTCCCACCCCATTCCAACATTTCCAAGGAAGGGTTTTGGGGCTTTGTCCTCCTACAGCCAATTTCAGATGTCTCCCAAAATCAAAGACCATTAGAAGAGTGTAATAAGCATAGAGAGAGAGAGAGACATAGAGAGAAAGACAGAGAGAGACAGTGAGAGAGAGAGACTGCCCTGTTCAATGCCACTGCAGAGATATTCAAGGAGCAAAAATGTCATATTTTTCTTACTTAAGACTTTACTGTGGATATCATAGCTTCACCAGCTTTAAAACCAATGTCACTGCCGCCTTGATAAAGCATAAACACAGTAAAACTAATTCGTTCATTTCCAAAACTTCTTCCTCTAACAACCATACCAAATCAACATTAGGTTTAAGGTCCTTTGAGAACCGACTTGTTTGCATATTATGAGATTCAGGTGCCCTTGGATAGCGTTTAGTTCATATAACTATGTAGGTGAGAGCTGAGGAAAAAAATGACTACGGCTGAATTCATCACAGCCCACTCCTCAGAGACCTGAGCTGCTCAAACACATGACCAGGGTGCTATTTATACAAGATAAATATCAGCAGGTTATGACATTTATCAGCTGGCCTGTCTATGATATTCCAGGGGACAAAGTGCTTTTTAAATATTGACAAACTCAAGGGTAAATCATTACCGTAGATCAATGGCACCTCCAGCAAGCATGGCAGAGCCAGAGACGGGGAAAAACACACACACACACACACGCGCCAAGGGAGAAAAAAAATTAGAGCTAAAAAAATCACCCATGGTGAAAATCTGGAAGGGGAGGGAGAGCCTAAAAGAACACATGAAAGGAAAAAAAAATGCAATTACAGAATGTGAGAGAGACTTCTACTTCTACACCTTCGTAGACATGAGAGGGTCCAATTATAGAGTTGAAGAGGTTTTTTTGGAGGTGGTGTGGGGTTGGGGATGTGGTGCCTGGTTGGGGGTGGCAGTGGATGGTTCTGGGCGGCACTCATCCCGACTGTACTGCAAGGCTCATAATTCTGTTTAATTCAGCGCAGTGGCACAGGGATCTGAAAAGGAATTAATTCTTCATATTCCCTGTCTTTTTTTCTGCCCTCATGAGTCCCAGGATAGTTCCACTCAGAGGTGAATTAAATTTGAGGTCTCTGTGCAGTGCTACGGCAGAGCTTGGGGAAATGAGTGACACTGTTTCCACCGAACAGAACCAGCCTGACCACCGTTAACCCATATGTAATAACACATTTATAAGAATGGGCAACAAAAAGTGTGCTCTTTGCGTTGCGTTGATCCAATCTGTTATAATGAGAGGCAAAGAGGGGCAAACACAGCATCTTTTCTGTGTCTCCAGGGCCCTCTGCTCTGATGATCGAGCAAACAGCCACGCTAGGGGCCCTGTAAGTAAGTAATCTAATTCAGCACAGCTGTGTCAATGAAGAACAGCACATCTGAGAGGGGACACTGAGAGTACACACACAGAGGTATTTGCCTAATTGTATGGGAGCACCAGTAACATTTCTTCCTCTTTAAATAAGCAAATGCTCTTTTCTATTTGTTTGCTGTGTGGATGGGGAGAAAGGGGATAAACAGAGAGGAGTGGCTTCGGCTGGCAAACGGATCACTCAGCAGCTAATGGGCTGGCTAATCTTGAAGCACACTTTGTGTCAAACAAGTCTGTTGCCATGTTCAACACTGGTTGGGAGAGAGAGAGGGAAGGACGAGAGAGACGGTAATCACAGTTTAAGCCGATGACGGACTGTTTTCTGCCGTGATGCATTTTTAATGGCTACCGGATTGAGGTCTATTCTTCTGTGGTGGTTGCAAGTAAGAAAACTGCCAAGACAAGCACATACAAACACACACACACACACACACACACACACACACACACACACACACACACACACTTATTACCTCTGTACTCACTCTCGCTGGGGAAGTAAAAGTGAGGTCACGCTGAACAACAGAACATGATGACAGATAATTAAGGCATGGGACACAGAATGCAAGACTAAGACAGAAGAATGAGAGAGAAAGGGAGGGGATAGGGAAGAATGAGACAGAAAAATAAGTGGGGAAGTGCTGGTGCATCTGAACAAAAATAAACCTTGAGGTACAGGGGAAAAAAAAGAAAATTTCCACCTGCAGGTCTGAACTTCGAGCTTTCAGCTTTTAACGAATGGCTAAATGATGCATGCATCACCGTGTAACACTACAACTGCAGGAACTGCGGTGACGGCGAGGGGATATGGGACACTTGATGCATTAAGGCGTGACCGCCAGGTCTCAGTGACGCTTTACGTGAGCGACAGCCACAGCAGAGCACCATATATCCCTGAGAAAGTCTCTGGCCCGTTTCGGGCCATGTCGACCTCAATGGCCCCTACCCTAATCAATGTTTCCCTGCTGTGCGCCTTTAGCATGCAGCATGACACAATCACCATATCACCTCCGCAGTGATTTTTTTTTTTCATTGAAAGAAACCACAGCATACACCTTTTTCTTTTCCTGCCACATCACCCGTTTTACAGCCTCCTATTCCTATACACTTTTTTGATTGCTAATGTACATGTAGACTACACTTCCTCAACAGGCTAGGACCACTGAAAGGGGAATGTTTTAGACAGATTGGACAGAGGGGAAGACAGAGTGACAGAGGGAGCAACAGAAAGAGGAATAGATAGAGAATGTAAAAGTAACATGAAAGGAAAAGGGAAAAAATGCACACAAGCAGAGAAGACAGACAGCTGAGGCTTAAGCAAGCGCGTCAGCGAGGCGAGACGAGGCGTGGGGAGCAGAGTGAGCGTGGGGGTTTCGCTCATGTGTTTGGGCTTGGCTCGGCTCCGGTAAATGTTATTGGAATTCCTGTGCTGTAAAATTGCTACTTTCATGCCCAGTGCATCTGACAATAGCAATAGTCCGTCAGTGTGGGAGCTGCCGTCAGGCGTGCCCCCGGTCCAAGGCCTGTTCAGCTAGCCAGCCTGCCTGCCAACCAGGCCCCCAGGTGCCCCCCCCCCCCCTATCCCTGCACTCCCCCATCCCCAATCTCTTTTTCAGACTTCAGGACTTCAAAGGGGATAATTGACAATAGATCCATGTCAAAGAGGCCGACAAAGACAAATAAAGGGAGGATAATGGCATTGGATGGACGGGAGCCCTGACTTGACCTGGCCTGTTCTCCTCCATCTGTACCGCTTGGTTTTGTTTGTGGATAGCATTTCTTGCTTTTAAGCAATTTAGCCTTTGAATTGGAAAAAAGGCATAATCAATAAGTAAGGAGAGAGTGCGCAGACGTCTGGTCTGGTTTTTGCGTCTAAAGCTGTGGGGACGCGGGGCTGAGCATGTCTGAGGGAGGATGCCAGAGCCTGAGGGGCTGCCGGTGGTTCCTGTCAGAGCAGGGTCTGATACGGTGACTGACAGTGGGCTCCAGACAGGCTCCTGCGCCATGGGGCCCACATGCCCTTCAGGGCCATTAGGGTTGACTGACAGCAGGGCATTGGCCTGTGTTTACCATGGGTCTCCTGTGACAGCCTCAGAGGAGGAGGCACACCTGCCATGAGCTAGGACTGACTGATGGGGCACAGGCTTATGGGAGCTGCGGCTGCTTGACTAGCATCCAGGCCTTGTGTTTCATCTGTTTATGGGAAATGAAATGTTGAAATTGTTTATTTAAATCGCCGCTTAGTTTAGTTCCCTATTGTGTTGTGCTCTTACGAATGTTAATTTTTAATGTTTGCAGCATTTGAATTAGCCTGTTTATTGACATGAGAGATGCTGTAAAGGATCAGTGCAACAATGGAGACAGCTATCTGTAAAACAGCTTTTAGTTCTGTTACACCACTCTGTGACCATAGACCATCCAACTGATTCTAAGAAGCTAAGGTCCAGAAGAATACTATGCTGCGCTAACTTGGCAAGAAAAGGCGTCCTTTTACAGATAGAGATGGCAGCTTGGGTTTTAACTTAAGAAGAGACTCAATAAGTGGTGGACAGAAGTAGTTCTACTGAAAAGTCTATAGATATTCTATCCACAAATAAATGTAACCCAAGCGTGGCGGACTTGGTATAAGTGGGATAATGGACTTCACAACATCCGGATAACAGAAAATAATGCACTCTGAGGTGTAACAGCCATTAACAGATGCATTACCACCTCCAACCTGCAATATTTTCTGCTACACCCAACTGCCATAAAGTCCATTATCCCTTACTTAGCTATAAACTGAATGAGCTGACATATACATATGTAACATTTTACACATCATATATATGCATATATACCCATATTGGGCTTTGTCTTGCTATCTTGTAACGGAGGCAATAAAGAAAGGCCTGGTATTCCATTCATCTTCTTTACAATGACGTGTTTCAAACAAGACAAAAAGAGCCCACTCACATATTCACGCACGCACGCACGCGCGCACGCACGCCTCCCTATGCGCACACACACGTGGGTTAATAAGCTCTGAGCTCCCTGACTCCACTCAGCACTCACTCTTGTCCTGTTGGCTTTAAGTGCTTTCTGATTGGGGATCGATGGACACGTGCATGTAAGGAAATGGCTTAATTAATGCAGAGCACTTGAAATGTCTTTGTATCGGTTGCCTTTTTGATGTGGGGTGGTGAGTGCGTATGTGGTGGTTATTAAAGGTTGGGGGCAGAAGTGGTTGGGGAAGGCGGTGGGGAGGGGGGGGCTTTAATGGCTAAGGTTTGGCCTGCACTTTCTGTAGCAGCTCAAGACATCAGAGAAGAGCATCGGCAGAGAAGGAGGAAGGCAGAGGAAGTGAGAAAGAGAGAGAAAGGGAGAAAGAGAGAGAGAGAGAGAGCTATTTGATATTAAAAGTGTGGTTGTGGCGATGGACAAATGGTTCTTAGAATATGAAGTGGCAGGAATGGAACCTGGGCTGTGTTTTTTTTAACCCTTTCCCCCATATTGTTGCAACAAATATTTTATGTTAGCTTTTGTACTAAACAGGAAAATTAACCTTATGTTTTACTTTTTGCTTTGAAAAGGGCAACATTTATTTTTGTGTGAAAATGCAAAGCTAAATTCCTTTCAGGAAATAACTACTATGCTGTTGGGGTTTACAAAATGCCACTTAAGTTTAGACGTAATAAGTCTTGTGTAAATGGTAGAACATAAATTATCATGAAAAAATATGTTAATTCAATATGTCAATTCAAATGACTGGAATATAATTGGCTTACATGGCACTAGTGTTTGTTGATTATGCACCCTACCTGCTTTTGAACCCCAACAACATTTACAATGACAACTAAAACAGCTATGAATTATGACTAAAAGATGGAGTTCATTATGGTCACAATAGGACCATGTTATCATTAATTCACAACCCAAAAAACAATGTTTTTATGCAGGAAAATTAAATTTTACAAAACATTGTTCCCATAAGGTTACAATGTACAATGCCTCTTTTTACAAGCAGAATACTAGCAGAATTTGTGTGTGTTCACGCTTAAATTCTTTAATAAGTATGTTTTTGTTTAACACAAATAATTCCATATTTAAATCAAGGCCTTCATAATACATATAGAACTTCTAGACATATTAGGGAGACAGGCCTCTTTTAGAGCTTACTAAAGGACCAGGGAGCTAGCAGATCATGTGGAAATTAAGTGTTTGAAACATAAACGTAAGAATAGGATTTTTTTTTTAAATTCATTTAAATGCTTGGGTAGGGAGCTGTTTTAGTGAAGAAAAATATTACTAACTCACTCACTCTCCACAGTGTTGCTACCATGACACGGTTCATATGGAGTGGTCATGCAGGAGGCCACCTCAGCTCTCAGCTGCTACACACACCACAGCTGGGCCCAGCCGGCTGCTGCAGGGTGGCCATGACAGGGACTCCTCCTAAAACACACCGGTGCCAACTATACTCCCACATCAGCGCCTCTCAAGGCCTTCCACAGGCTAGCTAGTGAAGGCGAGGATTTAAGCAGCGAAAACAAAGACGGGTAAATGAATTCCTTTTCACAGTGACGGTAGTTGTGCTCTATGAGCATCAAATGTGATTTTACTTAATGGACTGAAGGGCAAAGGACATGAAAGAGATGATAGGACCAAAGGCTCTCATTTCAGTCCATGAGCTGGACAAATAGAAAGAGCACAGTGTGGTGTGGAGATAGATGAAGGACCTCAACCTCCAAATTGCATTAAATTGCATTAGCCTAGTTCTTGCCTTGTCAGCCTGCAAGGGCATAACTATTTACAGAGCCTCAATTAGTTCAGCTTTGTCAGCCCAAACATGGATGTGTGTGTGTGTGTGTGTGTGTGTGTGTGTGTGTGTGTGTGTGTGTGTGTGTGTGTGTGTGTGTTTGTGAGAGTGTGTGTGTGTGTGTGTGTGTTAGGGTTACCCGCACGTGTGCTTTGTATATACAGCATAGTGTCCATGCTCTATGATTGTTAATTAGCTTTGCCTCTGAGCTTTAATTTATGTTTGGGAAAGAATCTTGCACAAAAGGGATACAAGCATGACAAGACAGGCTGTGTGTGTTTGTGTGTGTGTGTGTGTATGTGTGTGCGTGTGTGAGTGTATGTGCGTGAGAGAGTGTGACAAAGGGGGGAGGGGGAGGATGAGGGACAGAAAAGACAAGGAGAAATGGATATGCTGTAATCCATTCGCTTATGCTGTCTTGTTCACCTAATGAATGAATGCATACAGTGTGTCCGAACCATCTGCCCAACAAAAGCCCTGTGCAAACCTCCCTTTCATAGCCAGGGCAGTCAAACAAAGGGCTCCCTTTGGGCTAACCACTTACATCACAGTCTCGTCCCATGCTGCATCAAAACAACCTTTGAAATGATCGCATCACTGTAGCATAGCAAAGCACAACACACCGCACAATTACAGTTTTGATTTCAGGATGCAGTAGAGAACAGAGAGAAGCTGCAGAAAGTGATGAATGAACTATGACATGTGACTTTTTCATACAACATACAACTTTTCATACAGAGCAGCACTGGAAAGGACAGTAAGGAGATGCTTACTTTGCCCAACTGATAAACCTTGAATAACAAACATTACAGAAAGAGGAAACAGATGGAGGAAGGAAGGGAAGAAAGAGAGAGTGTTGGACAGAGAGAGAGAGAGAGAGAGAGAGAGAGAGAGAGAGAGAGAGAGAGAGAGAGAAAGAGAGAAGGAGAAAGAGAGAGAGCAGGAGAGAGAGAGAGAGAGGGAGGGAGGGAGGGAGAGAGAGAGAGAGAGAGAGAGACAGACAGAGAGAGAGGGAGAGAGAGAGAGAGAGAGACCTTACCATTACATGCAGACCCCTGTCCTGGCTGTGCTACTGGTAAGTACAGCGTGGCTGTGAATTCCTCCTCAGAGTCCGAGTCATGCACAGTCTCCGTGGTGACATTACTTAGCAGCGGACTCTGGTTGTCATGGAGATTGGGTGATGGTGGTTGAGAATGTGAATGCTCAGTGACTGATGGACTTGATAGAGAGGATGGCATGGGAGAACCTAAAGAAAAAAAAGGTGATCATAAACAAAAAGAAACCAAAAAAGAGAAAATGCAGCACGAATGATTGCAAAACAATATCAAAGTAATTAAAAAGTATATCATGGGAATGCAAAACTAAAAAAATAAAAGTAGATGCAAATCCAAATAGCCATTTTTATAAGTCTCACTGTTCTTTGTTAAAAAATCCTTATTAATCCTTATATTTTTTATAAGACAGTGCCCAATTTACCATTTCAGCTCATTTAAGCCTAAATCCAACCCAGCACCCCACTGTTCCTGCTCTAAGCCCCACTGATGACTGGGATGGCCAGGGTCTGTTTGAGAGGGCAGGCAATGATGTGGAGTCCCTGTGAGCAGACCTGACTCACACGCTGATCAGAGCTGAGAAGCCCTCAGAACTCCACTTCCCATCATGCCCCCTGCCGTCTCGGTATTGATTGGCTCAGGTCAACCCACAGCAGTGGCCACAGCATGGCGGGCCGCCAGTCAACAAAGCACACCCACACCACATACACACACCCCACATAAAGGCGCGGGCGCGCACACACACACATGCGGGCACACACACACACACACACACACACACACACACACACACACACACACACACACGCTCATGTACACAAAGGGATTCATAACTTCAGGAAGACAGACCAAACATCAGAGGTAATAACAGCTGTGGTAAAGCACAAATAAGCCGACCTGACATGAGCCCACACTCTGCACTGTAGAGCCATATGAAAGGGATTAGGCGATCAGAGAACTGGTTAAATAAAACTCAGGCACAGTTTGCTGTATTGCTACTCCACAGAGGAATGCAGTCTGAGCACTGGCTGGCCTTCACCTGCTGTAGACATCTCTGGTTTTCTAGCACTCTCTGGAACAATGAGGAAGGGTGAAATTGCAATCAGAGACAGTTTTTGCTGGGGAAAATGGCTGCAGATAGTGGCAAACTGAAATGTACCACGAGTGAACACAAGCAGATGGTGTGATAACAATGGTGTGCTGAGGAATTCTTCATTTTGATCTCTCTTTCTTTGTCTCTCTCCCTCTTTTTGGAGCTCTCTGCCATCATTCACACCGATGGGACTCTCTCAGTTCAACAGAGTAAAACATCACTTGCTCTCTCTCGCTCTCTGTCTCTGTCTCTGTCTCTCTCCTGCTCCCCAACCTCTCTCTGTCTCTCTCTCTCAGACACTCTCTCTCTCTAGCTATCTGTTTCTCCTGTCCTATTTTGTTAATATTACAGCGTGTGACATCTTAGTGGCGATCTAAAGCTTCTTCCCAGTGATGCGTCTCCATCAGCAGGCCCATAACTGTAGCATTCTTAATGGAGACTGACAAGGCCATTAGGAGCATAATGCACTTCAGTGGCAGGGATGCACAGAGCTAAGGGGACTGTGACTATCACAGCCAGCCACCCATGCACGGAGTGGTGATGTGGTTGCACCTTTCGTTACAGCCACAGACACATGCACAAATACACACACACACACATACACTCTGTTCCACACACAAACACACAGACACTTGCACATATATACACAGACATCCACATACGCGCACACACACATGCGCACGCACAAACACACACACACACGGACTCACACAGACACTCACTGACCCCCTTACACACACTCATTCACAGATGCACACACTCTGAGCAGCCCCCCTCTGCAAAGCCCATAATTGCTCCTTCCTGTTTACATGCTGCTGCATTGTGAGAGAGCAAACTAGGAGCAGAGGGGAGAGAAGTGAGAGAGAAAGAAGAAAAAAGGAAAGAAATGAATTCCTTTTAATTAATGCAGACTTTATTTATATATTTCTGACAGCGAGAGGCGCACTGCCACAGCAGAGGAGAGGAACACAATTAGGGGAGAGTCTACAGGGAATGAAGCTACAGCTCCGCTGCCCCACACAACCAGCAAATTAGGCTTCTATTAACCTTCCACAGGGCCTCTGGGAACACAGGGTGTGTGTGTATGTGTGTGTGTGTGTGTATGTGTGTGTTTGCATGTTTTCATGTGTCTATGCAAGTGTGTATGTTTCTGTGTGCATATGTGTGTGTATGTGGAAGCTCATTTCTACAGTCATCCCGTAAGCTTTAGAGTCACTGGGAAGCCCAAGGTGAAAATGACTCTGACAAATGAAAGAGAGCCGGCACTGTCCCGCCGCTCCATGAGACACACACACACACACACACACACACACACACACACACAGACACACACACACAGACACAGACACCCGCACACACACACACAGACACACACAGCCTTGCTCTCCCTTCAAAAAGGGTGTCTGAGTGTGTGGAGGAAGTCCACACCACCATGCCTGCCTTTATCCCTCCCTCCCTGCGCACCACAGAGTTATGACTTTATGAATGTGCCACGTTGCCTGCGGTCATAGTCTCTGGATGCTATCTAGCAAATGCTACTCTTAATTAAGCCAGTGAGACAGACATAACCCACACCCCCATAGACACTGAATCTGTGTGTGTGTGTGTGTGTGTGTGTGTGTGCGCGCGCGCATGTGTGTGTGTCTGTGTGTGAGAGCACGCATGCGCATGTGTGTGTGTGTGTGTGTGCGCATGTGTGCATTTGCATGTGTGTGTGCATACGTGTGCAATCCCCTCCTAAAAACCCTGACTTGCACACGTTCATACCCTTAATAGTTAAACGAGCACAAAAAAGCCCACTAAGCACACTTTGCACACTAATACCTCTGACTATGGGCTCATTTGAGGCAACCAGGCACCCCACCTTCAGCCAGAACTACTCAGATGTGGCACACATGCATTATGGGTAAGTCTCATCTCCTGTGGATGTGGCAGATCCAATCGCAGGCCAGGAGACCACCAGAGAGTAGCAATGGAACTCAGGAATTTAATGAACAGGTGTGTGTGGGTGCGTGTGTGCGTGCAAGCGCGCATGTGTATGTGTGTGTGTCAGTGGGGGTAGGGAGGCAAAGAGACCATTCTGGGAGGATATTCTAAATCCTCTAGCTCAGAGAGGTTGATCTGAATGCATTCACTATCAGCGCTTTGACAACCCTTAAAAATATACCAGTTTCCTTTTCCCTGTCTCTCTCCCTCGTGTTCAATATCTCCTCCTTTTTGTCCCTCCCTCCTGTATTTTTAGTCTGCTCTGGCTCCTCTCTGTGCTGTCCCTGCTCAATCAACTCTCTCTCTCTTTCCATCAATGCCTGCTGGCTAATCGGTGCTTCCTTGCACATCAGGCTCGGCAAGGAGGGAAAGAAAAAGATGAAACAGGCTTAGAGTCCTCCTCTCTTCACTCATCTTTGTGGCTATCAGAGGCAAGCCGGTACGTTGGCCAGTTCAACCTTTGCCCTGAGACTGTCAATTATGCACTTTTTCACTGCATTCAAGCCACTCTGAGGTAGTGCTCTCTAATGACATGGGCACTGCTGAAATGTCACATGGGAAATGGAGTTTTCCTCTGCCTAAAACCAGGCACACAGAGGAAAGGAGGGGTAAAGAGCAGGGGAAGCTCGAGATGAAAGGAAAGAATTCGGAGATCGACATGCAAAGAAGAGAGCAACAGCAGCCAGCTCAGAGGAAGTGGCAGCATGCATGTGCGCACATGTGCACGTGCACATACACACACTCACTCACACACACACATAAATAGGAACACACGAACACAAATGCAAACACACATGGAGGTATAGTCAAAGGAGCAATTATCATCACCTTCATCCACATGATCATGACTTACACAGACATGCCAATGTGATTTCATACCTACTATGTGTCAAGACACCCCAAATGTTCATTCTGCACCTTTGGTTTTCTCTCTGACTAGACTCACCACTGTAGTTGGTGTTACATCTGAGGTGTGTGTGAAAATACAGACATTTTGACAGGTCTAACAACCCTACCCCTGCAACAACCCCCAACCCCACCCCCGCAGACACACACAGCCTGTCCACTCCTTGCTGCAGGAGTTAATCAAGGGAGACGTTTGCAACGCCCGTGGCATCTTTCCTAGTGGTGGAAGGTTCGCTGTTTGTCAGCCATTGATTTTCCTTTTGTCCGAACCCTCTCACTGTGCCTCTTTCTCCTGTTCTCCCTCTCCCCCTCCCCCTCTCAGGCTCCTGTCTCTGGCTTTTGCCCCTCCGCTGGCTCCCCTGCCCTCGAACCGCTTACCGGGAGGCAGCACCTCATGAAAGTAAACAGAGCTGAGACAGTAGATGTGGCCAAGTTTCAGTCTCGTCCAGGAAGACTATGCTGTTTTTTTCCCCTTCTCGTTCCTTTCTGCAGTGTTATTATTTGTGTATTATTATTTTGTACACACCATAGCTTGCCTTTTAAATATTTTAAAGCTTAAGAGGTGCGGTGCGAGCCCTAACAAGAATGCTGATTAACAGCAAAGCAGGGAGACACACAGAGGGAGACAATCTCTTTTCCATCATTTTATATTCACAGTCTATCTCCCTTTTTCTCCAACCTCTTTTCATTCTTTCCCTTCTTTCTCTCTTTTGAATCACACTTTCCCCAACACAACTCTGATTCCTCATCTACCTCTGACAGCATCTCTCTCTCTTTCTCTCTCTCTCTCTACCCCTCTCCCTTTCTACCCCCCCCCCCCCCCTCGCTCGCTTGTTTGTTCCCTTACTCCTGTTCTTCAATCCTCAGTGGACCCCAGGCATAAACAAGCCTGAAGGACACGCTCCATATCTCCCCTCAAACGAGAACAACGTGCAAATAAATCAAAGACACTCTATCTCTCCACAGATCATCAGGCCTTTGCAGAACACAAGGCACATTTAGCCGTGCTTGTCTCTGACTCTCCGCAGAAGGCAGGCGGACAGTGGGAGAAAGAGAGAGAGAGAGACACAGAGAGAGACAGAGAGAAACAGAGAGACAGAGAGCGAAAGAGAGAGAAAGTGTGGAAAGGGGGTGCAGGGGGAAGCTGATAAGAGGACTAATGATAATGTTGTCCTGTCGTCTTTGCCGAGCCGAGTAGGCCTGGGCGAGATAAGGCCTGAGAAGCAGGCGTCTGCGCACTGAGGCCATTTTAGGTCCAATTGGCTCTGTGAGAGGCACCCGGGCAGAGGGGCCACTTTCTGCCCTGATTAGACAGTCCGCAACCACCCCCCTTTCATCTGATGCCTTCAGAAGAGACAGATGGAAAGGGACAGAGAGAGAGAGCGAGAGAGAAAGAGCAAGACAGAGAGGGAGAGACAGAGAGAGAGAGAGAGACAGTCAGAGACAGAGACAGAGAGACAGAGACAGAGAGAGCTGATGCTGATAGAACAGGACATGGGGTCAAGCATTTGAGAAAACCAGTCTTTTCCCCCTCCTCGCCTCTTTCATTTCTTTTGACTGCCAGGCAAAGATAACAAGTGTCATCTCACTGCCATAGCAACAGGCACATTTGCCCACACAGGGGGACATTGTGCCTAAGCATATTAAAAGAAGATGACACACACAGACACAGGAAACACACACACACATGCATTCTCTCTCTCTCTCTCTCTCTTTCTCTCTCACACACACACACACACACACACACACACACACACACACACACACACACACACACACACACACACACACACACACACACACACACACAATTGAAGCTCTGTAATTAGGTGTCAGTGATTAATTAAATGGATTTGAAGGCTGAGTTGAGCAGCATATTTGCCCTTCAACACTACAGCACTGAACATAACAGAAATTGGGGCTCCTATAACTACTGTAAAAGCATGTAAAGCAGTGCATTGCTCACACATGAAGATAAACCCACACAGACTCACACACAAACACATTCCAGCCCTCTCCCCACACAGACAGAGCGAAAGAGAAAGGGGGAGAGCCAGGAGAGTTTCATTGTATGAATCAAGTAGCGGGAACAAAAGGCAAAAGATATGACACAAAGCCTGAGCACCACAGAGGAGGGGAGAGCGAATGACAGCACAAGAGATGCAAAATAAATTACATGAGAGGAGATATTGCAAGAAATAGCATGAGAAGGAAAAGGCAAACATAGATGCATAAGGTGTGGGTGTGTGCACGCATATGTGTCATTGTATGTGTGTGTGTGTGCGCGTGTGTGTGTGTATGTGTGTGTGTATGTGCATAGAGAGGGTTAGCAATGAAATGAAGCCCCTTTAGCGTAGCAGGGCCCTTCCTATACTGAGCCAGTCCCGGTAGAGGTGGACCACTTATGCAGTGAGAGCCGCATGATTGGCCGAGATGTTGATGGGGCAGAGGAGGCACATTCGTCACAGTTGCGTCTTTATAGGGCTGACAGACACTGTGCAGTCCATTCATTAGTGGCCCTCCAAGTGAAGAAGTGTGGGTATAGGTGCAGAAATGATGCATGAAAACTACTGCTCCTGTGTGTGTGTGTGTGTGTGTGTGTGTGTGTGTGTGTGTGTGTGTGTGTGTGTGTGTGTGTTTATGTGCATGCGTGTGTGTGTGTCTGGAGGTAGGGGGTTTAAAGATTAGTGGGAGTCTGGTAGGTGCTCAAGTGTGAGAATCTTCATTAATATCACTTTGGGCTTGCAGGAAACACTGATCACCACAACCCTGCAACAGCAGCCAGTGAACCCACCGTTGCCGCCACTACATCAGTCAAATGGAGGGGCAGAGGGAAAGGGGGATAGAGACAAAGAGAGAGAGAGAAAGAGAGAGAGGAAGAGAGAGAGAAAAAGAGAAAGAGAGAAAGAAAAAGAAAGGGGGGCTCTAGATGGTTTATTTTCCTTGAGCCCCTATCAGGGGCCAATCTCTGGGTGTTATTCTAGATCTCTTTCACTTGCCATGGAAATACAACCTTTTAAGGTCACACACACACACACACACACACACACACACACACACACACACACACACACACACACACACACACACACACACACACACACACACACACACACACACACACACACAGCACACACACACACACGGGAATGTGGGTTGAATACCACAGAGAGCCCCATGGTATGTTTATGTCTTCTGCAGGGGAACAATGTCTCCAGTATCCTCTATCCCAACCATCTCCATCTTTTTCCTTTATCTCTCTTCCTCTCCGTCTCCCTTTTCCTCTGCGAACTGCTCAGTCTCCCTCCATATCTCCCTCTATCTCATACTCGCCTGCCTCTCCTTGACTTAGCTTCCCTTCAGCAAGATGGGAAATGAACCAGCTACAGGAGAGAGGAGAGATGAGAAGGAGAGAGAAAGAGAGAGAAAGAGAGAGACAGACAGAGGGAGAGAGAGAGGGCACTCTACTGAGGGTACAAAAAGACTACCTGACAGAAGCCTGTTTTAATCAGCGGATATTTTAGAAGGAGACAGGTAACTAGAAGACCAATGTGAGCACTTATATTGCACAGTTGCATTTATAGTGCATGGATGATGGAAGAAGAGGAAGTAATATTCCAGGTCAAAAAAGACAAAGAGTAAGCTAGGTATGAGAGGTGTACGTATGTCCAAGAGGGAGAGAAAAGGAGAGAAAAAGCGTGAAAAGCTATTCATAGTGCAGAATCTATAACACACTAAAACAGAAATGGCTCTGTATATGTATGCGTTACTGGCCATGTGTGTATCTTTCAGTATTTGTGTTCATATGTGTGTGTGCTTGCGTGTGTGTTTGTATGCGTGAGGGTATGTGTGTGCAGGCATGTGTAGAGTTAGAGTGTAGGTGGTGGGATGAGGCACTTTGAGGAGGACTGCTACTAAGCCATGGGGGAGAATTGCTGGATAACAGGCAGGAAAAATTTAAGAGCGCATCAACACAAACATGCTTCCACGCTGCCCAAATACAGGGTGAAAACAGATCAATGGCTGAACTAATGAAATAAATGAGAGATGAGGCAATGATTACATAAATGATAAACCTTTAATAATTTATGATACTTCTTTACTGGCAAGGCTTAAAGCTTAATATCATCTGGGAGATACTGTGCAATCAATACCCCGCACCTCCCCATTAAAGTGGAATACACCCACTTTACAGTCAGGAATACACTGCCCACCAACCCCATTTCCATCCTCTGATGTCAGTGCCCTTTTGTAGGGCTACATTACATCCCCCCTCTCCATCCTTCTCTCTCGTGCTCTCTCTCTCTCCCTCTATCTCTCTCTTTCACACACACACAGCTTCTCTGTCATGGGACATAACGTCATCCCCTTCAGTTCTCACAACACAAAGTTGAGATTTTGTTTCTATCAACTATCTTTGACACAAACCTATCTACCTAACACACACACACACACACACACACACACACACACACACACACACACACACACACACACACACACGGAAGAATATCCTTTACAGTGGGAGAAGGCTTTGCTTCACTATGGTGATGATATCCAGGAGCACCATAGCGATCCATAATTGGGCCATTATGATCCTGTGCAGTGCCTCTCCAGCTCATAGGGAAGCCATTTACACTGACTTATGGAGAGATATAAAGCCATAACAACAAGCCAAGGTGAGAAACATAACGGACCACGCACAAAAGTGTGTGTGTGTATTTGTGTGTGTGTGGGTGTGTGTGTGTCTATATATATGTGTGTGTGTGTGTGTGTTATGTGTGTACAGAATGAATACAAGAAGTGTGAGGGAGGAAGTGACTGAGTGTTGTGTGCAGTGTACAGACAAGGCTCTTTCTTTCTCTCTTTCTCTCCATCACACACACGTGCACGCGCGCGCGCACGCACGCACGCACGCACACACACACACACATATACACAAACATACACACAAACACACACAAACCCCCTCAACCCCCATGCACCCAAACACTTTTAGGGCAGTCAACCGTTTGACATGACTAACTGACAGCCCCTACTCTTACAGGGGGAGGAGAACAACAGTAGCTGCCTTGAACCATGTTTTCGTGCCCAGTGCGTCTGGACAAAAAGAGACGTCTGTAATCCATTATGGATGCTGGGGGCTGGCCGGCCTGATAGGCGGACAGGTGGAAATAGATGGTGCGAGCAGAACTGGGTCAGGTTTAGCAGCTGGACTCGAAGTGGAAGCAAGTCCGTCTTTGCAGTTAGCCCACCAAACTCTTTTTCTTTCTCTCCCTCTAACCGTCTCTCTCTCTCTCTCTCTTTCTATCTCTCTCATTCAGTTACTCACATACAAAAAAAACATGTGCACTGAGGCGTATATATGTAGCCACACACACATGCACTTTAAAGACACAAAACCAGTCTGCCACCAATTTGCACCGTGCCCCAGCCAATTATAGAATCAGTGCAGTGTAGCCCAAGAATGGGGAAAAAAATAAAATTCAAAAGAATGCAAATTTGCACACACACACACACACACATGCACACACATATATGTACCCCCCCCCCCCAAACACAGACACAGACACACATGCAGAAACTAGCATGTGATGAAAATGCCGGTCACTTTAATTGGGCCCTCTTTGTTTACGGGGGCCAGAGAGTGTTCATTAGCGCATGTGCTGTGGAGAGCACCGGACCTCCCCCATACTGGCTGAGGGGACACAGAAGGAGGTAAAATGGGAGACATTTTTTTCTACACACATGCAAAAATCTCTTCCTCTTTCTGCTCCACCCCCCTCCATCCCACACACACACATACACACCAGGAGTATAAAGATTTAAGAGAGGCAAAAACACACATACACATACAAAAAAATGTGTGAGGGAGGGAGAGAAATAACTACTGCTGTGAGTGTCTGAAATGGATATTGTGAAGGGAAAGGAAAAACAACATTTCTTTGTCAAAGGATTACTTTGGGTAAAAAAGACATGAATACAACAGCCTTATGGTAGAGATGTTTCATATGCAGACAGACTGGCTAAAACATACCCCCCCCCCACCCACACACAACCAACACCACCACCACCACCTCACGTCTGCACATAAAAAAGCATTAATGAATGATTAAGACACACATCCATTGCATTAGACGGATGAGACCACATGGCTGGGAGGTGGGATTGGGCACATGGGCAAGATCACAATCACATATCTTTTTCATGTGCCCTCTCAAGAGATCAGGTCAAGAGATAAGCATACCAATTGCAGAAGAAAGGCAAAGGCATGCTGGTGGATTTGGAAGTCCTGTGGTGAGTCATGGAGACAGAAACTGATGAATGTAAAAAAAAAACAATACAGAAAGACTAAGGCAAAACACAGAGATGGGATGAGGAAGAGAGAGGTGAGAGATCGGATGCAGAATAGACGGAGGAAAATAGAGTAGTGGGCAGATGTGAGCTTACAGGGGGTCAGGCCACTCCCCAAGCACCCACCCCATGCTTGCTAACCCTTCTCCCCCAAATCCTCACTCCTCACTGGGCTACACGCTCGCTATGCCCCCTTGGGACAGACCCGGATCACACACACACAGCTGCCGAGGTAGAGCTCCACAGTGTCCTCAATCTGCCAACAGGCATGGACAGGCTCACACACGCACAAACACACACACACAGGCACGCGCTTACAGACATAGGGAGGCGGACTGACCATGACGATTTTGCTTATTGAACTAAACAATAGATAGCCGCAACATACAAATACACAACAGGAAACATGGATGACAAGGAAAAGCAAATGTGTTTGGACACAAGCTGACAAAATCACTTAATACAGAAAAGAAGCCTTTGTATCTCTTCTGTGCATTCCATGAGTGATGGACATTTCAGGATACACATGACTACACAGCACTGTCAAACTAAACCGGCCGACACAGAAAGGACTTTGTTAAGGATGGAGTCAAAGCGAGACAAACAATAAGAAAGGAATCAGAGAACAGACAAAAAGAGATCAAACGGCTCAACTGCTTAAGAATTTATGAATAGAGTTTAAAAGGTGAGGGGGATTTTTACGAGTGATTGATCTTAAAAAGAAGAAAAAGAGAGGAAGACGAAGAAGAAGAAGAAGAAGAAGAAGAAGAAGAAGAAAAAGACGAAGACGAAGAAGAAGAAGAAGAAGAAGAGGAAGAGAATGAAAGACTATAATCCAGTGTGCCCACAGAGCAGAGCAATGTCAACCTGTGAGAGAGAGAGAGAGAGAGAGAGAGAGGGAGAGAGGGAGAGAGAAAGAGAACGCCAGAAAATAAAAAAAAGTGAGTGAAGTCTGGCTCAGTTCAGCTCTGGTGGAGTTTTACGACGCTATTTCGTGTTCTGTGAGGCAGCACCTTCTTTTCACGAGCATGTTTCTGGAGCGCAAACAAAGCCCAACGACTCGTTAATTCAGCTTTGTAAAGATGTGCAGCCGGTGCTAATTCTGCCTCTCTCAGCCAAGGGCCGTTTAGCTGGCCAGCAGAAAGACATTTCAAAAAGAAAAAAAAGAAACGACAGAGGAAAGTCAAACAAACAAGCTCTTAACAAGGCAAAAGGGGATCACTCTCTAACTCCACATTAAAATAAACTGGGAAAACAGAGCAGGAGAGGAAAGGGGAAAAAAACACAACAAAAGCACTTTTTGATCACTTCCAGCCCAAAAATCACACGACTGCTGACATATTGATCGAAAGCGCTTTGAGTTCTTGCTTTTTCTCCCTTATCGCCACTAAAACTGAGGCAGTAAAATCAATTCGGACAGACAGAGAAACGGCGAGAAAAGACAGACCAAACATTTCCATGTTGTTAGTCCTCCATTTTTACAGGCCTTTTCTCGTGAGCGCTTTCTGACAAGCTTAGCGGGTGAACATGCTTAGCCTGTGGTCGTATATTAAGGCCGGGGTATTTTTATGGGCCATTATGAGGATTGCGAGTCATCCACTAAGCGTCCACGAGGGAAACTTTTCCATACAGCCGGAATCTCTCAGACTTCAGAGGTGGAAAAAAAGCAGCCAGGCTCATCCCATGGCAATCCCAGTCCCTGCGCTGGTGGATGGGAAAACCCTGAGCCATGGTGATGAGGAGCACAGAGGAGTACGGTCAGATAGTGTTACGCTATGAGACAGGCTAACTTCAAGGGACTACAGTGTGTGTGTGTGTGTGTGTGTGTGTCTTTGTCTTTGTGTGTGTGTCTTTGTCTTTGTGTGTGTGGGTATGTGTGTAGTAAGGGGCCAGTCCGGGGTGGAAAAGTAGTGAAGCGTCACGTCGTAAATTAGCCATCCTCCCCGATAGCAGTTCACTCTTCTTTTGTCTTTACCGGAGCGTGCTGCGAGCAATTACTGTGGCAAAGATATGCGATCTTCCAGCGTTACGGCTGCCAAACGATGCAAGGCCAGCTCCCAAGGAGAAACTTACACACGCGCATACTCACCCACACACACACAAGCGCTTGCACACACACACACACACACGCGCGCGCACACACACACACACACACACACACACACACACACACACACACACACACACACACACACACACATGCACACACACGCATGTACACACATGCTTTCATCTCCCCACCCCACTTTTCAAACCAAGTGAAACTTGCCCATGCCCACCTGCCAGCCTTTCACTCTGAATGGTTGTCATGGGAGAGTGGAGCTGGGGACCAATCAAAAGTAGGAACACGGTTGCCCTGGGGATGGTGGGAGAGGGGCGAGGGCGCAGGAGGAGGAAGTGTAGCGGAGAGAAAATGACGCCAGCGCCGCGAGGTGGGAATTCATCAATCATGGATCACGTCTCAGTTTAGAACAAACAAGTCCCTGGACGCCAACAGGTGAGGAGGAAAATAAAGCTCATCTCTCCAGTGTCTCAGTCTCGCCTCGCCAGCGTACCCCCCTCCCCCGATGATGCCGTGCGCTCGGCCGTGTTAAGTTTATGGGAACAGTGGTGGTGGTGGTGTATGTGTGTGTGTGTGTGTGGGTGTGTGTGTGTGTGTGTGTGTGTGTGTGTGTGTGTGTGTGTGGTGGGTATCAGGCGGCGTGAGGAACGGTACCACTGAGGCCTCACGCTCGACTGGAAGCCTGCCTCTAAAAGCTTTAATTTCTCTCTCTGTGGCCACTTACCAGGCAACACCTTAGGGACGAGCCTGTTCCATGCCACGTTATGATAAACAGTCAAGTTATATTTAGCCCTCAACAAACCACCCTTCTCCAAACAAGCAAACAGCACCCGACGTCCTTTTTGAGGGATTATGCGCTTGACAGTTCAGGTGTCTGGCGTCTGGTGCAGTGCACTGACTCTGAGAACTGAAGAGTGGCATATGTGCTCACTTTTGTTTTCAGTTGGCAGTAGCCCGCCACTATCGGCTTCGAGTGCCGGTGCCAGCGTCCGTGCAGAGCTGACATCACAATGGATGGCACAGCTGGTGACCGCTCGGTTGATTGCTGGGAACGAATGGGATGGCAGTCCCCTTGGAGCGAGCGCCGCTGGAAAAGGGAAGGCCGTGCGGTGGAGATTCAGAGCTGCATGGGCATGTTTACAATGCATGTCTTTCTTTCCCATTGTGGGAGGTTTTTTCATTTTTTCCATGTTGGTGTAATTGGGGAAGTTTTTTGTATACTGACATGATTATTTATGGAAATATCTGTTTATTTATTTGGCATCGGCATGTGGCGGCTGCGGCTAAGTGGAAGGGCACATGTGTGGGTAGGTTTGGGGTGGGGGGCAGCATCTGCTTGGTGGCAGCAGCTAGCTTCCTGTCCCTATTCCTCAGGCGTCCATTGTGGACTCGCAGCACTGCAGACGCTGAGCCGGAGGATTTGAGTGGCAGGGGAGCGGAGATGCCAGCGACCGCGGCGGGCGGATTAAACAAAAGCGACCCGCTCACCATTCCTAAACTGCCATGACAACAACGGGGGCACAAATAAATAAATAACATGAATGAAGAAACGATGTGGAAATTAGAACTGAATGAAGGAGAATGGGAGCCAGGAGTGCAAAGGCCCACGCTCCTCTCCTGTTTGCTCCCCAACTCTCTCTCTCCGCCTCTCTGTCTTTACCCCAACTCTTTCTCTCTCTCGTCCCCTCTATCTTTCTCTCTACCCATCTATCGCTCTCTCTTCCTCTTTTTCTCCCTCTCTATCATTTGCATTCATGGTACTTTGAATTCCTTGAGCCTGCTGGTTACGCCAATGACTAAGAAAGAAGGAAAGGGACTTGCTTGTGTTTGTGGCAGTTTGGCAGGTTGACCGGCGGAGGAATGGATGTGGCTTTTTCAGTGTGAGTATTGGTGCGCAGCACATCTTTCTGTGCCAGATACGTGGCCCCAAATCCCTGTTGCTGTGGAGGACTTTAGCCACTCTTTATACCTCTCCTGTCCTCACTCTCTTTCTCTCTCTGTCTCTCTCTCTGTGGGTGATATGCAGAATATTACCACCATGCTGACAGCAAGCCTAAGCAGCCTGGACCCAGATCTGCAGAGATGCTCACCTTTGAGCTAAGGCAGCACAGATGTGTATTTGTGTCTGTGTGGGAAGGCTTGTGTTTGTGACTGTGCTCGTGTGAGCAGGCATATATCTGTAGGAGCCCGAGGGCCTGGACGAACCCTCTTCATATCCGTCTGTGCTTATCTCAATAGCAAACAAGACGTTTTAGAGATGGGGAGACAGATAGGCTGGGAGTGAAACACACAGAGAGCAAAAAAAGAGTAAGGCTTGTACCTACACCCGTTGTCTAAGACAAGATGGTGATCCATCCATAGTGCTACATTTCCAGAGCCGACCCTGGGAACAAAAGGACCCTTTGAGTATGCCCGAGTGACTGACAGGGCTCCTCCAGTGAGACTGCTGCTGGGGTGGAGCTCCAAACAACCCTGCAGTTGACAGACACGGGCCCCTCCACAAACAAAGCGGGGCAGCAGCAAGCCCTCCACCTAACGCTTCGCGAAGAAAGAGGTCCAATAACGACGACAGTGTAAGCGTATCGGAGTGGGGGACGGCACACGGAGGTTTGATCTCAGCGGCTCAGCAGTAAATCAGACACTGGATCCGGCGTGATAATCTCTGTGGTTTCCTGTATATTTATATTTATACGCTGCCATAACTCTTCTAGCCAGCATTCAATAGTCATGATACAAGCCCCCCATCAGATAAGGCTCTGCAGTTTCCTTCTGCAGTTATTCTTGAGTGGATCACCTTTCTGCTCACCTCTGTGGTTCTCCCTCTCCCTCTCCCTCCCACGTCCTCTCTCTCTCTCTCAGCTTGTCTCTTCCCATTTCATTTTCCAAATCTCTCCACCACTTTCTATCTACTCCGGTCTTTTCACCTGGTACCTCAAGCTATGGTTTCTGCCTTTGAGAAGTCTTTTCTCACCACCTCCCTTCTCGCTGTGAAGAACAAAGTTGTGGTGGTCGATACTTTGCTTTTTCTCCTCAGTGTCTCCCACTTGTTTACTGCTTGTCCCACTGGCTTCTGCTGCCCCTACAGTGAAAAATCATGCTGAATGGCCTCTGCGACCAAGAAAGTTTCTCTTTGAGTGCTGCCTGTCTGGCAATGCACACCGATGAGCCTTTAGTACACCACACCAGTACATGTGCGTGCATAACAACACAGACACACACATACATAAACACATAAACCCACAAACTCACACACGACCACACACACTAGGGGTGGGCGATATGGCCTAAAATTTATATTGTGGTATAATCTGAACCATAGACGGTATATATTGTGAATATTTTGGTTTGTAAGTTTCAATATAACCATTTCTGAATGGGTATCATATGGCCTTAGTAACGGCATTCTAGCAGGAAGTTCTGTTCTAAATTATTAATTAACATAAAATAGTAAAAAAAGTTACCTTAATAAAACATATTGTGTGAAATTGCTAAAACTTTGCTACTTCAGGTAGCCTATATATTTTTTTCTGGTTGTAATGCTCTCACACAGTCAACATGATATGTTTGACTCCTATTTTTATTATTTGTTTGTTTCAAGAGAGGGATTTTCTAAATGATCACTTTAGCTCTAGCTAATTAACAAGATAAATATTGAACATGCTAGTTAGCGTCAAAGGTCGAAGGAAAATGTCGGTAAAATATATTCTTTCTCTTACACTGGAATTATTTATGGCAATGACGTAACATGAAATCAGGTTTTTGGTAAATATAAAACACTGAACTAGATGTTTCTTATACTCTTCAACTGACTGCAACAGTTAGTCATAGGCAAAATCTTTGTCATTTTGTAAATTTAGAACTGCTTTGGAGCAGCACACAGACACACCAAATTTCACTGTGTGTGTGTGCATGCTTGTGCGAGTGGAGAGGCCTCCGAGGGCGTGCAGTGCAATGCTACAGGTTTGAAAACAGCTCTATGGTATTATGTTCTACACCAAAACAGGGCTAAATTAATTTATACTGAACTTTTAATTAATTGAAGTAATTAAAAGTAATGCTAACAAAAGAGACTGGCTGAAACTTCATTATGTCGTATAGCAGAAAGGTTCACGTTTTCACATTCCATATTCCACAAGCTGCCACAGTTTCGTCAATGTGTGGGAAACACTGTGACTGCTTGTATTACCTCGCTTTTTGCGATCACTGTCACCCAGAGTATTTTGCAGATTATGTTTTTCTGCTCATTATCTCATGCCTTAAATCCAAATCATAACCATATTATGGATGTTGCATGGGCCTTTTTTGATGAGCTCCTCCTCAATGCACTGTGGCCTTCTTGCAGTCGTTGCATGTTTTAGTAAGCGTAGCGCATTTTGATGACATAATGATCTGTCTTGATAGGCCAGTATAATTAAAATTTCTATTGTTGGCCAAATTTATATCGCTTACCATTTATACCGCTTATACCACCCACCCCCAAAACACACACACACACATATATACACACACACATATATACACAGGCAGACAAAGCAAAGTGTCACACTGTGTTTTTACGGGTGAGGAGAGGTCTAGACGTGCTGGGGATGCCTGCTCGGGAGGCCCTCACACCTGGAGAGGAGTGCTGTTCAGCAGGCCTGAAAGAGCCCAGTAAAGAGGGTAGTGGTGGGGCAGGGTGCTCAACAACAGCCCCTCTGTTCCCAGCTCCCACTCTGTAAGGGCACAGGGCTGGGGGGGGAATGAGGGGCTGTCACTGCTGTCTCGGCTAACCATTTCTGACCTCTCTCTGTTTTTGTATTGTGTGTACAAGAGTATGTATGCCGCAGCCTACACCTCAGGGTGGGCTAGCAAGCATAAGTGTGTGTGTGTGTGTTTTGTGTTTGTGTATGTGTTTTTGTGTATGTGTGTTTGTGTGTGTGTATGTGACTGGTCAGAGAAGGAAAGGGCTGGTGGGCTGGCCGTGAGTTAACATGGTGGTCTACAATCTACCATTAACCACCCCACACCGCATTCCTATTCCCAACACCACCTCCACCCCAACCCACACCCATGCTGCCGACCCCATTAATGCCTCTAGCTGCTGCTTTCAATTACCTGGATATCTCTGTGACAGCCAGACAGGGCAGCTACACTACACCAGCGGTGGCCCTTGGTCAGAGGGCACATAGTGTAGGCTGCGGGCGGCGGTTGGGGTAGTGGCAGAGAGGGCTGTGGCCTTTGGCAGAGCCTTGAGCCCACCAGAAGGACTGACTATGCTGGACTCCCAGTGACCGATCACGGGGGAAATTGGTGACAAGAGCAGCGGTGGCAGGGGCCAGAGGTAGAAGGACATGAAACAAACCACCATTGTGCTCAGCAAATAGAGGATATTTGAAAACGCACACACACACACACACACACACACACACACACACACACACACACACACACACACACATGCATGTGCTTGTGTGCACACACAGACACACGTGCGTACACACAGACACAAGGACATCAGGAATGTCAGAAGGGAATGAAAGAGTTTTAACAGTCGGCTGTTTTTGTTTGGCATTTCAGAGAGGATTCCACTGTGTTGGATACAACACAATAAACCACACTTCACTGCAATAATAAACCACACATAGAAACACACACACACACACACACATACACATATACTTCCTCTGAGAAACAAAGCACAACAGACACAGTGCAAGGGTAAATGAATAGTGAGGTTATTCATGCCATGGCAGGCTCTAAAGTTTACAAGAGTCAACATGACCCCCCTCCCTCCACAACCTCTCTCTCTCTCTCTCTCTCTCTCACACACACACACACACACTTACTCACACACACACGCACACAGGCAAAAGAGTACAATGGCCAAGTGTGAACATGCGCGGGGGGTCCTGACCCTGACCCTAAGAGCACTTATCTTATAGCCGTCTTATCTGGCTGCATCTGACCAGACTGGCTGGTGTGGATTAGCTGTCCGTGCAGAGTGAGGGCTGGGCGGGATAATCTAGAGCACAGCTTGACCACAGCCATCATCATTATTGGACGGGCCCCTTTGTGTTTTCCCTGGGCCATTGTCTTCGTAGTGGGAGGTGCAGGGTGGAGTGGGGTGGGGGGATGGACAAGAAAGAGGGTTTAGAGGGGATTTTTCGAAGTCTATCATAATGCTGAGAAGTTCTACAGACCTCATCCTTTCGTGAGAAAAAGAAAACGCTACTAAACAGCAAACCAACAAAGAGGAGATGGTATATGGGCTGAGATGGACATCCAACTGTGAGCAAGCCAGCATTTTGGCCAGAGAGAAAAAAAGAGAGAGAAATCAGGAACCCTTCACGAAGTGGAGGATCCTTTAAACGAGACACATGTGGAGAGAGATAAAAGACAGCCACCTCTGCAATAAAAGCATGTTCCTTCCCTCCCGACAACCCCGCCTCCAAAATATAAAGGGAATTAAAACGAATCAGCACTGCCAATTTGATTA
>CM059265.1:23967352-23972352 GCA_030347295.1 Setipinna tenuifilis | reverse complement strand
ACCTTGCATCGCATCTAATAAACCTACACAGCGTACTACTCTGACAGGCAGGAGGACAGGAGTGAAGAGAAGAACAGAGAGGCCAGAAAATGGAAAGGAGAAGAAAAGAAACAAAGGGAAAAGGAGGGGAGCAGAGTAGAAAAGAAAGGAGGGAAGGGGATAGGACACAAAAATGCAGAGGCGAAAAAAAGGACAGCAAATAAAAGTAGAAGATGGGAAGTGGGAAGAAGACACGAGAGGAAAAGAGAGGAGAGTAGGAAAGAAGAGCAGAGTAAGAGAGAGGAGCAGGATAGAAAGAAAAGCGAGTGGTCTGTCCACACTGATCATGCTGGAGGTGAGTAAATCAATCATAATACTCCCATAGCATGAGCGCCATAGCAGGGACCCCTTTTCAGACGCGCTGTGGCAGCGCCGGAGCCCATTTCACGCTTCCGCACACCGAGAGAGACAGGGCCAGCCTCGGCCTCCGCCGCTAAGCCTCAGCTTTTTATTGCCTCTCATGTCCTCCATTACTCATGCTATACAGCCTTTCTCCTGCTTTCCTCTGCCTCTCTCTCTCTTTCTCTTTCCCTCTCTCTCTTTCTCTTTCTCTCTCTCTCTCTCTCAGACACACGCTACACTAATGAATAGGGCGCTGAGAACATATGTGCCTGGTGATGGTCGGAGGGGGGCAGGATAAATTTGCTTGGCCCCGGAGTAATGAATGTGTCTCTTTTAACGTTAATGCTGACTGCAGGGGGACATGCAGCACCAGAGATAAACAACTAGTGCAAGCGGGTAGCAGAGGGGGGAATGGTGTGCATGTGCCGATGTGTAGGTAGCTGCTTCCTTTGTGTGTGTGTGTCTGTTTGTATGTGTGTGTGTGTGTGTGTGTGTGTACATGTGTATTTGTGTGTGTGTGTCTTTGTGTGATGTACTGCTGTTTGGGTAATAACAATTTAAATTGCACCTATGCAGCTGTGGAGTAGTAGGAACACTGACTCCAAAAGCATACATGTGCATACACACTCACACATACACACAAAAGCACACAAATATACACAAATAACTACGGCCACTTGAGATTCCAGCAACCACCATTTAGGACGCAAATCCATTTCCCTGACAATTACCTGAAACTGCCGTGCACACACTGCTGTCCATTCATTGAGTACCACTAATATGATTTAAAAGCATGTTTTTTTTTTCTCCAGTTAGATAAGCTTTCAAGCGCCGACTGGGACCCACAAAAGCCCTGCTGGATATGTACTGCAGAAGAGACGGGGAGTAAGCAACTGTATTCACAAGGGTGGATCTGCAAGGTACATACTGCATGCATGTATGCAAGGACAAATCTGATTATTCTGAACCAGGCCATGCAGAAATCCCTTATATCACAATAGAACTGGGTGACAGTGTCTGTTGCTTCTTCTACAAATTGAGTTAACACACCTCATTTAGAGAATGTTGGCTGAATTATTTGCAGGCCCTCTCTGTGTTGTTTGTGTATGTGTTTTTTTTTATTTTTAAAGTTTCAACACAATAGAAGCGATAATGACACAGAGATACACATGGGCATATGCACACATGCACAAACACACACACACACCAACTAATTTATAATCAAAAAGAGGAATAGACATTCTCTGAAGAAGAAAAAAACAGATTCAAAATCATGTTCCACCATAAGTGATTATTATCACAGTCTGCTCACACCTCCTACGCTTTATACTGTTGCACGAGTGCCTAAAACACTACCAGTCTACCCTTAGGCATGGTTTTAGTAGCAGTGAACTCACTGTATGTGGGGCTAGTGTGTGTGTGTGTGTGTGTGTATGTGTTCACCTTGCCAATAAAAGAAAAGATAGTAATACACACACACACACACACACAGACACACACACAGACACACACACACACACACACACACACACACACACACACACACACACACACACACACCCACACACAATAGCAAATGAGCACATCCAAAAGCAGGCTGCTCTGATAACGCTTGCTGTCATATCCAGACGTGCTGATTGCGGTGCCTGAACTACTGCATGCTGGGAATATTTTTTCGCCCGGTGCAGGCACGAGTGGCCGTGACAGGGCAGCCTTGCTCTCGCAAGCCACGCGAGTAATGGGTGCTCCTCCTGCCATCCCACCAGTGTGAGTTGGGGACGGAAAAAAACAGGACCTAGAGACTAGCTAGGCTGCATGGTAAACACATTTTAAGTATAAATTAACTCCCTGTTTTCTGTCTCTCTCTCTCTCCTTCTCTCTCTCTCTTTCTCTCCATTTCTTTCCCTTTCTCTCTCTCAGAAGAGTAAGTAGCAGCATTCAGCATTCTGGGCAGAAATGTTTAAGTGGCCTTTCTCTCTGCTTATCAAAAGCCCTCCTCTCCCAGACACAGCTACTGCAGAGACCACAGCTGAATTCAAATGATGGAGGGAGCGAGAAAAGGGAGTTAGAAGGAGAGAGAGGGGGAGAAAAAAGAGAAATGGAGAATGCACAGAGGGGACCTGAGAGTTGGGTGCGTTTGTGTGTGTATGTGTGTGGACTTAAGGCAGAGAGAGAGAAAGAGAGAGAGACAGGGAGGGAGAGAATGTGCTTGCTTGTGTGTGTGTGTATGTTGGTATGTGTGTGTGTGTGTGTGTGTGTGTGTGTGTGTGTGTGTACAGAAAGGGAGAGAAAGAGAGAGTAAGACAGCGCCTAGGGATGTGGGACTGGGTGGGGTGATTTAAAAATCTAGTCTGGTTAAAAGCAGTGGCTTGCAGTGTGGCCGTGGTGCCCTTGCCATTGGATTCTTTCTTCTTCTCTCTACCCTCTGTAAAATCCTGATCATTGCTTTTTGTCACTCTTGCACATATGCTTGGCTACAGAACAGAAAAAGTAATTATTCTAAGGGCATCATTATATGTATCCTATCTTACCCACAAATGAGTTGCATAAACGGAATGCAATGTGCTCCGATTGAAACATTAGCTATTACATGAGCTCCTTTGTAGAATGAGAATATTCACGCTAAAGTTGCTTCTAATTAAAAAGGCTGGTTGAGGAGAGCCTGTCGAGCTCTCGTGCCTGCATTCTAAGAAATGTGGCTCATTTTTTCCCACATTTGATTTCTTTTAAACACCCTTTTAATTAAATGCTGACATTTCTTGGGGATTTGTTTGAAAGAAAACAACAGAGGGGGGAGGGGCAATAATAATAAGAGAAAATGTGGAAGTGAGAGAAAATCAGAAGAAAAGAAAGAGAAATAAACAATAATAAAAAAAGAAAACAAAGAGAAAATGACTGGCAAAAAGATGTCTGTTTTTCAATGTGTTGCTATGAGCATAAAGACTCATTAGTATTCATGCGGAGGGTTGGAGAAGTAAACATATAAATAAACACATGAGAAATGGCACAAAATGTCAGAACAGCTGTACCTTACAGCGTTCTAGCAGCTAGACAAATGCTACTGTTGCATTAACCCTTTCAGAGAGATGAGACAGAGAGAGAGAGAGAGAGAGAGAAAGAGGGGGGCAGCAACAGAGGAAGAAAAAGACAAGGGATAAAGTCAATGAAGGAGGAGAGATGAGATAGAGAGATAGCATCTCATTGCAGGAGAAATGAAATAAATAGAGTGAAAGAGTAGGGGATAGAGGGAAGGCGGGAAAGACATTAAGAGAGAGAAAGAGGAACACAGGAGGGATAGGAAAGCTGATTGATTTCTTGCCGAGGGCGATGGAAGAGTGATAGAGAGAGAGAGAGAGAGAGAGAGAGAGAGAGAGAGAGAGAGAGAGAGAGAGAGAGAGAGAGAGAGAAAGAGAGAGAGAGAGAGAGAGAGGGAGAAGGAGAGACAGAGCAAGAGAAAGAGAGAGGGAGAGAGAGAGAGAGATGGGAAATAGAGAGGAGTGATCACTAATCCTCACAGGGCAAAACTGGGGGCAGGGGACTGTCATAAAGAAACCAAATGGCTGCTTCAACCTCTGACAAGGGTAAACTACTATTGAAAGAGAAACAGAGAGTTGTACGCACACAACCACACACACACATGCATACACGCAACCTTTGTGTGTGTAGAGACACACACACACATGCAGATGAAAATACAAACTGAGTGTGCTCAGGTGCGTTTCTAGTCCAGACGGGCCTGTGTGTGTGTGTGTGTGTGTGTGTGTGTGTGTGTGTGTGTGCGTGTGTGTATGTGTTCGAGGTGATTGGTGAGCACATATGCTTAAAGTGGCCTCCGTCTCTGGGCCTGCTCATCTTACACTAAACACTGAACACAGCGCATCCTGAAACCTGACACCTGTCTCTAAGGTTATAGCCCCAGCACAACCCCAACCACCACAACAAAAGAAGGCCAGTGACTTTTCTCATCCATGTGTGTGTGTGTGTGTGCACACAGACTCTCTGTGTGCACATGCATGCGTGTGTGCCTGCGCGTGCGTGTGTGCCTGCGCGCGCGTGCATGTGTGTGTGTGTGTGTGTGTGTGTGTAATTGTGTACACCATAAGAGCAGGAACCTCGTCATTCAGAGGAAGTGCATGTTGTGCTTTTTTATTTTATGTTAAATTTATTAAATATGTGGCTGATCACATAATCAGTGAGTGTCAAAGGTCTCGCGCTGTAATATGTGATGCCCACGGTATTGGTGATGAACGGTATTATTCAATCACAGGTGCAGTTGATTGAAATCATGGTACCACCAACTAACTAAAAAAATAAGAAAAAGTTTGTGATCAGAAAAAGGGTTTTTATGCTAATTACTGTTAGTTTTACACAGCAGCAATTATACACTTTTAAAAAAATACTATGACTCTCCTACTACTAATATCAGGAATTCATGAGATTAACATTTCTAAAACAGGTGCTCAAAATAACTAGAAAAGTTTCCTACTCGTGCATCTAAACACAATCTGGAATATGCATGGTTTTAAAAGGCACAACAATTTCACCAGAAAATAGACTTCAATTCTCACCCGCAGTTTTAAGACGTGACAGAATATGTAAAATCTCAATCTTTGTCCTAA
>CM059265.1:23959852-23962352 GCA_030347295.1 Setipinna tenuifilis | reverse complement strand
GAAATCCATTTTGTGACGAATCACAGAACTAGGGGTTCAGTCGTAAATCAAACAGTGGCTTAATATGGGCCTTAAAGTGGAACCATGCTGTAACGCCCGCTGTAGCAGGGACATTAAACACCTTCGCACATGGCCTTGGCCATACAGTAATTCTGACAGCTTATTCCTCCCAGATGATGGGGTCAGAGGCTTTGCATTGTGTTTGGAGACTGAATCCAGACTCTCTTTCTTCTTTTCTCTCATGCATTCCTTCTCTCCCCCCCCATGTCCATTCTTTCTTCTTCCTTCTAACCCTAACCTTAGAAAATATCCGATGTTCTAGGAGCACCACCATGGACACTCGTTGGCCTGAACGACAACAACATTTCTTTAAGGTCAGTGCTGCTCTTCTGAAGCTGAGAAAAGTGAAACATTTCTGTGTTGAGTCTGTCTAATACCAATCGCGATCTGTATCCTCCATCTTGGATGTTGTCACATGGCCAAACTTCTGGGCCAGTGTAAGCACAGCGGCTAGTCCAATCAGCTTCAGAGTTCCCAGTAAGTGAAACAGCAACAACAGTGTTTTCCCTAGATCCTCCATCTATTAGACAAGTTATGAGCTTTTACAACATGATAATCATTCTCTCACACTTTCTCCCCACAACAGTGTCACCAGTCATCACCTATTAGTCACAGAGTAAGAACGTGTGTGTGTGTGTGTGCGCGTGTGTGTATGTGAAAGAGAAAGAGAGAGACAGAGAGGGAGAGAGAGAGAAGGTTTACAAATGGCCATAACAGTTCGGCAGAAAAGATAACACAGCATTGCAAGCCGAAACCTGCTTCCAATTACCACCACTGTGAGTATCTATTGTAGAGCGGTAGAGAGGCGTTATCACGGCAGTAGTGCCTCTGTCAGCCTTTCAGCACCGGTAAAAATAGCCAAAAAAAAAAAAAAAAAAAAAAAACAAGCTACATAGACATAGAAAAAATATGGAGAAATACACAAAGCACAGAGAATCCTTTTAGGTGTGTTGTTTTTGCCTGATTACTTTATTTTTCACTAATAAAAAAATCTATCTATCTATGTATCTATGTATCTATGTATCTATGTATCTATCTATCTATCTATCTATCTATCTATCTATCTATCTATCTATCTATCTATCTATCGTGTTCAGTACTGTGTTTGTTTCTTTATTTTAAGGCCTTGTCTGTCTCAACTGTGTGTTCAGAGGGCTGGAAATTCTGACCACAATCAGTCCATCCCCCACCAAAAAAAGACCAGCTTTGGATACTGCTCCGAACTATTTAACAGTAATGTAAACCATCTGATGTGGTCGCTGAGTGTTCTTTTCTTAAGCCTTCCTCTTTAAATGCCTTTTTTCCTTAAAGCCTTGCCATTCAAATGGACAAACACAAAAGGTGCATTAACATTCAGACTGAGCAGACACAAATTTCAACAGAGGAAGAGAGAGAGGGAATGCAAGGAAGCAATGAACAGAGAGAGAGAGAGAAAGAGAGGTGTGAGTGAGAGAGAGAGACACAGAGACAGAGAGAGAGAGAGAGAGAGAGAGAGAGAGAGAGAGAGAGATCAGCAAAGCTTATGGACGACTACACATTGTGGACTACGATAAAATGAGAGTGAGAGAACGAGAAAGAAAGCTAGAGCTACTGGAGAGAAAGAGAGAGAGAGAGAAGCAGAGAGAGACAGTACAGCTCTGAGGATGCCCGGCTGAGTGTGACGAGGTTGGGGTGGGGTGCCGGTACCTGGGTGGGGGATTCTCCAGCGCAGAGGGGTAGCGGCAGTCGTCCTCCTCAAGTCCAGGCTTTTACAGAGTTAGGTAGCCAAACAACAGGTCAAAAACACACTGCCTCCTTCTCCCCATTCCAATACGGACACACACACGCACGCATGCACACACACACACACACACTCAGCCTCTCCGTACGCTGGCTCGCTGGTGCGCACACTGCAGACGGCTCTCGTTCACACACGCGTGCGCTCACACACACACACACACACACAGTCTAGCTCTGCCACATAGGAGACTTCAGTCAACACTCTCAAGCGCCGAGCAGGAAAAAAGGGATGGAGAGGTAGAGTAAAAAAAATGACAGCAATAGATCGCACTGGACTGTCCGGACCTCGCAGTGGGAGGTTAAATGAACACTGCGCTGCTTGCCAACCTCTCCTCTCGTTTCTTCTGTCACTCCTTTTTGTCTTGCTTTCTTCCTCTTTTCTTTCACTCACACACTGGAACAGGCAGGCACACGTAAGCTCTTCGGCTGCTGTCTGCTATGCTAGATTTTTCCTTTCTTTCATTCCCTTTCTTTTTTTATTCCTCTCTCTCTTTCTCTGCCTCCCAGTCTCTCTCTAAATCTGTGTAGAGCGTATAGCTGCTGAGCGAGCTCTGGTAAGTTTGCGCTTCTCTGAAGCAGACTGCTCACAGAACAGCGGTCCTGGAGCGCCTGATTGGGTGAGCTGCTGTCTGTCTACACCCAACGGGGGAGGAGAACAGGG
>CM059265.1:23949852-23954852 GCA_030347295.1 Setipinna tenuifilis | reverse complement strand
GTGTGTGTGTGTGTGTGTGTGTGTGTGTGTGTGTGTGTGCCTGTAAGTGAGTAAAAGAGAGAAAGAGGGAGAGAGACAGAGAGCTCTGTAAAAACAGCAGTTTTAACTGTGGACGGGTGGTCAGCCCCGAGGACAGTGGGATGTGTGGGGTCACAGTTGAGTGGCGTGCCATTCAGATTTGATGAAGGGAAGGCTTTGTGCTGGCCCCAGCCTCACACTGACAGGCCCAGGGGCCTAGAGATGGCCAGGCCAGGGTGCGACTCCAAGTGCCATGGGAGTCAACTGACTGCAGGCAAGGACCCACACGCTATCACAGAGACAGCTCCTAATCTGACGAGAAGGCAATTACATATGTACACACATACAACACGCAAATAAGCATACATTTTTGCTTTCCCAGCACATTTACATGCAAGAACTAAGGCACATAAATGCACACAAAAATGTAAACATACATACACACACACACACACACACACACACACACACACACACACACACACACACACACACACACACACACACACACACACACACACACACACACACACTGACATAGACTCAAACATGCACCTCTGGCTAAAAGATGAGGCGATTTGATTAGCGGTTGAATACAAGTTGAGGGCTTAATTCCCTCCAAGGGCAGGCTAGTTTAGTGCTCTCCTTCAGATTAATATGCTGTTAATCAGACATTTACAGATGGCTCCAACACACTCCAGCCAAACAGCAGCTGCTGCAAGCACAGCGGGATGGCCACTGCCACGTTGGGCCCAAACACACACACATAAGAACACAAAAGCACTTTTGCACACACGCCACGCATGTATAGAAGTGCAGATAGGCATATGCTCACATTCATAACCATGGACAGAATCGCAGATACACACAAGGAAAGTAGATATTATTATAAAATCCTATTCCCAGTATTCTGCATGCAGGTAGAACACACACACAAACACACATACAGCATTGTATATATTCCACACTTATGCATTTAAATGGATATAGGATTAGACAGCCACACACACACACACATACACACAGGAAGAAAAAATTATAAAACACACACACACACACACACACACACACACACACACACACACAGGAAGAAAAAAATGATAAAACACACACACACACACACACACACACACATCCAAAGAACCCAGAGTCAGACACAACATGTAGAGGTGCTGCGTTAGGAACACTGTTATGACACAGGAACAGACGGGCTCCTCAGTGAATCAGACGCCGCTCAGCGTAGGATAATGGCCCAGTGATTTTTGCTGGCACTCCGAGGACACCGCTGGAGATTTAATGCGCGGCGGCATCGTTGCTCACAGATCCATAAAACACAAGCACCTGGGCTTTACGGCCTCAGCCCTCTCCTCACAATTACACGCCAACCACGGACGGGCCTCAATGGAGAGTTATTATTATGCTCGCTCAAGTAATGGCGCTCTGGAGTTGTGGAAGCTCGGAAGTTCACTTTTTTTGGATCTAAAAGGAGAATTTCAGACAGCTATTGAGTTCTGCCAAGCTGTGTAAATTAGAGGAAAAAGAGATGCTGCTTTTAGTCAAAGCACCAAACAAACAAACAAACAATGTGCTGATAAATATAACACTGCCACATACCTGCAGCTCTGAGTTAGATGCTAACAGGCTCACTAATGGAAAGCAATAGGGGGAAACCGAAAGAGAGGTGCAAATGTGTAAGACAAGACAAAGAGCTAAACAGAAGGAGACACATAGAGAGAGGAAGAGCAAGTGGAGGAGGAGGACGAAGAGGAAAATGTTGAGGCAGAGGTGATTCACGAGTGCCTGCCAGCATATACTATGTGTTAATGTTGCACGGAGGGTGTCAACAGAAACACCTGTGTTTGTAGGTGCTACAAGTGCCCATACAGGCAAGAAACAAGGGGGTGTTTTCAGTGACTTGTAAAGGTAGGTAGGTAGGTAGGTAGGTACGTAGGTAGGTAGGTAGGTAGATAGATAGATAGATAGATAGATAGATAGATAGATAGATAGATAGATAGATAGATAGATAGATAGATAGATAGATAGATAGATACATATATAGACAGATACATAGATACATAGATGGACAGACAGACAGATAGATACAACCTTGAAAACACACACACACACACACACTGCTCTCTCCAGTCTCTCTCCAAAGGGCCTCATACACCTGCGCATGCAAGCTAATGTGCACTGAGCTGCTCACCGGATCAGAGTGATGCACCAACGGCTGTGTGGGCTAGCTTCTCAGCAGTTCAAATGCTGCTTTGCTGAAAATATTCCCAGCAGAGGTGCGGTAATGGAGCAACTGTGTATCAGATGGGGAGCACTGAGACTTGGAGATACCAACTTCACATCACATGACCACTTTCCAAAAAAATTAGCATTTGCTATGACAATTTCACTTCCCCAAACCAAAACATCACACAGACTTTCTTCCAAAACATTAAGCTTTGAGCTCCATGTGCAATGGAAGCTCCGTCTCACCTCTAAAATGCTCGTGGTGCAACCATCCATCCCCACAGCCTCTCTCTCTCTTGCTCTCTCTCTCTCTTCCCCCCCCCCTCTCTCTCCCTGTTGCTAGTTCACTGGTGTTGATCATGTGCTTCATTTAGCTTTGGGTTGGGTGTCTGTAATAGCGCGTAGCTCGCGCATATTCACAGGCTCTGATAATGAGCTCATATTTCACACTGACCCAGTGGTGGAATCAGTCAGGACGCACAGCAGAAAAACGCAAACACACAAATAGATAAATAAATAGGTACAAATATTACATGGGGAGGAGTTGGTGGTGGAGGCAGAAGACTGGGGGTGGGGGGAGGGGGGGGAGACAACCGACGGAATGGATGGACTCATCACAGAGCCATGTATGTTTCTGGGGAAGGGTAATTGGGAGCACCAAGTGTGTGTTTGTGAAGGAGAGAGAGAAAAATAGATTGAGAGTTGTACTTGTGTGCACAGCTGTGTGTGTGTGTATGTGTGTGTGTGTGTGTGATTGTGTGTGTGGTAATGTGTGTTTGAGTACGTGTGTGTGTGTGTGTGTGTGTGTGTCTGTGTGTGTGTGTGTGTGTGTGTGGATTAGTTTTTCTGACCTCTGAGAGCAAGGACCTCCTGCTGGCCTAGCCAGGGAGTTCTGCTCAGACCGACTCTTGTAAGCACTGCAGCAACAGCAGTCTAACAGGCTCCTTTCACTCAAGTCTCATTTCTGTATGAGACAAGCTATGCTCCCGATACCTCTGTTACACTTCCAAGGCCGTTCCAACTGAAAATAAGTATGCAAGGTCTTGCCCGGTACTGTCTGTCTTTTTCGTTCCTACTGACTGATGCTAGGCACACTCTCTTTTTACTCTCTGTCTGTAACGTACCCTCTTATTACTGCTTGCACCTGATGCATAGACGTGTGCATCTGCATATGTACTGCTATGTTTGGATGTCTCTGAGTAAGTGTGCATGGCTGCTGAAAATATAAATTTATGCTGCTGAAAATATAAATATAAACATGTGTGTTTGTGTGTGTATAAGAGTGAGAGAAAGTATGTGAGTGTGAGAAAGAAAAAAAATCACCCCATGCAGCTCTTCAGTGTCCAGATTAAGTGTGTGTGTGTGTGTGTGTGTACGTATGTGTGATTGTGTGCCCATGTGTGTATCTGTGTGTGTGCGTGTGTGTGTATGTGCATGTGAGTAAGTGTGTATATGAGCAATTCTATATCTGTGTGTGTGTGTGTGTGTGTGTGTGTGTGTGTGTGTGTGTGTGTGTGAGTGTCAGCTGCATGCGTCCCAGGGCTTGTGGACTCCCTGGGGTGACCCTTGTGTGTGAGCAGGCCCTGGCCAGGCTAAGCCTAATCTTTCACAGGCCCGGCGGCCCCCTGCCGAGCCCAGGCCAAGGGGCTAGCAGCGGCTGAATGAGCCAGTGAGGGACCGGGAAAAAGACAGGGGGGAGAAAGGGAGAAAGAGGCAGAGAAAGACACCGGCGGGGAACCAGTGAGAGCACGAGGGGGGCGGTGGCTTAAGCAGCAGTCTGAAAAATGCCAAAAGAAAAGTGGGAGAGTGAGAGCCAGAAGAAAGACAGGGGGGAAAAAGACAAAGTGGGCAAACGAATAAAAAAATAAAGCATGTGTGAGGGGGGTGTGGTGGTAGCGTGGAGGGTGTTGTAGGGTGGAGGTGGAATTATAAAGGGAGGGATTTTAGAAGACGCTCCCGCCTCCACTCCCACCGCCACTCTACTCTCATCCTCGGCGAGCCTCTCTTCTGCTTGGCTGCGCGTCATGCTGATCAGGAGGAGATAATTGTGGTCCTGTCAGAAAGATTTCCAGCGCGGCAGCGCGGTGTGGTGATCTCGGGCCTCAAGACAGAACGGCTGTGAGAGGGGCTGCGGCCCCCGACAATCCTGATAATCAGAGAATTAGAGACTCAGTGGTGGAGCCCCCACGGCTGCCCTGGGCGCCTGCGTCGCACAATGCGCCCCGGACCACAGGACGCCCGCGCATCATGACACCCCACTGGCCCTCAGCATACAGGCATACAGGCACGCACGCACACACACACACGCACACACACACATGCAGAAGAGCACACACATACACACATGCAGGGAGAGCAGGTGATTTCCCAGAAACCAGTAAGCTCTGCTGTCGCACATGTGTGCACACACACACAAAATGTGACACACAGACACAAAAGGCAAAACACACAAGCACACACACCCACATAGACACAAAAGACAAAAACACACACACGAATGCACACACACACACACACACACACAATTAACATAAAACATTTGCTCTGATCTAGCAAAGCTCATCTGCTTGGCTTTTACCCATCCATGTCAGTCCACTCCTCCCACTGAGAGGTAGAGCCACAAGGACGGCTGACTGATCCCCCCCCCCCCCCCCCAAAAAAAAAAAAAAAAAACACTATTCTCCCAATCCAAAACCCTTGCTGCAAGTGCAACCAAACACCCCATCTACTGGGGGCAGCAG
>CM059265.1:23939852-23944852 GCA_030347295.1 Setipinna tenuifilis | reverse complement strand
CCCAGTAAAAACAGTACAGAAGAGCCCTTTTTTCTTCCTCCCCTCTTTTCTTTTAACCAGCGGAAGCCTGGAAGGTGAAAAATGGGTTCATCCAAATGGGGCTCAAAGGTTAGGTTTCAATTACACACACACACACACACACACACACACACACACACACAGAGGGAGAGAGAGAGAGAGAGAGAGAGAGAGAGAGAGAGAGAGAGAGAGAGAGAGAGAGAAAGAGAAAATTGAAAAAGGAGGGGGGGGGGGGGAGAAAGAAAGAGAGAGAGAGTAGGAGATAAAGGCATAGGTGGCATACTGGCATATTAATGCTAGAGGAGACTAACTTCATTTCTCTCTCTGTTTCTTCTTAATCTATATTTTGAGTTAACTTTTAATATTTGCTATACATAAGTTCAACTTTGCCTCTCCTATTCACAGACACACATACACGGCATGTATTTCATGCATTTCAGTTCCAAAGGCATCAATAGAGGGATGTCTGCAGGCAGCGTTTTTCCCTAATCTGTAAAAACAGAGTTGGACATCCTGCAGACAGTCTGGGTCTGTACAAACACACACACACACACACACACACACACACACACACACACACACACACACACACACACACACACACACACACACACACACTTGCCCATGGGCTCTGCATAACCATACCACAGGCTCTGTGCTTGCAGTATTACTGGTTCTCCCCTACACACATCACAGCACATACACATGGCATGGGTCAGCAAGCACAGCAACAAGAGATTGAAAAAAAATGTATTGCCTCATAGGTCCAACCGATCCTCATGAATCATAGGACAATACAAAAGTATGTGTGTGTTCATACATGTAAAGCTGATGTCATTTGCATTTAAATATGAATGTGCATTTGTATGTATTTTGCATGTGTGTGCGTGTGTGTTTATGGTGTCTCTGGAGACTGGACATGGTGTAATGTGCTCAGTAAAGACATCATCAACGAACTGAAGGAGAATACGAGTTGAGCACGACCGTAACCCCCACCCCCCCCACTAACATACACATACACACTCCAACCGCCTCTCCTCCCCACCCCACAGATTAAGAGAAACAAATGAGTTTTCCCTCCCACCACTGACCAGAGTCATTCACCAAACACCGGCACCTAACACTCATTAGTGCCTCCAGTAATAATATGGAGGCCCACAATGGGGAAGACAAGGGGGTTGGGGGTTGGGGTGTGAATGCTAAGGCAAGCTACTGTTCTATGTCTACTCTTAATATACAATCAATAAGGGGATCTGTGAGGGATTGTTGGAGCTGCTGTTTTTGAACAAAAACTATGCATTATTGGCATGCTGCAGGAGTAGCCTTTTTTACTGCGAGAGACTCTGTAAGTGTAATTGTGTAGGAAATTATGTCAACATATATCAGAGGTTACTTTGGATGGAACTCTCTGACAAAGCCTAGAAATACCAACTGGTGAAGTAGCAAACAATTTGCCATCAACATGCATTCTGTGTCTGAACAAAGCAATCAGCAGCAATTTATGCCTCAACTATAGGCTGCTCCGCACATGATCCAAAAGTAAATGGCTCCCACTCAGAAAGTCATATTGTGTTCCATTACCTTATGCTTCTCTTCCAGATCTATTTGGCCATCTGACACACATACACAAGCACACACATGCAGAAACACATGTACATACATATGCACACACACACATTCTTTCTCTCTCATGCAGACACATGAATGCAGACATACATGCACGTATGCACGCAAAAAAAAAAACAAAACACACAAACACACACGCACACACTTTCTTTTTTCTCTCACACATACACATGCATGCACGCCTGCACTCTGCACATGCATGCACATACACTCTTACACACACAGACACACACACACACACACACACACACACACACACACACACACAGACACACACGCCTGTACGCCACACACACTCTGCGCCTCTAGGCAGTCACCTTTGACCTGAGAGGTGTCTCATCTCAAGCCACAGGAACCACAGTCCTCTATGCTGACTATTTGGGAGCGCCACTAATGCTAGCGACACCTCTCCCAGCCTTCCCAGATGGCCCGGTATTATGAGGAAGCAAACTGTCCATCTTGTGCGGAGACTGATTAAAGTGAGGACCTTATGTTTTCTTCAGGGCAAAGAAAGTGCATAATGGCATTGTGGCTGCCCACATGGCCGAGGCTGAAAGCACACCGCAGCACTCATGAAGGTGATCATCCACCATTTTTTTTTTGCCCTGAAAGCAACACAGCTGAGGCCCTCCTGAGGTGATGCTGCTTGTTGGTGTTTTGCTGAAGTGCTTCGCTGGCGTTGGCTCTCACCAGTGCCCACCCTACCCCATCCACCCACCGCCACCTACACAGCCTCACGCACCCATCTGGCACGGCCACATGGGCAGCTGCCTTAGTAGAAAAAAAAGAAACAACGCACAAATAAGAGAGAGAGAGAGAGACAGACAGAGAGAGAGAGAGAGAGAGACAGAGAGAGAAGAGGTAGGGGGTTGTCAGAAGAGGGCGAGAGATGTTGACGTATCCATCTACATTGGTGGAGTGCAGAGTAGGGAGTAAGACACATATTCACTGGCTCCAATGAGTCTGCACAGAAACCCCAAGGTGACTGCGACCAATCAATTTATCCCTTTTCGTGTGGTGCTAATTACAATGACAAGCCGTGTGCAATTAATCGTCAACGTGAGACAACATTAGCGAACCCTCTCATCAGAGCTTTCAACCACGGCCTTGGCCAGAATAGGTCTTGTGTCATAGAAGCACACTGTTGGCAGCACGACACACAACTACTACATCTATAATACATAAACAAGTTCCTCCTCAGTCCCAGCAGCAGATTCCCGGTGTATCGGTGTGTGCGTGCTTGTGTGCGTGCGTGCGTACGTGTGTGTGTGTGTGTGTGTGTGTGTGTGTGTGTGTGTGTGTGTGTGTGCATGGTGCAGAGACAGAGCAAGTTTTAGTCAAAGGGGCACAGCCAAAGGTTAATCAGTTTGTTTAGCTAACTCTTTGCAGCACACAGGCTGCTCTTTCTTTCTTTCTCTCTCTCTCTCTCTCTCTCTCTCTCTCTCTCTAAGGCCACAACAAAGGGAAGAGCCACAACTGTGGGCCTGTGCCACATAAATACAGGCTTACACGTGGAAGTAATCGGATTAGAAAACTACTTGCCAACCACTGTAACTTATTCTCCTAAAAAAGTCTTTAAGGCAGAATTTTCAGTTATAAAACACCAGATTGTGTCTTGTGGCTAAATGGGGGGATATGCCGCTGTGACTCCAGGGAGGTTCCTGCAAGTAGTGTAGGAGTGCTGATCAGATGCACTCAAAGGCTCCTGATGGATTGACGGCGGGAGATGAGGGAAGATGGAGTCCGGACACACACACTCTGACACACACACACTCTGATACACACACACTCTGATACACACACACACACACACACACACACACACACACAGGCTGAGAGAGAGAGAGAGGAAGAGTGCAGATGTGTGGCTGCACTGTCAATCTGCACCATATGATCCCGGCCGGAGCTCTGGATGCACTCTGCAGCATTAGTGAGAAGTTAATCACCACAGATATTCATGCTCTACCACAGGCAGATGGTATTCAGAGTGGCATTTACACTGATGACATGGCCTGCACACACACACACACACACACACACACACACACACATACACACACACACATACACACACACACACACACACACACACACACACACACACACACACACACATACACACATACACACACACACACACACACACACTCACACACACGCACACACGCACACACACACACACACACACACACACACACACACACACACACTCACACACACGCACACACGCACACACACACACACACACACACACACACACACACACACACACACACACACAACACCAGACTCCTGTCGTGCTGAGATGAGCATACTTTCACAAGGTCCGCCGTCTGTTATCGGAGCGCGTTTTTTTTTTCAGAGCAGTCCTCTTCTGACACCAAAATATCCAAAGAGAGGCAAAAAACTCCCGGTGACTTTGATTTTTGGCCTTCTTCCTCTCTTGTTCATAAAAGTGTAGCTTGTTAGAAGAAATCGAAACATATCTCCATTTCAGGTAGCAGTTTGTGTCAGGCCTCGATACAGTCCTTGGTGGAAAGGCATCTAAAATGTCATCTATGATCTACACAACACCAGACTGATGTGAAATTAATGTTTTTCTTGTCTTTCAAAAAGACTTGCTTCTATAAAGAAATCATTTTTTTTTTAAGTTTTAAAATATGAATGTATTGAATAACCTACGCTGCATTTTTTTTTTACTTACTAAGAATGATATTATTAGATATACGACTACTATTAAAGCAATGACATTAAAAGATGAGAGAAATCTGCCACTGAAACATTTTGTGGGCAATAAAAATGACCAACATGAAGTAAGCTCTCTTGTGGTTATGAGCATTTACCATCACTTTAAATCAAACTAACCCAGTCAAGGCCTTGGTCACTGATGTTTTTGATAGATTATTCTCACAGAAAAAAAAAAACTGGCAGCCATGACCTGCCTGACAAAAACAGATTTTCTATTCATTGCCACTGGAAAAGCTGTGGTCGAATGGACACAAGGACAAAACCCACTTCTGAGTTTCCACAATTTTTGTGATTGTCATGTGGACACCATCTGAGAGATGGTGGGTGGGTGGAAGTCGATGGGTGGGGGAGGTAGAGGAGGGGTTAGCCTTAAAACGGTGAGCAATAGACAGGCAGGGTGGCTTTCATCGCTGCCACCACTGCTGTTTGCCTAGCACCAGGGCTAAAGCCGTTTCCCATTTTTCTGCTTTGATTTCCTTTTGAACGCAACTGTGCTGGGTGATGTATGAAAAGAGGACAAGCGGGATACTAGCAGCCTTGGAGATGAGGGGAGCAGCAGGAAGAAGGGCTGGTGAGGTTTATGACATGCACAGTAATAGCTGACTCTG
>CM059265.1:23929852-23934852 GCA_030347295.1 Setipinna tenuifilis | reverse complement strand
ACACACACACACACACACACACACACACGGTCAATAGACATATGTGATCAAACCCTCTGATATACAAAGGCGCATTCTTTTCTCCCTATCTCTTTCTTTTGCTCTTTAACACACACACACACACACACACACACACACACATACACACACACACACACACACACACACACACACACACACACACACACACACAGACAAACACATGCACACACACATTCATGCATGCTAGAGCACAGCACAGACAGAAGCCGCAGGGAAATAATGGTTCTGTTTGATTCCCACTCACCTTTAAGCACCCTAACACAGAAGTGGCCTTGAGTTAATTAGATCAGACAATGATTAAAATAACTATAACACACACACACACACAAACACATGCACACACATCAGTAAAACAACTACTGGGCATGTGTTCAGAGATCTCATGAAATTAACAGAGGTTATGTAAGGGTGTGTGTGTGTGTGTGTTTGTGCTTGTGTGTGTGTGTGTGTGAGTGCATGCATATCTGCTAAGTAGAGCACCAGCGCTCCTCATTCCTGGAAAAAATGCGCACTCCATGTTTCTGGGAATACTCAGATGGGCACTTTCCTTATCTACTGCGCATACTGCGCTGTACATCTAAGGGCTAGTCTGACAGACAGACAACTGGACCGACAGACCATATCGATGGGCAGGCAGAGAGATAGAGAGGCAGGCAGGTGTGGGTGTCATAACACGGACGCCGCTGTCAGGCTGGCCTGTGGTCCAGGAGCGCTCCCTCGCTGATAACACAGACCATGGAAATCAATGGTGAGCGGCTGGCGCCGCAGCCCAGCCCCATACCGTTCTGCTCGTTTGGACAAAACGGCTACTTCCCTTTCCTCCCTGACCTCAAGTGTGTGTGCTTCTCCCGTTTCACATGCTGGGGTTTTGGTCAGGGGAGGCGGTGGCATGATTGCTGTGAGAGATGGATGAGCTTGTTTGTTTTCTCCAGTGGCTTTTTTGGGTTTCTCTGACAGACACACATCACCGACACACATCACATCACATTACAGTCAGTGTTGTCAGTGTTGTCAGAAGTTAAAAACTCAACTGTCATCAAAATGCAAACATTTTACCATGTATCTGGTTGCTAAACCACCTGGTTATAATTAGCACAACTCTTCAACCACGTACATAAAATAGTGCACAGGTAGAATAAAAAATGTAGTGCTTATACTTTCCTCAGCTCCTCTTAAGTTTTTCACAGATGCATATTATTTTATGTCTAATTTCCTGATGTTTCGCATTCCCAACCGACTTCTCTGGATGTGTGTGTGTGTGCATGTGTGTGCATGTCTGTGTGTGTGTGTGTGTGTGTGTGTGTGTGTGTGTGCGTGTGTTAGACCCACGTCAGGCAGTTCCTGTGGCTAGCCTGTCTTGGGAGTGCAAGTCGACCCAGACTGGGAGAGAGATGGATGGAGTGATGAGGAGAGGAGAGGCCTGGGCTGATATTAGCTCCCCCTGGGGCCAGAGGCACATTATCAGGGCCAGCTATGCCTCCCCTCTCTCACACGCTTGCTTACTCCCACTCTCCTTCTCTCACATGCTGACTCCTTCTTTTACCCACCCACTCACTCACTCATTCACTCACTCAGTCACTTAATAACTCACTCACCTTCTCACTCACTCACTCTTTCACACACATCCTCACTCTTTTCTTTCGTCCCTCCCTCCCTCCCTCCCCTTTCCTCTCTTTCCCCTGTTTCAGTGTGTATTTCCTTTTCCCTGAGGTCCCATTGGGTCCGGAGACAAATGAACCAATGGCAGGTCTTAGAGAAATGAAAGAGTTCTCCTCTGTGTCTGGCTGTCCGTCCTCCGAACCCCTCTCATGCTACGGCCACTCACTTTCCCCCTCTATTCTCTTCTTAAGTGCTCCACCTCTGTCATTTTCCCTCCCTACCTCCTGCTCTCCCTCTCTCTCTTCCCCTCTTTTAGTCTATTGGGCTGTTGAAGGCTGAGATGGTCTGTCACCTCTTGTCACATCAAAGTGTGTTTGTATGCCTGAGTGTATGTGTGTGTGTGTGAGTGTGAGTGTGCACAGCTCTCTCTCTCCTTCTATGTATGTGCATGTGTATGTGTGTATGTGTGTGTGTGTGTGTGTGTGTGTGTGTGTGTGTGTGTGTGTGTGTCAGTGCTATATGTGTGTGTCAGTGCTGTATGTGTGTGACTCATGGGAGTGTTCTCTTATCCAGAGCTGACTTCTCATTTCTCACAGGCCAGTGAGGCAGACAGCATGCATGTTCTAGTGCTTACACTCGGATTTGGGTCCTTGTGTGTGTGTGTGTTTGTGTGTGTGTGTGTGTGTGTGTGTGTGTGTGTGTGTGTGTGTGTGTGTGTGTGTGTGTGTGTGTGTACACGTGCACATACGAGTGTGTGGCAACACTGAAAGGTTCCTGAACAGAAAAAAAGAAAAGACAGAGCAAATGAATGAGTGTCCTTGGAGCTAGAGGTGGCATCGCTGACCTTCGGATCCTCTGGGAGGACCCTCTTCCATTCCCCACGCCACGCCACGCCACCGCACCACTGCCCTCCCCACCCCACCCCACCCCACCCACTCCCTGCCTGTGTCTGTATCACCTCTCTCACTCCTGCTCTATTAGCACACTCCCTCCGCCTGTCTCAGGGAGGAAGGCATCCCTTCTAATATCCACCAGGCTGTCTGACAATACACAGAGTCACTGTGTGTGTTTCGGTGTGTGTGTGTGTGTGTGTGTGTGTGTGTGTCTGTGTCTGTGTGTGTTTGTATGTGTACCTCCATGTAAATGGGTGTGTATATGTAAGGGCATGTGTAATATCCTTTTTGCTAATATCAGCAAAATAGATGCTCTGGGATCTTGTTAGCAGTGATCTAATGGGGTTATTTCATAATTTGGCTAGGAGTATATGTCTCATCTATGTGTGTGTGTGTGTGTGTGTGTGTGTGTGTGTGTGTGTGTGTGTGTGTGTGTGTGCATGCATTCGTGACTAAAAATGAGTAAGTGTGTGTGTGTGTCTGTGACCTCTGGGGGAGAGATTCCACATGGGGTCAGTTCAGCAGTTGAAAACACCTCCCAGGTTACATAAAGGAATTACTAGAACTACCAAACAAAATCACTTCTTGCTCTGTTAAAAAAAAGAAATATCTGAAATACCAGGCAACCACCAGACTAGGCTTTCTATTTCACAGCAATCATAAAAACCAACAAACTTTCTATCTACATCCTCTTGTAAGGCAATTAAGGGAAATCCACAAACAAATTGACTGTGTTCTATTTGACAGAAAAATTTAAACTAACAAACTCAACACTTCCAATTCCCCTCACAAAGAATAAAACAAACTAAGAAAATGCCCCTCGCTGGAGAGCACTAGCTCTGCATAGATGTGTAGGCGGCCAGTGTTAAACAGCTGGCTTTACACTGTGCCTCCCTGAATGCACACAATACGCTAGCACTGACAACCACCACTCTAATTTAAACACTGGGCTGGGGTGGGGTGGTAAATGACAAAACAAAGTTAGAGAGTTATTTAAAATGTATTGTATTGAGCCATATTGTGGCTCAAAGATCTCACTATAAAAAAGTACTTTAAAACACAATGAAGGAGTGCCATATTTGGTGAATAAGGCCACTGATAACTCTTACTGATCAACTTACTTATCATTATCATCAGTTTAATGTTAACTATGGCTGTGTGTGTGTGTGTGTCTGTGTGTGTGTGTGTGTGTGCATGCGTGAGATGGGGTGGTGTGGGAGAGAGAGAGAGAGAGAGAAAGAGAGAGAGAGAGAGAGGGAGGGAGAATATATTTGTCATAGTTTCCACAAGGTCCAGGAAAATGGGGGAAACTATTTTGTTTGATCTTGAATTCATGAAAGACCATTCAGTCTTGTGCCCTCAAAGGTACCTCACACGCATAACCTCACTTTTACAAAGTACCTCATCAATACCCGCACAACCAAGGTGGCATTGGGGGACCCTTTGGCCAGACATCTTACCACTTTTATTGCAAGTGCTTTCAAAATATCCAAAATATCCCCAATGTGTCTCTCAATCCCAACCCACCTTACCATCCATTTACCCACCACCCCCCACCCTACCGCCCATCCATCCACCCTCAACTACAACCCCCATCTTTTCCCTCTGATGCCTCTGCTGAATGACTGATATCTTTGCTCAGGCAAGCCTGCTCTCAGCATCATTTAAAAAGCTGATTGCCGGCCATCCAAAAAATTAATGTCCCAGGTGACCTATAAAACCCAATTGATCTGAACGTCGTTCAGACTGGAAGACAGTCACATTTAGATTGGCTTCCATCAGCAATTAACTTATATCTTTGTAATTAAATTATGTCTAGCTAAGCAAGGCAATTAAAACAGGCAGAGAGGGCAGGCTTCATTCATAATAATGACGGGAAGTGTCAGGAAAGTGCATGCGTGTGTGCTTGTGTGTGCGTACACGCATGCGCACACACGCACACACACACACACCCACACCCACACCCACACCCACACCCACACACACAGTATAACATATTGAATACTCTTGACAGTTCTGCCACTGAGTTTAATTTTGAGTGGGGTAAACCAGGCACTAAAGAGACACTATTCGACATCCAAAAAAACAGTGTGGGGGCATTTATTTATTTATATTGTTTGGCTCAGATTCAAAATACTTTAGCTGTGATGGTACTAGGCCAATTTTCACAGACAATATTACTAGTCTTCATTAAGAAATAAAGGCTGACGTTTGTGAATGAGAAAAACTCAGAAGCTGATGCAACCATCGAGAAGCCACCATCAATGTTAACCAGTCAAGGGTGTCGGCCAAGGGTGTGAGCCAATCACACGAAAGCAACCACTAATGGGGACCCTTTCTGGGCTGACCTGGCCTCAGTGCAATTGGGCAGGGCAGCTCTCCGTGCAACCACCTTTGAGGCCTTTGATTAGGTGCTAATTAACACTGCCACACAATTCAGGGGGCCTGCCCGTACCCCAACACTGC
>CM059265.1:23912352-23924852 GCA_030347295.1 Setipinna tenuifilis | reverse complement strand
CAATTTGTAAGCACAACAAACCATACATGGAGTGACCTGTAAATCCACACACACACATACACGCATGCAGCGCACAAACACACACACACGCACAAAAAAGCACACACAAGCACACACACACAAAAACACAAACAAATATTTTCACCCCAAACATCCTTGTAAATAGCACAGACAAAATTTGATATTTGAAATGGATGAAAAAAAGGACACAACCAACTGAAATAAAAATCTTTCACAAAGGCAAGTAATGCAATCGCAACCAGCCTGTCTGACAATAGCAGTCAGCGGGATGCAAGGTAAGAGTGGGCACTAACAGCCTTCAGTACAATTTCAATAGGCGATGGCTCTCATCTTTGAACAAAACAACGTGGTGATGCAGTTGGAGTGTTGGCCTTCTCCCAAACATGGCTGTGGCAAGAAATTTTACCTGTTTATTTTTTTTTAGAAGCACCTGTCTTTTTCACTCCGCATGGCCACAATCATGAAGAATTGCTGATGACTCCTCTGCCGCATGTATCTGCCTCAAATGGACTAAATTCTATGCTGTTTACTTAATCACATTTGTCAAACAGTGACTCACCGGTCACTCACTCACTGTAAGTTTCCCTGTGTGTGAGGAAGTCTGGAGCGAGTTTGTTCAGTGTGAGTCTGACTCATGCCCAGACAGGGAGATGAAATACACTGGAGGGAAACAAACTGAACTCCCTTCATGACCGAGGAAGTGACTTTGATTAGGTCGACAGTTGCCTACCACACACACACACACACACACACACACACACACATACACACACACACACACACGCACGCACGCACACACACGCACACACACACACGCACACACACACACACACAAACACACACAAACACACACACACACACAAAAGGTAGGAAAAAACAATTCACTACAGAACACACCACTTGGGCCAGTACATCTGTCTGTACTGTATATGGTTGGATGTTCTGGAGGTCTTTGTCTCTCAGGGGGAAAAAAGAAGGTTTCATCAGGAAATGAAAGGCTGCACCTGTGGGGAGATCTGGTGCACATTTGTCGGGCAGTTTAAATCGGCAGGTTGGCTGCCGGTTCTGATCTGCAGCTCTCTCCACATGGAGCTCAGCCTCCTCTTGATCATTGCTGCAATCAGTTTGTGTGCTTCTATGTCTGCTTTGGCCTTATGTAATGATTTGCTTTTAGTCTTCTCTCTCTTCTTTCTCCCTTCCTTATTCTCTTTCTGTCATTCCCTCTCGCTGTAAAAGTCAGGCTATCATCTTTGTGTCAGCACTGGCTAATTACCTAATTGATGCACAAATTTGGTTTTAAACAACTTGTCTGCTTTTGGTCTGTTTCATGCCTGATTCAATTAAAGCAGGCCTTTATAGAGAAGCCCTGTCCTTTGAGCAGGCCAGCAAAGAGAGCATCAAACATACAATAACCTTGCATACCAACACAGCCTCCAAAGGGCTAATTGCTTGTTTAGCATTTTGGTGAATATACCTGTAGTAATTGGATGTATACTGTGAGCTATGTGTGGATTCGTGTTTGTGTGTGTGCGTGTGTGCATGTGTGTGTGCGTGCGTGTGTGTGTGTGTGTGGAACATAGCCAGGAACATAGCCTGGAAGCTATAGTTCTGATAATTATATAAATTATTAATATGTCATTAATCGTGGTCAATAGAAACATTTCAAAGTTAAAATTTGTGAAACATAGGAAACCTGTCTATGATTAAAAATTGTGAAGTGAGGTCTGCTGGCTTATCTGAGTGCAGTGCCCTGTTGCACTTAGGAGTTTTATCTCCCAGCCCCCTTCAAGATTCCCTGATAATGGCACGGACCTTAAAACAAACTGTGCATAAGCACCAATTAAATGATCAAGATAAAGACAAAGCTAATGTTGTATAGCTATTCAGATAACCGTAAAGGGATAAAACATTTTGACATTGTTTTGTCTTCTTCAATTTTATTAGTTTAATCTTAATATATGCAGTCTGACTTATATGTGTCTGGGTTAAAATTACAAGTACAGAAAGTATATCGATTCGAACACTGTAACCTGTCAGTAAAATTCAGTTAATATCTTCCTTCAAGCCCTATGTTACCCCTTACGTGCAAACTGTCAAAATATAACTTGTTTTAGCTGAGTAAAATAAATGAGACATACACAGTGTACACACACACACACACACACACAAACACACACACACACACACACACACACACACACAAACACACACACACACACACACACACACACACACACACACACACACACACACACACACACACACACACACACACACACACACACACACAGGGAGCTCTAGGATAAATATTAACAACATTGAGGAGGCTGATACTGATAAAAACTGGCAATGGTGGCTGATATAGGCAAAGAGGATATTTGTTTTTTCTCTTGTGTATCTGTCATAAGCATTTACTTAAGCACACACACACACACACACACACACACACACACACACACACACACACACACACACACACACACACACAGATGTGTGCACATGCAAGCACAGAGAGACAATCTGTGCAAAGTAAGCTGCAGCAGCCTACCAGGCAAGGTCCTTTCATAGGCATGTGGCATTTAAAGTATTAAAATGAGAAATAATAAAATAAATCAGAAACATCATGGGAAAAAAACACAGCAGATTAAAGTCACAGTCAGGGAGCTACACTAACGAGAACCCGAACAGTGGGCAGCGTCCTGAAGCTCGTTCCCAAGCAGACCCCAGGAGAGACCCTTCCATTGTGGGGGGGCGGAGGGGGTGTACAGCATTGATGCTGGCGGTGCTCCAAAGTGCCTGGCTCCAGACACACAGTAAAAAACCAAGAGGACCAAAGGCTGACTAAACATCTCACAACTTCCTCACAACACAACGCTATCACCTTAATGAATTAACTCAAAAGAAGTATGCCAGTGCATATAAATAAAGCTGAAATAAATAGAGCTCTCCGGTGGCACGGAGCGAGAGTCTGCACTATTCTTTTCGTTAGGGCGGCTGTGTATGGCACAGATGGGGAGATTAGCGGTGCGTTGGGCCTGCATTGGCTGATACGGTGGAGCTCATCCATAACTGTCCAAAGACCAGCGGCGGGCTTTAGCCCTCATCACAGGCCAGTGACGGTCTGGGTCTGTTGTCTGCTGTCTTTTTTTTTCCCCCAGACTTTTGTGGTCTTCAGCGGAGAAACGGGGCACGTGTGTGTATGTGTGTGTGTGCGTGTGGCCATACGCCTGCATTCTCTCACGCTCCCTCTGGTCTTAAAACTCCACACTCCCGTGAGGGCCAGCCCGGGTGTCCACTGACCCAGAGAGAGTGTCTCTGCTGGGCTTGGGGCAAGGACCATCCCTGGCTCAAATATCCCCCTGGAGAGGGCTAAAGAAACCATGCTCGCCTTTGTCTATCTGTCTGTGTATGTGTGTGTCTCTCTCTTGCTATCTGTCTCTTTGTCTCTCTCCCTCACACACTCTTTCTTTCTCTTTCTTTGTGTGTGCGAAGTGTGTTTCACATCTCTGCTCTGCTATCGCTCTCTCTCTCACACACACAGAGAAACACAGACACACAGACATAGACACATACATACACACACACACACACAAAGCTGCAACAGGCTGAAAGTGATTGAAAAGCCCTTCACCCCTCTACTCTGCTGGCCTTCATCTCAGGAAATGGAGTCCTCTGAAGCGGCACTGAGCTAGTGGTGAGGTCTAGCAAGACGTGTGGGGAACATTACTCCGCGAACACTCAGTCAGGTTGTTTATGTGTAATAAGGTGCTCTTGGTGAATGTGTGTGTGTGTGTGTGCTAGGGGGAGAACACCTCTCTGTTCAAGCGGCACGGTGAACGGCTGAGTCTGACAGCAAGACAAACGCTGTCCACCTCTCCCTCCCTCCCTCCCTCCTCTCTGGTGTGGCATGTATTAATCCTGGCTTTCCCAAAATGGAATTACCTCCTGGGCTTTTGAAGTTAATGCGGGACAGGACTGGCCCAGTAGCCCCAAAGTATAAACACAGACCGAAAGCTCAACGTCAACAGCCTAGTCCCCTCTTTGCCACAGACACACACACACACACACACAGACGCGCGCACACACATATGCACACACGCGCACACACATAGGCACACATAGGCGCACACACACACACAAACATATACCCACCACACACACACATACAGAAAGACCTTGAAAAGCGATGAGTGGTTTTAACCGTGGTTACAAGAGAGGGAGAGAGAGGGAGCGGGAGAGAGAGAAGGAGCAAATACTGAACATGGAAAAAGGTAAATCTAAACAGTGTGTCAATCATTTAGACACACTTTCTTCCACTGTGCTGGCTAAGTGACGCCGAGCACATGTAAACAGGAAATCATTTGATATGGCTGGAGAGATCTTTTTCTCAACATTCACGTCAAAAACTGCCTCGGCCTGCCCCACGCCACCCCCTCACCCTGCCAGCCCAGTTTTCTGCCTGGCAACTAAACGAAAAGAGTAGCACTCTCACTCTCTGTCTAATCTCTCTGCTTGAATCTGTCTGTTGCCCCCTCTCTGTCCAGTGCAACCCCCCCTCACACCCAGACACACAGACGCAGACACAGACACAGATACACACAGACTCTCTCTCTGTCTCTCTCTACATTCTTCAAGTATCCTGCTGTTTTGGACAGGCCAGGTAAACAGCCATATTTACAATGTGGGTCTAATTGGCCCCTCTCTTCCCCTGCCAACTTTGCCTCTGTCCCAGCGTGTCGCTGACACCTGTCACTCGTTAGTGCTTATGGCTGAGACACCTTAAGCATATGCCCCAAACCCACAACGTGTGTGTGCAGGCCAATCTCAGCCTCTTGCCTCCAGCAGCTGGCCTGCTAAAAGTCAGGCCCTTCACTCCTGTAATGGCCATATAATACCCTCATAATTCCCTCACATTCAGATCTGTCATCCCCTCACTCACCCCACACCGCTCCTGTGCCCGCAGGCCTGAGCACAGCACCCAAAGCTGCTTTTACTGGTATTAAACACCCTTAGCAAAATGAATTGGTTAAAGCCATGAGTAATTTCTTGGAGGATGTGTCCACATATATGTGTGGAGCTTTAAAAAAAATGATGAAAAAAAAAGCGTGGTGAAAAAAAAAAAAAAAAACGTCTCATATCGTAATTGCAGCAAAATCTGGGAAAGCGGCACAATCAGCGCTTTGAGTTGGGCTTAATTAAGGCAGGAGGCACTAATGAAAGTGATTATATAAGGTCTTTTCAAAGGTTACCAACACAAAACACCTGTAAGAGTAGGTCTCAGGAGCCTGTTAATGAATGAGTTTAGCTAGCTACAAATGGGAGGGAGGAGAGAGGGAGACAGAAAAGGAGGGAGAGAGTTGTATGCAGAAAATAAGATGAATTACAATAATGAATTACGGCGCAGGTTCTTTTTTGCCTTTTTTTTTTAAATGTCACTTTTTTCTCTCTGTCAGCAGCTTGACTGCTCTCAGTTGCATCTCAGACAGCTCACACTCGATTTGATATGAGTGAAAGACTGAAGTGAAATACTTAAAGGCGGTAAAAAAAGAGGAATGAGAAGAAAAAAAATCAGAAGACACAAGGCCTCTCAACAACTTTTTCATGCAAAAACAAATGTGGCAGCAAACGACAGTGAGGACCAAAAATGAAGCCTGCCACCTGAGAACTCTTTGAACCGCCGTGACTGTTTTGAGAATGTGAGTAAAAAGACGAAAAAAAAAGCAAAGAGTTGCTCCTCCCTCTCTTCCTGTTCTATTGCTCCCGTCACTCTTGCAGGTTTCAAGCCTGATCAAATTTGCACTTCAAACCGCTGGGGCCTGTTAATCAGGCATTGTCGGCGTGCGCTCAGCCGTGCTGGCATTCCGCTGGCGTAGAGGTGCAGGCTCCCTCCCTCTGCCGCTGTGCTACACCGCACCGCGGCCCACAAAGCTGCCTTTGATTGCACAGCAGGGCCCCCCTCCCCTCCTGAGCACAGGGAACAGGTGAGTCGGACCTGGGTGGATTCTCCCCGGCTGCCGGCTCCACAACAAAGCCATCACCTTCCCATCTCGCACAGCCCTCTACCTTCCCCTCTCAACTCCTCCTCGCTGCCGCCGCAAATCCAAACGCGACTTGACGTGGCGGGGGTGCGTGATAGGCTCGGCATCTTTGGCGACAGGGGAGAAGCAAAACAGTTCAACCAATGGGGAGGACTCAGTGGGGAGCCGTGGATAGAGCACAAGACTTAGCACTGAATGAGTGCAGCGCAGTCACTGTAATATCCTGCTCTCCATTCAGGGAAAATATGGAGCCGGACAGGGTAGAAACTTCTTAATAAAACAACAAAGGCACATAGGCACTCATACACACATGCGTACACACACAACTGAATAAAAAGTGTGAGTTTCAGAAAACATCTGGCTGTGCGCAAGTGAGTGTGTCTGTATGTGTACACACTGCATAAGTCCAGTGTGCTTTTTTTATAGATTTCCTTCAGTGTGTGGGTTGCTGTTTCAGAGTGTTTCACCATTTCTAGAAACAAACAATAAAGATGTTGTCCAGTGCTGAAGCAGCGCACTGACAGCTGTAAGTTATGAAACATGCAAACAGACGGACAGACAGACAGACAAACAGACAGACAGAGGCCTGGGCCAGTACTCACCGTTGTCGCTGTCTGACTTGTTCTCATGCTCCGTGTCGGTGAGCGTGAGCGCAGAGTTGGAGCGGCTGGAGAGGCACGAGCCACGGCCGCCAGACTTCACGCCGCGCCCCCAAAGGCGCATGGCGCGCTCCGGAGACATCACGCCCTCGTTCTCCGTGTCCACGTCGGAGCCGGCGCCCACAGAGTAGCCGCGGTGCGGCAGGCCCATCTCGGCGCAGAAGGCCAGGCCACGGCGGGTGGCCGGCTCGCAGATACCCAGCTGCCGCAGGTTAAAGTTCTGCCCTGTAGAGCACAGAAGGGGCACAGTCAGGCACATCAGCCCAGTCAGGAACATATACACATACACATACACACACAAACAAACACAAACACACACACACACACACACACACACACACACACACACACACACACAAAGTCAATACTGCAAAACACACCCCCACTGCTTTCCCTCCTACACACACAGCACAGAGCACTAACACTATTTTCTGCTCTGTGGCACAACCAGGGTGGGAACAAACACATACACACATGGGTCAATAACTCTTCCATCTAATCGGTGCCTGCGATATGGACATAGTGCAATTTAGAGAGGAGAGGAGCTACATATATTCTACAGTAAATTCCCTTGAAAAGGCTCATTGGATTAGAGATTACTTAAGGATAGGATGCAGAAAACTTCTCTATAAGGGCACACTTGATTAGGGGCATGGGTTCAGTTATTGCACTTCCAAAATAATGAAAAATAATGGATGGTGCTAACATGAGATTTTTAGGGAGAACGATGTACATTCCCAACATATTTGGATACCTCATGTCTCAAGTTAATGTGGCGGGTCATGACACATCACATCACATCACCCTTGCCTCCCCATGAGTCCTCCCATAATATTTAAAAACCAACATCTGATTAGACCTGTTCATGGTTTTACAGAAGAATGTCTGTGTGTGTGTGTGCCTGCATTTATGTGCGTATGTGTGTGTGTGCTAAAAAGCCTGTAAGCTTAGGTATGCCTGTTATCCAGCTGGGCAGGGCCCCTGTAGCTGTGGCCAAATAACGTGTGACAGGTAAATGGACCTTCTGCCAGCCTAGGAGTCTTCTGAGAGTGTCATGCTGTGATCACAACCCTGGCTAAGCGCTGAGAGAGGAGTTTAACAAAAACAAAGCAGTAAATTGATATCGCTCTCCTCTTTTCATGGAGGGAAGGGGATTGTATCAACTGACCTGAAAACCAGACAGAAAATACGTGTGTGCTCACAGAAACACACACACACACACACACACACACACACACACACACACACACACACACACACACACACAAACACACACACATGCAAAATGGACACTCCTATACACACCATGTGTTGAACAAAGAGACGTCGGCATCTCAGTTCACAGTGAAAAAAAAAACAGTGGGCTCTGAGATCTGTTCTTTCAGTCCCACGGTGCTGTGGAAATCCCCCGCTTAATGTGCACCCTCATTGCCTACACAAGCCTGGTTCCTCCTTACCACACCCTACACACACACATACACTCACACACACACATACTTACACATAAACCCAAACACACACGTGGAAGCACACAAACACACACACTGAAACAAGAGACCAGACTGCCAGACTGATACCAGGACACCCAGTTCAGTGCCAATGCGGAGCATTACTTCAGGATTGCCTGTTCCTTGGCCCCTGCATTGGAAAACTCCTAACACATGACTAAATAGCTGTTTAGACCGCACAAATAATTCAGCACACATTGAGATGGAGTGCACCGCCCACTTATTGAGATTTATTAGCGTATAGCCAGACAATTGTCAGAGAATTATCAGAGAATTAGGCGGCTGGCGGGACATAAAGAACCTAAATTCTGCCAACGACCGTTCAAGCAATCTCTCTTTTTTTAAATAGACAAATACAGTAAACAGCAACTAGAAACTGTGCCGAGTGAAGCACACGTGATGTGGTCTAATCACAGAGCTGAGGAAGGAAGCAGGGCTGCGTGTTGTGGAGATCCCAGGTCAAAGCAATTTCGCGACTCCAACAAGCAAGGCTTCTTCCTCTCACCATCAAAACAGCTTCAATCACAACTGTTGTGGATGTTTGGAACAGGGGAGGGAGAGAGAGAGAGAAAGAGAGAGATAGAGAGAGAGAGAGAGGGGAAGGGGGGGTGGCAGATTTAGAATTTTGAGATTGAGGAGATAATATAAGACAGATGGGTGAAAACTAGGGGAGTAGGGAAAGAAGCAGAGGAGAGGACTGGAAAGGAAAAGAAAGGAAAAGGAAAGGAGGTCTTCACCATGGTATGGAGGTTTTGGCAGCCAGGCTGGTAGTTGAGGCGCTTTTTAATCTGCACTGTGATTTCATAAATATCTCCAGGCCCTGAAACAGTAAACTTGCTTCAAAGGCAGCATGACTACTACAACAACAGCAGCAGCAACAAGTCCAGCGGCTGCACGCAAACCATGAGGTCATCTGAGCAAAGGAAGCTGCTTCACATTAGCACATCTGACTGACAGAGACACTGAAATATTCTTCGGCAAACAAAATAAACTAAAAGCCATTATTTCAATATAATTAGTGATGGTTACTACATTATCGCAATTAGCTGAATGTATAATTTTTGCTGTTGCAGATGTTAATTTAATTAGAGTATCTTAAAACAATTAAGAGTCTAGTCGCTTCAAAATTAAGCTTCTTTCATGTGGGGAAAAAAACATGTGTGTTTTAAAATGTAAGGATAGGCTTAATTAGATATAAATAAATGTGCGTAGATATTTACTTGAGGTACAGCTACAGACAAATGAGAGTGTTGGTCTAGAGTGCTTTATTACAAATTTCATATCTGACAATTTTTTTAACACATTGTAATGCATTCTAAGATCTCTGGAATCTTTTAAACATTACCACTTACAGTCTTCATTTGGGCAAAATTAAATTGAAAAAATTAAAAATACATGTAACTCCAACACAGTAGTTTCACAAAGACTGCACAAAATTTCATGAGCAGAATTTTAAACTAGATCCAATTAAAGAAAAGGAGGTTATCATTTATAATTAATTTTCTTCCTTTTACAATGATTTCCTACCAAAAAAGCACAGGACAGAGGACAGCGGCCCTTTCTGCATTCCTGGCTGGCTCGGAGAACAAGTAGGTGTGTAAGAGAGGGTCTGTAGAACTTTAGATTCACTGACACATGCGCACAGACACACATGCGTAACTGCATGCAAGCACACACACACACACACATTGTAAAAAAATAAATAAAATAAAAACAAAAAATAAGACAATATATAACTCAGTTACTATTTGCTAAAAAATGTGTCAAAATATTTTTAAATAAAAATAGTCAAAATGTCATTATAATTTTTTGAAAATAATAGTGACAATATGACAAAAATAACTAAAAATTAAAATATATACAAAAAAATACATTACTGCTAAATAGACAGAAAACTTAAAAGGCAAAAGACAACTTTGACAACACTGACAATATGTTTTTCATGCAATTCATGTGCATGCCTGTCAAGCCTCACTATTTTTCTCTGAGCCTCACAGAATTTCTGTGAACATTTCTCATGCCTCATGGCATTTTGTTCAATCTCAAGGATTTTCACACTTAATAACACGCAATAATAATTATAAGTAGACAAACTGCTGTGCACAGTAGAAGTGAGAGAGACTGGCAGGTTCACACTGTGCAGCTCACTGTGCGCCTGTAGTAGTACAAGTCAGTGTTTCAATATTCAGTGGGTCAGCAGCGTCAGTTTCATTGTGACTGACGCAAACATGGCCCCCTTTATGCAATATCGGCTGCCAGGCAGTGAAAATGCAACAATGCTGCTAGCTATGTGACCCTCGCTCCTTTTGTACAAACAGCAATAACTTTACTTTTTTACAGTCTATGGCCTCAGAGCAGCCTGCTGCTAAAGGGTACCAATACACAACATTTTTTTTTCTCGCTAATGGACTGTACTTTTTTCTGTACTGAGGAGAGTCATGCATATGCATTGTTTAATGTTTTGTAATTAAGACATTAGTAAATAAAACAAACTCAGCTTCACGGAGCTATAAAATGCTCACACCTCAGCTATCTAGAGATCATGCTTTAAAACTGACAGGAAAATGTCTACAAACAAAACAATACTTTAATACCTGTACAGGTTAGAATTAATGGAAACCCCTGACATTGTGTATACCAGTATGCAGTAGGTTCACAAAGCTTGTCTTTACGTCCTTATTGGTACTATACTGTATATTGGATGACAGCATGCTGGTAAAAGATGGTGCTTCAGGTATTAACAGCAGCTAAGTTCATAACAAATTTAGAACAACTTGAAGCAATTGATAATGAAATATTTAGTTAGTTTTAGTTGACATAGCATTAACATTTTTTGTTTAAAATGATCTCATGATCTGATGATGATATGATGAGTTTTGACAGGCAGCTGCTGTCCTCTCTTTCGAGTATTTTGTACTGGTATGCAGTACTGGGCCATACAAGCTTAATTTCAGCCCATAACAATAAGTATAATTTCTAATAAATCCTACAATACAATGGTCACAAAAGTGTACTGTGTGCACCATGTGCACCGCTTTTTCTCTGGCCATTGATAGTAGCTCACACATTTTGCCAACTTTGCCAAATTTTCAAAGGTTTTCCAAGGATTTTTATTACTGACCTCAAGAACTCCAGTCATTTTCACTTGACAGATATAGGGATATAGACAAGGGCCTGTAGACAATTGATAATACGGCAGTGCTCTTTTATCCATGCTTTTGACCCATCTAATGGTTGAATAAGAGATTTAAATGTCAAATGACCCCCTCTCTTTCACCTCCTACACCCACTCTTCTTCACCTTAATTCTGTCTTTCTCTCCTAAATGTAGGTTAGTCCACAGACATTAGTCTGTGACCCTATGGCCTGGCCTGTACAATGCCTAAGGTGTGGTGAAATCCCCTATAATCTCTGAACTTCACAAGCTAAATGACCCACACACACAAACACAGAGACACACAGACATGCACACACACACAGACACACAGACATGCACACACACACACAAGCACACACACACACACACACACACACACACACACACACACACACACACACACACACACACACACGATGAATTGGTTAGGGACTTAAACACAAATACTGACTAAATTCTCTACAACACACCACTGTAACAAAAGTTTTTTTTAAACTAAGGCCTGGATGTCTAGCACAGCACAGGGGATGTAGATTGTTTAATTTAGGGGTTTAATTTAAAATACCACTTTAGCTTCAGGTACTATTATGTGGCTAAAGTGCTTGAGTCAGTCATGGCCTGTATTCACAAAGCATCTTAAGGCGGAAAGTGGTTCCTGACATTCCCCTTTAGGACAAAAATCTTAAGAATAATGGGCATGTCAATCCTAATTTTGCAACTCCTCATTTTTAGACTAAGAGTAATTCACGTAGCCACTTCATGCTGACAGCACTCCTAACTCATGAACTCTAAATCCCAATCATGAAAGGTAGCAGTTTCTATCATTCCCTCTTGCAATGTCTCGAAATGCAAATGTAGAATCACTTACTGTAAAATATGCAATTTCCATCTTAAGGAAATAATTGTAGCACTAATAAAGAATGCAGTAATGCTACTGCCCAACCAAAACAACCCGTTTATTGCCAAAACTGATTAAGTACAACCTTGAGTATAACCTTTTGTTGTAAAACTATAAAAATGTGTCATACAGAGGCATTTTGTTTTAGAAAAGCACTGAGATGCTGGGTTTGTGACTGCTGTAGATGATCACACTATTGTGTTATATACTGTTCACACTG
>CM059265.1:23894852-23909852 GCA_030347295.1 Setipinna tenuifilis | reverse complement strand
GAACGCCAAGAAGAAAAAGAAGGCGAAAAAAAGAAAACAAAAAAGAGAAAAAGATCGACTTAATGGGAGACAGAAAGCAATAAATGTTGCCCAGGCCCCAGGGTGCTTTTCAAATGTTTATTAGCCCCCCAAACTTTCTCTGCTTCTAATTCTGGGCCCTGATAATTGCTGCGCTTTAATTTCTTTTCTTGGCTGGCCCGGTTGTGGAGGTCTCAGAGTGAGCGTGCTTTGCCGCTCTAAACTCAAAAATCTTTCTTCCTCCGCTCTCTCTCACTCTCATTCTTCCAACCTTCCGTTCTCTTTTCTTGGCCCAACAAATGTATTTTTGATAAGGGTTCCAGGATAAGCATTACAGGGGGGAGTTGCACTGCAGCTCTCCCTGTTTGACAGTGCGAGGAGGTCTGGGCCAACAGGACTCACCCTAACTAGACGGGAAAGGTTGCCAGTGATGTTTTACATTGAAAAAGACCAGCTCTGGACTCTCCCAACCCCTCCTCATGTCTTTCTTTTACACTGCTCGTATAAAACTGAGTCAAAGACAAACACATACTAACACACCCTCACTAACTCAAAAACGTGTGTATTAACACATGCACACACAGATACACACACACTCACGCGCGCACATGCACGCTCCCTCGCAAGTTCGGATGCACGCACACACACAATCCTGAGTGAAAACAGAGCGCCGACCACAGCATAACAGCACAGCATTAAGGGGCAATCAGAGGGCTACTGAAGCACGCTTGTCGCCTTCTCCCCTGATTGGAGAGGCAGCCAGCGTGTGGAGCATTCACTGTTCCGTCCCTGCTCTGTCCCTGACTGGCCTCCAAATGTGCCTTTGCTGTGCCTGTGGACTGGCTAGTACTGACTCTTTACACTGGCATTTACGAGGTCACTCAGACACACACACGCACGCACACACACACACATACACACACACTTACACACACACACTCACACGTGCGCACACACACACGTGCGCACACACAGGCGTGCACACACACACACGCACACACATGCACACACACACATACACACACAAACAACTGTTCCTCACCTTACCTGACTGGTATGTCCCTTTCACAAATGAATATAAACATGCTGTACACAGAAAACAAAACATGCAGAGACAGGCACAAACAATAACAAACACAAACAAACACGACACCAACTGTCTCTGTCCTTACTAATTAACAGCCAAGTGAAAGTGGAACAACAAATGTACATGAAAAAAAACATATTTCTGAATAGAAAATTACAAAATTTGTGTCTACACAAAAGACAAGTGAATGGGAGAGAGAGAGAGAGAGAGAGAGAGAGAGAGAGCGCAGGAGAGGGAAAGAGAGAGAGATGGAGACAGAGACGGAGAGAGATAAATAGAGTATGAAATAGAGAGACAGAGAAATCCAGAGACAGCAGCTGCAGAAACAGATGAGCAGCAATTTAATGTCTCATAAACACATGGAAAACATGATAAGAGCAATGTGCACAGAGAAGAGACCTGTGAAGTGCTTCTGTAGGCAAATGAAATTACTGTTCCTCTCTCTCTCTCTCTCCCTTTCTCTCCCTCACCCACACACACACACTCACACACACACACACACTCAGAAAAAGAAGGGGGACACTGAAGCATCTTGATAAATTCACCATCAGTCACGTAACTGAAAATGGCAGTCTTATGTAAAGTATATGTCAATATTTTACAATTATGTTTCTAAAAAATTGTACAAAACCATTATTGTAAGAATGTATATTATTATTATTATTATTATTATTATTATTATTATTATTATTATTATTATTATTATTATTATTATTATTATTAATGTGTTGTTGTAAATAATAAGAATGCATGGTGTACACTGCATTATGTATATTGTATTTTTAGTTTATTAACATAATATTTTCCTGACACTACCCATTTCAATTCCTTTCTTCTGTTAAATGGACATCCAACAAGAGTGCAATGTCACTGAAGTGACATTATTATCAGTCTGTCTTTATTCCCTCATAAACTAATTATGTCAGCCTGATCGACTGTGTTATTGGTGATTAAATTCCTAATTAAAAATGGCCGTGGTTCGATGCCTGGAGCAGGGCCCAAGTGGAGGCCGCCTCCACAGCCAAATCAACAGCCAGAGCCCTATTCATGCGTTCGTGCTCCTGGTTTGGTGTGCTGGGTCTGGCAGCATGGACAGAGAGAGAGAAAGAGAGGGAGAAAGAGAGAGACAGAGAGAGAGAGAGAAAGAGAGGAGGAGAGGAGGAGAGACAGAGACAGAGACAGAGACAGAGAGAGGGAGGTGTGTCAAGTCCCCTCTGCAGTGGCCACTCGCTAACACACAGCCTCTTAAATAACCCATGAGCAGCATTGGTATTCCACACCTCAGTCTTCCAGCCACCACGGCCACTGGAGATGCAGTGTCCTGTGTGTGCATATGTCTGTGTGTGTTTGCGTGTGTGTGTGCATATATACATATTTGTGTGTGTGTGCATGTGTTTGTGTGTTAATAGGTATGTGTGCGTGTGTGTTAAAGGCAAGTCTACAGAATTCCCAGATGGAGGTCAGTTAAGTCGAATTTCAAATTGGAAATTCAATTCAAATCAGGTCCCTCCCCCAACCTTTACAAAGTTTCAAAACTGTCTCTCAATCCACTCCCCCTGTATAGATGAGGCAGTGCACGTGAGTGCACGCCAGAGCACGCCCCCAAGCTAGGGAGAAGGCGTAAAGTATCCAAAGCAACCGCAGGCTAAACTCATAGAAGCTGCTGTGACAGTCAAGAAGTTACACTTTTGCCGATAGATACTGGACAAAACTGTTGTAATATGCCCAGGACAATGGCCAGCAAAACCTAAAATTAGTCTCCTGACCAGTACTGTAATCTTCAGCGATGCTAGAACAGAACCACTGCACGTTCGAGCTCAGGTCTCCAATGTTGGCATGCATAGAGGCTAACGTAGTAGCCTAGTTAGTACCACTACTTCCAAGCTGTTAGCTAATAATTCACACAGAAAAACAGCTTAGCGTGTGAGTAGAGGAGAGTCATATCAACACAAAATCCAAACCAACACGACTATACAACTACTTCACAATAGCATACCATCACAACACTGTGTCAGAATTACACACCGTAGGCATAGCTAATGCTAAACAAGCTACTGTCCTTACTGCAGCACTAGGCTAGTAGAAGTCCTCAGCAGACTGGGGAGACTGTATTTGTTCTAACAACATACACCTAGCTGAAGATACAGTAAATCAGGGCAGTAAACAAAAACGACCGCTGGGGCACATCCTTTTATATAACACTAATGCTAACCACTAACGTTGGCCTCAATACTCAACCTACCTATTTACAGAGTGTAGCAGTTGTCTACTGTAGTTTTTACCATAACTCAAGACAAATTCATAAAACTGTAAAAAAAAAAAAAATGGCCAAATCTGCATTGCTTCCAGTAATTCCTTCCACCACTCCAGGGCGACTTCATTGTTCACACAAGTTTTATTTTGGCCTCAATCATTTTGTTTTTACCATTCTCTTTTTCATTCATTTTCCTCTTCTTTGCTGTTCTTTGTGGATGTGTAGGCAGTTGTTGGTAATAGCGGAATCGCCAGTTTTACACTTTTCAGCTGCTCTGCCATTTCTCTTGAGAAGTCAAAATCCTTGGCAGCAGGGACTGGAGAGTGGAGAACTTTGTGAGTGCGCATGGGGGGCTTGTCAGAAGCATGTGCACCAGCTGTGATTGACAGGCAGGTAATCCTCCCCCCTAACCTGATTGGTGGAACAGTACCGGGAGCAGTGGATTTTTGCCTACCCGATTACAGCGTCAGGGTGGAGCTAAAGAAATCTGGGTTTTTCATAAATTTCATGTACTACTTCCAGAATACCATGACAGTTCCAGCTAATTTGACAAAAAAGTTACCTACTGCAGCTTTAAAATGTATGTGTGTGTGTGTGTGTGTGTGTGTGTGTGTGTGTGTGTGTGTGTGTGTGTGTGTTTTCAGTGGACAGGGGGTGTAAACAACGCTGTGACAGCGGTGTTAAAGCTTTCCTGTGCAGTGTACCAGGGCTTTGATTTCCTACATTTCAATAGTAAAGTACAAACATAAGTGATTGTCAAGAAACTGTTATTTATTAATTTATAGATTGTCCAATAGAAATAGATTTTTTTTAAATTAGTGCCTTACTACTGCTTTTGATGCCTTACCATTGCTTCTTCGAACAAGGCAAAGATTTATCATTCATTATCTGTCCATGCAGGTCAGGTGTATGTGTCTTTGAGTGCACGTTCCTAACCTGTTTGACTGTACATAAGCACATCTGTTTAGGGGTGTCAAAAATGATAACAAAACAAACACACAAACCAGAAATCATTTGATTATGCTGTTGTACATGTAGTTCAGCGAAATACAGGGGCAAAACAAGGTGTAAATGCAAATAACATTATTTTACATTTGGTACTGAGCCCGCAGCTGTCATCCATCTGCCTGGGTATTTATGTGTACACCACATTATGAAAAGCTGTGTGGATGTTACCACAATGGCAGTCACAGCTAATGGTTGAATTGACTTTTTTACTTTGTATCTCTGCTAACACTCCAAATCCCTCCCTCGAAGCTTACTGTAAACAAAGTCAAGGTTGTTCTTTGACAACGGTTATACATGGAAGCAGGAGAAAGATTGTGCATTTGCAAGATACACCTGCGTAAAACATAATGTGTGTGTGTGTGAGAGAGAGAGAGAGAGTGTGTGCGTGCATGTGAGTTTGTGCCTACTGTTGAAGCCGTGTGCTCACCAGAGAGTGCATTATATGCACATGTGCAGGCCTATATTTGTGTATCACCCTGTGCAACCACATATGTCTACCCTTGTACGTGTGTTGGTTCCTACACCTCCTAAGCTTCCCCTGAGGCATGTGTGTGTGTATGTGTGCGCGCGTGCATGTGCGTTTGTGCGCACGTGTGTGTATGCATGTGTGTGTGTATGTGTATATGTGACCTCAGACAGAGCCTGAGGTGACCCACGGACAGTGGCTGTCCAACTTCACCCCCCTATCTCCTCTACTGTGTGTGTGGTGTGTGTGTAAGCTCTCCCCACTGCTACCTTGTGACTCAGGCTGCCAGGGCCTGCTTCCCCCAGGCAGTGTTTGTCCCCGCACTGTAGGTGCTGCCATCTGCCTCTCCTGTGGTGGCTTCCGTTAACACTCACCAAGCAGGTCCCTTCTTTCTGTTCCACTGAACAGGTTAATGCGAAGGGGTTGAGGGGCCAGGGAGAAAGACAAGAAGAGGAATGAGAGATAGGGGCAAAGAGAGAGAAAGAGATAAAAAGAGAGGGAAAGGAGGGGGGGTGAGAGAATGAGGGAAGGGGTAATAAGAGAGCGAAGGAGGGGATGGATTTCCTGTTGTTTCGTCACTGACCCTTCAGCAACAGTCCTGCTACACAACAGAGGTAGTGCTGCTGCTGACATTGGCGGCAACCCGTCTAACATGCCACAACTTGAAAGTATCAGCTACAGGGATTTTTGCCGTTATTACAACTTCTTGCTTGCTTGCGTTCTGTCTGTCTCTTTCTCCCCCTGTGTGTGTGTGTCTCTCTCTCTCTCTCTCTCTCTCTCCCTTTCTCCCTCTCACTTTTCTTTTTTCTTTGTTTTCTACCTCACATCGTGTCTCTGCCTTGTTGGCTGTGCTGTTCACACGCTCCTACGATACACAGCCAAATGCTGCTGCTAACCAGATGCAGACTGGCCACTTCACACCTCGCACTGGCTCCAGAGCTGGGGTTAGATGAGCACCCTCCCCCCAAATAACCGCCCATCACTACCACCCCCCTACCCCCTCTGCAGGCCCAGCCACTTGAGCCATGTGGTACGGGCCAAGGTGGAGAGTTAGAAGCTGGAACACAAGTCTTTTGGCCTGCCAGTGACGCTACGATCAAAGCCATGGGAAACTTTTGTTTTCTTTGCCTTTTCTCCCCCTTCCACTCCCAGCATTCATGAGTGTTAGATCCTTTGTTTAGCTCAAAACACTGTAACTGAAAAACGTAGCAAACGCATGATCTCCAAAGAGATTGCTGGGATTACTGGGATGAAAGTTACTGGGACAGAGAGGGGGGAAAAACAAAAACAGAGAGAAAAGGCCAGTTGGAACAGAAAAAGAAAAAAAAAACACTGAATAACTTAGGTTGAAGTGGCCCCAGTCCCTAAGTCGGAACATTTCTAGCTTGACACCTTAAATCATTCATTCTCTATGTCCTTGTCGGTTTCACGATGGGCCATATTAAATAGCACTGAGTTGACCTCCCTATTGCCTTCGGTGCTAGATGAGAGCCCAGACAGGAAAGGTTGTCATTCCCACTGTCTGGCTGACTGATTTGCCCTGGGATAAATGTGTGGGGACAAGGTTAAGGCACTGCCATTAAGGCCGTGGATAAGGAGCCATCTGCCAGTAATGATCCATCACCGTGAATGAAGCCATAACAAGATGTGGGGTGCAATGGCCCTTCAGAACGAGGTGTTTAAATGACAGATTTACTGGCCACGCAACGTGTGGTACAATCTCTACACACAGTTCAGTCTGCTTGGCAGAGGAGATGTTTGTGTGTGTTTGGGCAAGCGTGTGTGTCTGTGTGTGTGTGTGAGAGAGAGAGAGTGAGAGTGTCTTGTGTTTGCTTCAAAAGCTGCTCTTATCCCTGAGAAAAGTTTCTTTCATTGACCAAACACATTGAAGCTGAGCTGATTGAATAGAAACACTTTTTGTGTCACCGTGGCACAGGCATGTACCTTTCAGTGACTTACAGGGTGGATGCGTCCATCAGTGATTTGTGACCACCACCAAGAATCAATAAGTTAGGTCTGTTCATGGGCCCATTACACTGCTTGTCCTAATCATACACTTGTTTACAGGCCCATTCCAAGACCTTTGCAGGCCCCCATCCCCAGGGTTCCAGACCTAATATGCTCGGAGTGGGAGAAATAGACAGACTGAATGACTGACACAGTGTGCACATGTGTCTGTGTGTGTATGTGTTTGTTTGTATGTGTGTGTGTGTGTGTGTTTGTCCATGTGTGTATGCTTGTGTTTGTGTGTGTGTGTGTGTTTGTGAGAGTCTTTGTGTGTTTGTCTTTGTGTGTGTATGTGTGTCTGTGGGTGCATGTGTGTAAAAAGAAAGACAAGCTGCTTCTGTTAGTGCTTCATAGGCTCACACAAGGAAGACAGCGAAGGCCAAGAAAAATTGGGAACAGACGGCTGAAAAGCACTAGATCTGGAGCTGGAGGTGGTTGGGAGGAAGGGAAGAGAGAGAAGGGAAGAGAAGGAGGGCATATCGGTGCAGCCGGAGTCAAAGCCTGGTTCCCTACGGGTTGACCTATCTGCACACAACACAGGGTTATGTCTATCTTTACGTGTGTGTGTGTGTGTGTGTGTGTGTATGTGTGTGTATGTGTGTGACTGCCTATGTGTGTGCAAGCATGTGTGTTTTTTTTTTCTTTCGGATGCTGTGGAACAGGCTGGAACATGGTGTGAAATTGAGACTCCTGGGCGACATTTCAGCAGCGACTGGCCCTGGCTGCCCGCGTGTAATCGCTGGAACCCGCCACTGAATGGAGGGAAGCAGTCCAATGAATGTGTGTGGAGAAGAAAGGAGAGAAAGGGAGGAAAAAATACACACGCAGTGTGGTGAAACTTATTTCTGGCGCGAAGAAATGAAAGAGAATTTGGCCTCTGCCGAGCCTTGGCGAGAGCCTGCAGAAGGCGAGTGGGTAGGAGTATAAAATTGAACTGACCTTGCCGGCATGATCAAAGCCAGCTCAGCAACCTCTACAAAGCTTAAAAAAACATTATCCTTTTTCTTTTTTTCAGACTCTCTTTCATTCCCTCTATCACTCCTGTATTTCCCCAAAGCCGGTTTCATAGGATCATCATAGACCAGTGCGTTTTAAATGGCGGCGCCTTGTCTCTGCACTCTAGCAGCCTTTACAGGGAGCTATCAGCAAGCAGGCGCCAACATCATGCCAGTCAAATCAGTCAGTGCTTGAGCACTGCTGTCACCGGTTCAACCCCGAGAAAAACGGAGGAAAGAGGAGTGGAACACATTCACAGTCCTGCACCATGTGTGATCAAGGGGAAAGGTGGAGTGAGGAGAGGAAAGAGAGTGAAATAGGCATAAGACAGAGACAGAGAGAGAGCAAGAGAGAGAGAGAGAAAGAGGGAGAGACAGAGAGAGAGAGAAGAGAGAAGGAGAAGTGAGGATGGAGGGTGGAAAAAAGCAGGGGCCTAATGAGGTTAGGAAAGAGAGATATATAGACAGGGAGAGCAAAAGACACGAGACTGTTTAACATCAGTGATCACCTCACACAAACAACATCGCTCCTCTCGCACAGCAAATCACGGCCAAACGTTTTCAGCTGCGAGTGTTTACTTTCTCAGCTCTCCCTGGCCATCTCGCCTGCTCACTCGTGCTCAATCTCGTTGTGATTTACGGAGCCAGTGAATGACTCCATGATTTCTCTAGCAGGGGGATCGTTCTAAAGACCCATCCATCTCTGAGTGAAAAACAAGACCTGCTACAATATCCTCCAGCTACATTCCAGCCTTCAATAGAGCCATATTTTAGCCACAGACACTCTAATTGATATGAAAACAAACATTGCACATCTCTGACACAACACACATGTGTAACACACACACACACACACACACACACACACACACACACACACACACACACACACACACACAACATGAATATATACATACACTCACATAACTGTAGAAGTCACAGCCCATCATGAAGGGTGTGTCTGAAATTGATGAACAGTTTGTGTAAATGTGCATATGCGTACGCAGGGGTGTGTGCATGTGCGTGCATGTGTGAGACATCCAGGGCCAAGTTCAGTGAAGCATAATAAACCGATGTCCCAGTTTGCCTCTTAAATACTGTCTTGGGGTAACACTCACATATACAAACATCAAGCAGGCCCTGACCCCCTGAAACCCCCACTCGTCTTGCCCCAGACGTGAGCACTCAGCCTGGGTAGAAACTGGAGACTGAAGGCCCGAGGCCCAGGGTTAAGAAATTGGCCCCTGCATCTCTTAATTTATACCGGGTGTCTTGAATGAGGCTGAGAAAGCAGTGACTTACAGCAGTGAGGGACAAAGTGAGAAAGAGAGAGAAAGAAGAAGAGGAAGAAAAAGAAGTAGTAATAATAGCAGTAGAAGTAGTAGAAGAAGAAGAACAAGAAGAAGAAGAAGAGAAAGAAGAAGGAGAAGAAGAACAACAAGAACAAGAACAAGAACAAGAAAGAACAAAAAGATTAAATCAGTCAGACAGTCAGACAAATGAACTGTTACCTGCAGTACCCTGTGACCCAATAGAAATGTCTAACACTGCTGGGTTAGACTGCCAGGCCCGCCAAGAATCCACTGCACACACACACGCACACAGGCACACACACACACGTTGCTTAGATGGATGTATCAGACTGTAATGTCAGAAGAAATGCAGACACACAACATTCATTTCTGCTAAGAATAACACTAACGTGTATGTGGGGGTGTGTGGGGGTGTGTATGTAAGGGAGAGAGAGAGAGAGAGAGAGAGAGAGAGAGAGAGAGAGAGAGAGAGAGAGAGAGAGAGAGAGAGAGAGAGAGAGAGAGAGAGAGAAAGAGAGAGAGAGCTTGTGTGTGTGTGTGCGCGCGTGTGTATTTATATGTGTATTTGTGTGACTGTGCATGCTTCTTAGTGCTCCACAGCTCATAAAGTATTTAAAGGTGTGGTGTGGTGAAGAAGAGAGAGAGCCTCAGCCCCACTTGGCCTTGTCACATTAGGACTACTCCCCAAGCACCCTGCCCTCTCTCTCACTCTCTCTCCCTCTCTCTGTCTACCCCTCACACATGCATGACTTCATATCAGCAACTGCAAGTACTTCTCCATCGCCAAGTGTGTCCCCAAGTGGCGTCAACGTGACAACATGGGAGAAAGACGTACATTCCATATACATTTAGATACCTCATGTCTCAAGTTAATGTGGTGGGTCATGACACATCGCATTACCAATTGTGCCCTTCCGATAATATTTAAAAACAAACATCTCATTAGACCTGTCCATGGTTTTACAGAAAATTGTGTGTGTGTGTGTGTGTGTGTGCGTGTGTGTGTGTATGTGTGTGTGGGTGTCTGTCTGTCTGTCTGTCGGTGTGTTTCTCTCTCTCTTTCTCTCTCTCTCTCTCTCTCTCTCTCTCTCTCTCTCTCTCTCTCTCTCTTTCTCTGTATGGTGTAAGGAGGAAGGAAGTGGTAAGAGCTTTCAGGGATCGGCAGGACGCATCCTCTCCATCATTAGGCCCAGGCACAGCCACCACTGACATACTGCATGATCAGATGTACACATACACTTGCTCAGATCGGGCCCAGTCTAATCATTTGTACAGACTGAGAGAGAGAGGGATGGAGAGAGAGAGAGAGAGAGGGGGGGGAGATAGAGAGAGAGAGAGAAAGAGAGAGAGAGAAAGACAGACAGAACAGACAGACAGAGAAAGAGAGAGAGAGTGAAAAAGAGAACGATCATCTGGTGAATATTTTAAGAAGAGATTCCAGCAAGGCTCCATATGGCATAGAGCAGCAACAGCAGGCAGGCAGGATGGGGTGTGTGTTTGAAAGAGAGAGAGAGAAAGAGAGGGAGTGAGAGAGAGAGAGAGGGAGAGAGAGAGAAATGCACAAAAGAAGACAGAAAGACTGAGAAAATCAATAGGACCTTGTTTTGTGGCATGGTTCTATGATCACACACATATTAATTACACATTCACACAGCGAGCTGGTATAGTTTACATATATTCCTCGCTAAATAACACACACACACACACACACACACACACACACACACACACACACACACACACACACACACAGAACACATGGAGACATGTGGACTCTCATTGACCTCAATGTAAAACATGAATGTACTTCAATATAAATGCTGACAGAAAAGCACCATCAAATTGACTGCCGCACTCATCACACACACACACTCACACACACACACACACACACACACACACATACGCACACACCTCCAGCCCAGCCGTAATGGACAGCTGTTCTCTGCATCCCCACAGTGCCTGTTTAAACTCTACAATATGGCACTGGATAAAAGGAGAAGACACAAGATTAACTTGGAACCCAGTTTTGACTGAATTTTCTGTTTTTTTTGCCACATAAGCTTGAATCTTTGCAGAACACCACACTGCCTTTTACGGATTGCCAGTTTTACTTGTAAAGAGGTTGAGCAAGCGATATGTTACTAAATAAATCTTATTATACCAAATGATATTTTAATCATTTATTTTAGTTGGATGTCTGATGTTTCAGGCTCGTCTTGGCCTTCTCTTCGATCCCCACCTCCCTCTCCTCTCTCTGTCTCCCTCCTTCCCTCTCCACTCTCTGTCTCTCTCAGGTGGGGTGGACTGGACAACCTGGCTTCTTGTCTCTTACTGCCGCCCTGCGATGAGGTCACTGTCTCCACACCATGCATAGATACATCTCTCCTCCCGGAGAAGAAAGGGATTAGTGGCCCTATGTAAAACTCTTTATCACACATACATGATTGAAGGATAATATGTAAAGGAGTGAGAAGGAGAGAGGAGAGTAGCGACAAGGAATTGAAAAGCGCAGAGGAGAGTCCTTATGTTAGAGCAGATTATGGAGACTGTAGGGCAAACTGGACCACTGAGAGTGGTTAATTTAATTATCAGCTGCTTACCCAATGCTAGACTGGGCTGATGGGGCAGGCAGAACAGGTGATATGCCTGTGGGAATAACATATCTGTGCTGAGCGACTGATTCTGCCATATTGCTAAAACACACACACATTTCCATGCCATATCTGCCACTAATAAAGGCTGTGGCTGCTGTTGGTCATAAATGTGTGTGTGTGGGCGCGCACGTGTGTCCCTATGGGCAGGCTATAGTAAACTCAGTCAGGTGTGAGACTGGAGACGCCTTGTAATCGTTAGATTATCACACACTGCTATTAATTGTCAGCCAGCTTGGCGCAGCATGTGTATATGTGTGTGCGCGCGTGTGTGTGTGGTTGTATGTGTGTGCATGTTTATTACAGCAAGGGGAGGGACAGAGTTTCACAAAGAGGGTATTGATTAAATACTTTCTCCTCTGCCCTGATAATAGGCGGTCGCAGCTTACAGGCTGTGGCCAGGAGAACAAAGCTCTGATTGTGAGGAGGAAGCAGACCTCTGCCCACAGCCCTTCAGAGCAAGCACAGACCGATACTGAGCAGCTGAGCTGAACAGGGTAAACCCAAACCGACTGAGAGAAGGTGCGGGGGGGGAGATGAAGAGTGGGACAGAGCAGAAAAGAACCAGAGAATTTGTGTGTGTGTGTGTGTGTGTGAGTGTGTGTGTGTGTATGTGTTGGGGTGGGGGTGTCGGGGTGGGCTGGGGTGGTCTGAGGGTGATGGGAAGCAAGACAGCTTGCTGTATTAAATTCTCTGTGTCCTTTCTCTAGCCCTGCCTACATAGACAAGGCGACATTTAATATGTGGGTGTACAGGAGCATGGGCGTCTGGTGTCTGACCCAGTGTCTTCAACGGGCTCCGCCGGACACAAACAACACCTGTTAGGAGTGCCGAGCTGAAATCATGAGCACCTTTCACGTCCGTTCACACTTCTGGGTGCCAGGGAAAGAGTTATCCTCTTAGACTGCAAAACAACACCCCTCCCCTTCCCCCTCCCCACACACACACACACACACACACACGCACGCACACACACACACTACACTTCGTCTCCTTTCTCTCTGTTCCTTCCCTCTCATTTCCACCTCAAATGGTACATGAAAGACAAGCAGCACGCACTCCTCGGTCAGAAGGGCAGGCAAATTACCTCCTCCTCAAGTTCCCTCCATTTGCCTTGCTCTGGACATTAGCACATAACAATAGCGCACAAAGTCCCCCCCACCCTTACCACTCTCAGGAGGCACATACTGTACAGATGAGTGGATATTATCAAAGACTCGTCTCCCACCCCAATTTCTCTACATCCTTTCTCTGACACATCTCTCCCCTGCAAATGGCTATTCAGCGCAATTCTATTTCTGAGTTTTCCTGACCTTTTCGGACATGGGAAGTGCCAGTAATTGTGTCTCAGTAGGACTGAGCTTGTTCGTTCTGAGTGTAATGATGGAAAGAGTGTGAAAATTACAAAGAAAATGAAAAAAAAATCTGCTCAGCCTCTCTATTCAAGGACTATAGGCTCTGATTTGAAAGGGGCATTATGTGAGTGACACACTTCACGTGTGTTACTTAATGATGGCACCAAATTTAGGGGAGGGGTCGAGAGGAACTGCTATTTGCGCGCATGAGTAGCAGAATGCTTCAGAGGGTCAGGTGAAAAAGTATATTAATTTGTACTGTGCAACTAAATGTTAGTCTTTTGGGCCAATCACAAAAAGTTAAAATGAGCACCTATGAATGAGCACCATGTATTAGGTTCAACAGACATCTAGCGCACAATTCTAGTTAGGCAATTATAAACAATCCTTATACCAAGATATGTCATTCAGTTATAATATTAAATCATATTATTATTATTATTATTATTATTATTATTATTATTGTTACTACTACTACTACTACTAGTAGTAGTAATAATAATAATAATAATAAATACTTATTATTGATGAATAAAACATGCATAGAAATTCAGAAGTTGTGTATGTAGAAAGTACAATAAAAGATAGGTGAAGAGGTTGGTAGGGAAAAGTATCCCAATATCCTAAAGGGGAAAAAATGGCATTTGTGCTTATGTGATGGAGAAATTAACATAATGTATTTGTGCCTATTCATCGATAAAACATCAAAATATTGTCTTCAAAAATAATCTCCCAATTTAATAGAAAAGCACTACCAGTCACAAACTCTTGATAATGTTACTCTGTTTCAGAAAATAGAAAAGTCATCTCCATCAAGTACAGGTAATATTCTATATAGAAAATAAATGCACACTGGTAACCAAAATGTCTTTACCCAACGCCTGTTTGTGTTCCGTGTAAGACCCCGTGGTGCGCATCTCAGAGAGTAAATGAGAGCGCAGAGAGTTTGGCGGGCACTGAGGAGGCACACCTTGCTCTGTATTAAACCACCCATCTGTGTCAAAATGTGATTCTCGAGACCTTCGCTCAAACATCTCCCTGCAGGATTTTTTTAGATTGATAAGGAGATATTAAGTGTTTTGAGGCAGCTGTGTTTTCGTATTTGATAGCTGTGACTCTTAAGAATAATATAATATTACATGACATCTCGGGGCTAATGCACAGGAAACAGATTAAGATCTGGGTCCCTACACTTTGTTTGTATTATGTGTGTGTCTAGTGTGTGTGTGCATGTGTATGTGTATGCGTCTGTGTGTGTATGCGTCTGTGTGTGTGTGTGTGTGTGTGCGCACTCTGACTCTAATCAGTGGGAGTATGATGTTACCTCTGCAGGCTCCTTTGGCTGCAGTCACTAGTATGATTGACAGTTTGGGTCAGAAGGGCGAGGCCATGGGTAATTCAAGGGTGGGCTTTTAGGGTTCCTTTGTGTTGTGTGTTCATTTGTGTGTGGCTGAGTGTATGTGCATGTGCATGTACGTGTGTGTGTGCACATACGTGTGTGCGTGCATGTTTGTATATGGGTGTTTACATGAATGTGTATGAATGCGCATGTGTGTATGAGTCTGTGTGTGTGTGTGTGTGTGTGTGTGTGTGAGTGAGTGTGTGGTGTTGTTGTGTGTGTGTGTGTGTGCTTGCACGTGTGCAAGTGGGTTTGTGTCTGTGCATGTGCAGACTAGTCATCTGATAGCCTGTGCCTTATCTGCAGAAGTGTCAATAAAGCTCATTCAAGTGCCAGTGGCCTCTTGCACTCAGACAATGGCTCAGCTCCATTTGTCAGCACTACACCTCTTATCCTCTCTCTCTGTCTTACACACACACACACACACATAAACACACACATACA
>CM059265.1:23882352-23889852 GCA_030347295.1 Setipinna tenuifilis | reverse complement strand
GTAGGCAGAAATGCTCATTACACTCCCAGTTTCCCCCATCAGAGCCTCCCTCACACATATACACATACACAAACACACACACACGCACGCGCACACACACACACACACACACACACACACACACACACACACACACACGCATGCACACACACACACAGCTGAAATTAACCTCACGGTGTGCCGAGGTATGGGGTCTCCTCACAAGCCCCTGCCTCATTCAGGGGGCTCGGAGCTCACACTGGGGATTGTGGGTAGTGGAAGCATGTGGCCTACCTATGCACGCCACAGGGTGCCACTGACTCAACCCCCACACCGCCCCAAAACAGGGTGCCTCAGCAGCTGCACCACATCACGGCAGGCTCTCCACAGAGCAGCGTCACAGGCAAGTCACACATCACCCCTGCGCCGTGTGAAGAACACCACACGTCATCTCCCACATTTAGAGGATAATTAATATATCATTGGCAACACACAGAATCTGTTAACAGCCTACAGGCTTTTGCAGAGTTTTACTTTAACAGTTTAACAGTATTTTTTAGATTTTTAAATTTAAAGCTTCAGATGTTATGTACCAGTTAAGTACATTTACCTCTGCATGCATAAAATAAATTAAAAAAAGAAAAGAAAGCTGAACTATGTATTATTGTAAAGTTTAAAACTGACTTGGAATTTCTATGAAATGAATGCAAGTGCTACATTCTTTTTCTACAGTCCAATGAAGTTTGCAGAAAGTATTTATCTATTTTAATGTGTAGAATGGTTTTGTATTTACAAACTTAAATTGAAGAGTGTATTTTTTTAAAGACCTGAATATTACTTGACTGTCCTCATTTTTGTTGTTCAGAAAAAACTCAAATGTCTAACATTCATATAAACTTTCAAAGAATGCTGATCAATTCCTTTGTTCATTTTGTTCGAAGGTGTGTGCAATGCATACTTTGAAACTTTCTTATATTTAATAAAATACATGAACTTCATTTCATTAAAATAAACTCATATAAATGCAAATCAAAAGATAGGGACAAAACTGTATTTGTGCTACAAGCCTATGTTAGTTCTACAATAACACTTTTAACCAGGGTGCAAGGTAAACAATAAAAAGAAAGGCACCTGTCTCTTTCTCTGTGAACCGGATGGTAAATTCTGCCTTTCTGCCCATATTTACTTTCACATAGTTCAGCAGATTTTCCTTAATCCCTGTTGTGAGTGAGTGGTTTACTCTGTTTTTTTTTTTTTTTTGCGGGATTGTGAAATGGCCGAAGTGTGTTAGTGTGCTGGGCCTGAGCACTAAGGTTGTGTGTTTAATTTTCCATCCTGCTCTCTCTATTGTGTGTGGCCGACACAGACCCTTCCAATGAAAGCGGGCTTTACAGAGCTTTTGTTAGAGTCACAATGAACCCTAAAAAATTCCCTTCAAAGCTGCTGAAAACAGCCACACACCTAATCTTACCCCTGCTGCATGTGTAAGTTTTTCTCAACTTCTCACTCCCACTTTCTCAAATCTCTCACTCTCAGGAAAAGAAGAAAATGCTGGTATTATTCTTGTGATTCTTCAGACCTGAAGTTTTGATGCTATGCGTGAGTAACTATGCCAGGCCACTGCCATCCTTGCAGAACCCGAAGTTTCTGAATAGACACTTCACTGCCACTTTGCGCGCACACACACACACACACACACACACACACACACACACACACACACAGACACACACACACACACACACACACACACACACACACACACACACACAGAGTTTCCTAACTGTGATATTTTCTAATCAGTGACACAATAAAATATCAGTGTTCTATGTGTTTTTAATCACGATAGGTTGACCACCAGAAAGTGCTTACTCCTCTGCTCTCTCTGTCTTCCTCTTTGTCTCTTTCTCTCTCTCTCTCTCTCTCTCTCTCACACTGTTCTCTCTCTCTCTCTTTCTACTACACACACACACACACAGAAGTAAAATTTAAATATGAACCAAAAAATCAGCAATTTTTAAGAAACTGGCTCTTTCGATCTATATATACATTCAGCTGCTGATGTTCATTAATGCTTGTACATGCCTGCCTCTGACTTCATTGTTTAGTGAACCCAGCCTCACCTTGTCCCATTAATTTGTTTCACTAACAAAGCCATGTGCCTGAACCCAGCACATTCGGTAAGTCATTCTTTTCAACCAAACATAAATAAACACAGACACCTGCTTCGGACTCCTGGCAATGCAACACCCCGGCTGAAGCACTTACTGGGGCTTGGTGCTCTATCACTGACATATGTGGCCGTGGGGCTTTCAGCTGGCTGCTGGACAGAAGGCAGAGGAGACCACAGTAGAATTCTCTCAGCCCCACTGAAACCACATCTCAAATGCATTCAACTTTCGGTGTATATGCATATGTATTGCTTTACAATATGTGAGCCAGAGAGAGAGAGAGAGAGAGAGAGAGAGAGAGAGAGAGAGAGAGAGAGAGAGAGAGAGAAAGATGGGGGGGGGGTGCACAGAAGAATTCAAAGATGCTCTCCTTCCAACTGCATGCAAAGCAGAAAATTGCAAAGTGATTTACCGGCACACAGACAATAACCCAGCATCCATGTGTCGAATTGAAAGACTCATTATTTCCCGATGCTTCATTAGGTCAAAAATTGTTTTACATGCCCACACAAACACACACACACACACACACACACACACACACACACACACACACACACACACACACACACACACAAGCACACACACCCAAGCACACACACCCAAGCACACACACACACACCACAAAAACACACATGCTCACACACATGTACACTCAGTCTCACCAATAGCAACAAGGGAAGCAGGCAGAGAGATTAAAATGCAATCTTGCTAAACTAGTTGGTGGAAACAGGACAGCAGGCTGGACACACTGTTAATTAAAGCGATATAGCTGAAGATGAGAGGACATGAGAGAGAGAGAGAGAGAGAGAGAGAGAGAGAGAGAGAGAGAGAGAGAGAGAGAGAGAGAGAGAGAGAGAGAGAGAGGGGGAGAGAGAGAGAGAGAAAGTGAGAGAGAGGGAAAAAGAAATAAAGAGAGAGAGAGAGACAGAGACAGAGAGAGAGAGGGGAAGGGAAGCCCATTGTATAAGAGATAATGAAATGAAACTGAGTGTGGCCTGTCTCGTTGCAGAACACACTAATTACACAGGGGCCATAATTCAAGACTAGCCGGGGGACACAGCAGCAGCACTGGCCAGAGCTTTGTCTGTAGAGGACGGCCTACACACACAGGCCTGGCCGGGGCCGGGCTGGAGGCTTGAAATGCAAACATGTACAGTACCATCCCTAAATCACCGCAGGAAAAGTGATTCAGCCTTTGGAGTCCTCTCAAACCCTTCTCCGACGACCAGATTAAATACATACAACGTCAAATGAGTCAAAGTGAATGAAGAGGCTGACAAGCAAAGTGGGATATTTATCGACATAGCTGTTGCTGGTCAGTGCTTACCCAGGGGCGCACTGTAATGACTGCCTTATCTGTAGTGTTCAGCCAGTGCTAATATTTCACCCTGATGTTTGCTATGGTTTGTGAGAAATGTGAGCTCATTGGACAGACTAATGTATGCACCGACACTGAAAGTAATACTCTGCAGACTGGCTGCACTCAGTCTTATCAAACACTTATTGAGAAATATGGGCTTTTATGTGCATATGTGTAATGCATTTCATATGCAGCGTACAAGTATGCACGCCAGCGCATTATTCATCAGCTGGTCGAGATGTGTGAGCACACTGGTGCAGTCTCTGAAATGAGTAAATGGTCGGATAAGGAACATTACTTGGAGTTGTTGAGCTGGTGTAGAGGCAAATCTTGTATGCTTCTCACAGTGTGCCACACACACCCACAAACACAGCTGGCATAATGTATGAATTAGAATCTAAAAGGGAGGGAGGAGGTTTTGTTTCCTAATCACTAAAACTAAACATTGCATATAGTATTTCCTCTTACCATAGACATGCGTATATTTCACACTTATTTACTGAAGTGTAGACACTATGTGGATATTGTGGACAAATGCTATGTGCTAACAGGTCTTCTGAATGCTTTCTAAAAGAGACTACTGCCCCCAGAAAAGGATGTTACAGTTTTTGTTCCTGTGTGTATAGGTGTGTGTGTGTGTGCGTGAGTGTGTGTGTGTGCGTGCGTGCGTGCGTGCAATTTAGACTGCTAGACTGTTCCACTTTTCACTGTGTTAACATAGGGAAGGCCTCCCTCCCAGCTTATCTGTGTTAAGAAAATAAACAGCAATGGAACACTGAGAAAGAGAAAGTAGAAGGGAGGGAGAGAGAGAAAAAGAGGAAGGGAGGGAGGGTGAGAGAAGGAGCGAGATAGAGGGAGAGCAAGAGACAGACAGAGATAGAGAGAGAGAGAAGAGGAAGAAGAAGGAGAGGAAGAAAAAGAAGAAGAAATGCATGCTACTTTGTAGTTTGCCAAGGGCGAACTTAAATCCATTTCACACATACACTTAAGAAAATGAGGGCGTTCTGCTAATAGGAAACAGAACCAAAGCCTGACATAGCTCCATCACATAGTTCCATCACACCTCAAAAACACAATACAATAACCATGCATAGGAACACAACTTCCATCGCCGCTAAAGTAAAGAGATACGCATATACACACATGCACATGAACACATGTGCCCACACTGAACCAATAGACTTAAATACTCTGTCTCTCTCTCTCCCTCTCTCTCATGCACACACACGCACACACACACACACACACTGGTGCATACACAGTCCCAGAGGCAGAAGAGTCTTTCTAAGAGCACCCCATTCCTTGCATGCAATAATTAAACAACCACTTGCCCTCCTTGATCTGGCCAAGCGAAGGCAAAAAACTGCATTGTGGGTTTTCTTGAAGTCATTTGGCCTAATAATGACAAATGAATGCTAATCCCGTTTCAAAAAATGAATGCAGGACAAAAAAGAAGAACAAACAAATATACAAAATACATGGCAAGGCCTAAAGCAAGGCAGAAATAATGTATATAAAAAGGTTGAAACTGAATACATTCTGTCAAGTCTTTGGGCTGTACCTTATTTTAGAAATATTTTAGAACATTTGCACAAACACACTGTTTGGTGTGTGGTACACTACATAGCAACAACGTGTGAGAGAAAGAGAGAGAAAGAGAGAGAAAGAATGAGAGAATGAGAGAACGAGAGGATAAGCTGATGTCTTGCCATACTCAAATTTAGTTGGCAAAAAAACGTGCCTCTAACATATGAATAACCAGAGGACAAAAACAAGGCTTGTTAAAAATAATGTACCTTGTATAGTCTGGCATGGATATGCCCTTGGAGAAAGCTTCGGGAAGAGACAAAAACTGCTACATGGGGAGAAGGCAAATTTGTCTCTGTGCTGAAATTGATTTTCCCGGCCTCTACAGAGCACTGCATTTATTTCTATTTGACATATTTAGAGATATTGACAATGACTGGGAAGACAACAAGGAAAAAAGGCCAATTCATTCCTCACCAATGACCACCGGGCCAATGCCAATGGTCCCAGGAGGGGTCTGATCAGCATGGCTGATGGATGGATTTATCAATGTCCACTTGACTAAGGGGCTTTCCAGTCTTTATTTGGATCCGTATACCTAGTGCTTTATATTCAATGCATATTCTCTCTCTCTCTCTCTCTCTCTCTCTATTTCTTTTCTCTCTCTCACTCAGTCTGTTGATTTATTTTGAAATGCTCTCTTTTTGTCCACATTTAGTGCCTATCCACTCCTGCTTATGGTCCTATTTGACATTGGCAGTCGTGGGCCCACCCAACCAGACATTGTGACGATCCCTGGGCGATGTGGCTATTTGTTTCCCTTGCTTCCTGCGACTCTACCTGTCCCTGTCCCTCGCCTCTCCTCTCCTCTTTTCGCCTGCCCCTCCATCCCCATCCCTCCTCCCCTTCTTCCATTCCTCTCCCAGGTTTCTGGTATTGGATCGATGTGCCCTCCATCAATGCCTGCCCCACGGTGGCCACCGGAGTCTCCCCCTGAGACAGGAGCAGGCGTCACAGGCCCCACACTAAGGGGGGTGGAGGAACAGCCATCCCTGAGTCATCAGGCTAGGATGGCCAAAGACGGCAGAGCATCCAGAATCTGATGACCCACAAAAAGTCTTCAACAGCGCAGTGTGTGTGTGTGTGCGTGTGCGTGTGCGTGTGCGTGTGTGTGTGTGTGTGTGCGTGTGCGTGTGCGTGTGTGTGTGTATAAATTCTTGGACAGGTTAGAGAGCTGGTTGAGGTCTGTGGGTGGGAAAGGGCATATGAGGCCTTATCAACAGGGAACTTTCTAGAAAGCCATAATGGCATCTGTGTGGGAACCTCTTGCACTGGATAGAGTGCCAGTGTTGATTGCCAGCACCTCACTGACGCCTCATTGGAGAGAGAGAGAGAGAGAGAGAGAGAGAGAGACAGAGACAGAGAGAGAGACCGAGAGAGAGACAGAGAGAGAGAGTTTGTTTAACTATAGGGTGTGTCTCCACCGAAATGCTGACATCAAGGTCAGATAAACTCACAACTTCACAGCACATTAAGAAGAGGAGGAGGAGAAGGAAACATAGATGTTTGTTTGAGCAAATTCCCCTCTCAGTCAATGGAGACAGATTAATCAGGATTCTTGGCACCAGGGCATGGTAGTGCAAATCACTAATCTTCAAGGGAAGCCCACAAATTAACACTGGAACAGAAGAACAGCATCATGAGAGTATATCTGGGTGTGTGTATGTGTGTGTGCGTGTTTAAAAAGAGAGAGAGAGAGAGAGATGGGGAGAGAGAGAAATGATTAACTCTCATCTCAAGGCCAGAGGCTGCCTAAACCTGGCCCCTCATGGTTCTTTATGAATGAATGAGGCGGCCTCACAAGCCATTCCATCACTTAGCACTGGCTACAGGGGTCAAGTGGCGCATCAGCCGACGAATCCTTTCGGCTCTTAACTAGCACACCCTCCTCGGAATGGCTTTCGGTGTGCATGATGGAGCATCGCCCCCAGGTCTGCGTTGACGGATGGGGTTAAGGACGAGTCCTCCTGCTGCTGCTAGGCACTTCCTGTGAACCCGGTCGCTGGAAAGAAGACTTCCAGATGATTCCGAGGCAGGCCTAAGTGCCTCCACCATGAGCCGACCAGGGAGGAGAGGAGGGTGTGCGGGGACGGAGGTCCCTGCTCTTTGACGGCCAGTAAATGAGTGAGGACAGTGTTTGCTTTAGGATAATTGTCTGAGCGGTGTAAGGTCGTTAAGCTGCGATGGTAAAAGTGGGCCTGTTGGCGCGCTGACTGCCCCCACAGTAATTGACAACATATCCATAGGAAACGGGAAATGATCTGATTCTGAGGATTGTAACTTGAGATGAAGAACGAGAAGGCATGAAATAAAGGAGGGGGAGGGGGAAGGAGGGAGGGGGTGCTGAGTGGAGCAGAAATGTCTATTCTACTCAAAGCATGTTCCCCCAGATCAAGGAGG
>CM059265.1:23874852-23879852 GCA_030347295.1 Setipinna tenuifilis | reverse complement strand
GTAAGACGTTACGGCCTCAAGGAAGGATGGTGAAACAGCGGTGTGTGGTTGCTCGTGGGCTGAGGACGATGCTGTGGTGGCACAGCGCGCCTGCTCTGCTCGGGCCCCACATGAGTGTGTGGGATGGTTTTTGCGCAGAGGAGCTGTGCTTGAGGGCGAACTTACACAGTTTCCATGGCTGCAGCCAAGACCAGTGATGACCTCTGATGACTGGAACTTTTGGCAGAAGTACTTCTTAAGTTTTTGTGCCACGTCTGCTTTTTTTTTGTCGGGGTGTGTGTGTGGGCGTGTGTGTGTGTTGTTTATGTGTGTTCATGTGGTTATGTTTTCCTGTGTGTGTGTGTGTGTGTGTGTGTGTGTGTGTGTGTTGAACATGTAAGTCTGTGTGTCTGGTGTATGTGTGTGTTCATGTAAGTGCATGCGTATGTGTGTGTGCTAATGATGAAGATAAGAGGATGTGCTAGGGTGGCTGCTGTTCCTGCTTTAGGGCAGAGCTGGCTCAATGAGGACCCCTGCCAAAATCTCTCAACAGGGTCAAACAAGAACAGACATACATACCTCAGTACACACACACACACACACACACACACACACACACACACACACACACACACACACACACACACACACACACACACACACACACACACACACACATATCTGTGCAGTCATTTCACATAAGTGCAGACTAAACCCTCTAGTAAAATCAACCATGCAACATCTCATCAAGCCAAATGACAGAATCATTAGACATTCCCCCACATCTCTACAAAGACTGACCTGAATGCTGACTCATGACCCCCCCGACACACACACACACACACACATACACACACACACACACACACACACACACACACAGGGAGAGAGCAAGAGTGGCAGAGACAATGACCAAGAGAGATCAACGTAAGATCAAGAATGAATTTCACTGCCCTGCCTTGCCAAGTAGTACTACTTGTCCTCCCACTGCTTCCTTCCAAGCCCCTGTTCCCTTCAGTCCATGTGTGACACTCACCTGCCAACAGGTGGTTTACTAAGCACCTCCTGAACAGACATGCTAAATTAGGCATTAACAAGGGCCAATCAGCGGCTGTTGCCATGGCAAATGGTGGGAGCAATGGGGTTGTGTGAGTGGCAGTAGAGAGCGGTGGTTCGCATAGGGGAAAGGATGACTGATCCACCATTCATATTCAGCACCGGCTGTGCGGGGTGGAAGACTCCACAAAATGAGAAAGAAGGAGAGGAGGAAAAAAGAGAAAGAGTGTGATGACAAATTGGGGGGAATTTAACATAATGAATATGGAACTGATGAGAGCTGATTTGTAGTGATGGGAAGAGAAACTCTCCCGGACCTTGCAAGCACACACACACAAAACATATGTACACACACTTACACACCCACACTGCAAAACACAAGCAACAATGCACAGATGCACCCCCCCCCCCCTCCTCACACCCCCCCCACACACACACCTTGTTCAACTCATGGTGCATCTCAGCCTTGATTCTGCATTTTTTTTTTTGAGAGCTCTCTCCACTCTGAAGTTGATTATGATAATGGTGTGTGATTGCAGCGTCGCAGACGCTCTCTAATTGCTCATCAGCGCGTTCATTCCAGTTTCCAGCAGCCGTTCACCCCTCGGCCTCTCTCTGCCATCCCGGTCCTCCACACTGGGATCAGGGAAAGGCAGTGCACATCTACCCTCCCTCCCTCCCACTGGGTGAGAGGCCGGGCCGGGAGCCGCGGCCATACGGCATGAAACCCGAGAGTGACCCGGCTCTACTCGACCAAGCAGGCCACATACTTGTGGACAGCACAGATTGTCACCGGACCCTTCTGGTCTGTGTTAAAACTTTATTCCAGGCTTTATTCAAGTCTCGATCCAAAGCACATATGTTTGAGCACCCACCCACACACACACACACACACACACACACACACACACACACACGCATGCACACGTACACACACACATACACATGCACACACACACACACACACACACACACACACACACACCAATTTTTGCAACAAATAGGGAATGGAGCAGAACGTGTGTTCACACTCTTTTTCTCCCTCCCTCCCTCTCTCCCTCTCTTTCTGTGTCTCTCTCTCTTACACACACACGCACGCACACGCGCTTGCCTATGGTAGACACGCACAGAGCAGAACACTTGTTCATACACTCAGTCTCTCTCACTCATACACACACACACACACACATACGCACGCACGCACGCGCGCATGCACACACACACACTTGAGAGAGCAACACCAGGAGCAGGAAGCAGCAAGAGTGAGTAAAGCCGCTGCCGTGGCGGTCCACAGAGAGCGATGCCAGCTCCACTCAGCACTAATCCCCCTGACATAAAGCAGCGGGCCCTGGGCTCGGCCGCTACCTAAGCCAGGCCTGCTCAAGCACAACTGATTAATATCCCCCCATCCTCCACACTGTGCCCCTCTCTCTCCGCGACCCACGCACACCGGTGCCATTACCACCGCCAAATAATTCTCCAATGAAATAAGTTAGTCCAAAAAGGGCTTTAAGAGTTGTGTACAAATGGACTGGTTTGTGTGTGTGTGCGTGTGTGTGTGTGTGTGTGTGTGTGTGTGTGTGTGTGTGTGTGTGCGTGTGTGTGTGTGCGCGTGTGTGTGCGCGTGTGTGTGCGCGTGTGTGTGTGTATGCGTGCATGTGTGTGTGTGTGTGTGTAATGGGTGGCGGGGGTGTTGACTATGGTGGCCCCTGTGGCCTGGGCACAGGCTGAGGGGGAGAGGGGGCCTGACTGCTGAAAGCCTCCAGAGCACTGAGTCAACAGAGCTCCTCACCAGAGACCAAAGCAAGAGAATTACTCAGGACCAAGGTCTGGTTCGACTTGTGACACATGGGCAAGCAGACACATTCACACATGCACCAACAATGAAGCAAACACACATATGCACATAAACACATAACCACATTTCCTCATCATACAGAGCCCAGTGTCTGTAATGTAGTTGTTGAAATGTGTGGAGAGGGTGGCTGGTAAAAAAAAAAAATGCACAGAGCCATGTGCTGCACGTTCACAATGCTGCTGCTGCTGTGTGTGTGTGTGTGTGTGTGTGTGTTGTAAGCCTGTGAATGCAGTTCTGATAGGGTGAGACAGAGGTGAAAGTCCTTCACAGATAAAGACACACAAACACACATACAGCGTAACAAAATGACACACAAAAACATGAAAGAAGGCCCAAACAAGGACATCTAATTTTAAGCACACTGTTATGCATGCACACACACACACACACACACACACACACACACACACACACACACACACACACACACACACACACACACACACACACAGAAATACATACATTAACATATGCACACTACCAACACACTGACACACTGTGGCATGGTTCTTTAGTGGGTTGACAAACCCAGGCAAAGGCCCAATTAGAGTGTGGAGCGCTGACAGCTCTGCTCTGGTTCGGGGGCCAGCAGCTTAGCTCGACCCAGCACAAACTCCTGTGTCTTCAACTACTCCCCAGGGTCTACACATAAGGTAGACAGTCACCTGATAAACTCGTTAATTCCCGTAAATCACAGACGGATTAATCTCTTCCCTTCCCAGAAAACAAAAAAGGGGTTGGGGGGGGGGGGGGGGGGGCTGGGGCTGCCTGTGGCTCCAGCAAAGGGGGGTCTACACGCAGGCAGACGGGCGAGCTGAGTTTTCACTCCCAAAACAGTGTTTACACAGCCACAGCTGTTTTCCTGTGGAAAACACCCCTCTCTACTCTACATGCTCTGTAAATGAAGCCTGCTGTTTACGTATACACAAGTGTGTGAGTGAGACAGAGAGAGTGCGTGCGTGTGTGTGTGTGTGTGTGTTTGTGTGAATTCTTGTATGGGGAAATCAATATTGTGTCCATATGGATGTAGCTTTATGCCTTATGCTTTTGATTACAAGTGAAGATGAGATGGAAAACTGAATAGTCTGACGGAGGGATTTTTTTATTCTGTTTTTGTTGTTGGTATGTCCACAATTTGATGACATGGAGACACAGGGACTTGCTGTGCAGCAAAGCGTGTCTAATCACGGTTTTCTGCTCCATGGCTTCCAAAAAAATCAAATAAAATGTCCACATTAGGAGAGAAAGGGACAAAAATAAATACAGAGTGAATGAAGCAGTAGGGGAAAAAAACACATAAACACTCCTCATCAGTGCCGGAAAGAGATACTGGAGTCTATTTTTCTTTTTTTTTTTCACAAAAAATCTGGAGCTTTTTCCGCAAAAATCTGGAACATTTTCACTGCCTCTCTGTGAGTGTGTGTGGTTGCGTGTGTGTGTGGTTGTGTGTGTGTGTGTGTCATCCCGTTTCCTTCAGAGGCCTGGGATTGTTGGCGGTGACAGCCAAAGATGCCGTAAAATCAAACGGAATGTGGAGGATGTCAGGCTTGTGCCAGGGGAGGAGGAGGATGAGGATGAGGAGGAGGAAGAGGAGGAGAAGGAGGTGATGTGAAGAAGCCAAAGATAGAGAGCCCTGTCTGAACATGCTGGGCCTTATGGTGGTGAATCCCTGCTCCTCACAATCAGCTCCTGCTGAATTTTTTTAAGGGGGGGGGGGGGGGGGGGGGGGGGTCCTCTCTAAATTTACTGATGTGTAGGATGGAGATATTTTTTAAAGCTCTTCACTGAGCACGGTCTCTAGTAGCTGTGTGTGTGTGTGTGTGTGTGTGTGTGTGTGTGTATGTGTGTAATACATCCCAAACATCTGAATGTGGTGTGTGTGAGATGAACTATGCTGACTCAAAAATGTATTTTAACAGTCTGTCTGGAAGTAGCACCATTCAGGAACCTTAAACTCTGTAAATGTTGGAAGATATTGCAGTGTGACTTTGTAGTGTAATGTGTTATGGCAGCCGATACACTCACTGATTCTCTTTTGAACTTTCTTTCTTTATCTGTATATGTGTTTGTGAGTATTGCAGAATGTGAAGATGGTATGCCGACATAT
>CM059265.1:23867352-23869852 GCA_030347295.1 Setipinna tenuifilis | reverse complement strand
AAAGAAAGAAAAAGAAAGAAAAAGAAAAAAAGAGAGAGGAGTGTGAGAAGGGAAAAAAATAAACCATGTCCACTATCATTACACTGGAACATTGCACTCTGGGGTATCATTAAAGGATTCAATTGTGTTAGAGGCGTTTAGCATGGCAGTAATGCGTGGCCCTATGAGATGTAATGACTAATCTGTCCACCAGCATCCAACGGGGAGAGAAAGCGAGAGAGAGAGAGAAAGAGAGAGAGAGAGAAAGAGAAAGAGAGAGAGCAATTCTGAAAAAAAAGAGCAGAGACCAATTATGGCATTTTATCACATTACACATGGGCAAACATAGCCCAAGTATGCGAGTGCATTACGGCATTAACTGAGTTTAGTGATGATGTCACCACTGGCCCCGAGGAAGGAGCAAAGGCGGGAAGCTGGGTAACCGGTCAGGCCGTTGCCCCGGTGACAAAACAAAAGGGGATTAGGGTTGAGAGAGATAAAAGATGGTATCGAGTTCACAATATTATTGATGCCCCGAGGGACAACAACTACACACTTACTGCAGGACCAACCTAAAGCAGACATGCACTGAAGTGACACTGGAGCATGCAGATGGCAATCAGTCACACACTGAGCTATCTAACAGGAAAATAATAGTAGGACGGGGATTTTTTTAAGAAAGGCTTCTCACATGCTGCCCAAGGAGCAGCTGGTAAAGTGTGGTTGTACTTTCTAGACAGAGGCGTCCCAGTCGACATCCCAACCCAGCCAGAGGGTAGAGAGAACACCTCTTTAAAAGCGTATTGAACCCAAGCAGCCGCTTCTTATTAAATCCGGAGGTGAGGTCTGGCCAAGGGGGGTGGGGTGGGGTGGGGGTGGCGGCACATAGAGGGTGAGATGGAGAGAGAGAGGGAGAGAGAAAAAAGGAGAGAGAATGAGCGCCTCACCAAGCCAAGAGGAAAATGTGACTAATGGTGTAAAAAACAGGGTCCAAGAAAAGTGCCAACATGCTTTTGGCAGGCCAGTGTCACATATGCCGCGAGCTCCCGAAATGCAGCGAAAAAAAAAAAAAGACCGAAAAAAAAAAATCTGGGAGAGGAGAGGAGAGGATGCATGTCATACTTCCTCTCGCACCCAGAGCAACTGACAACTGGCCCCCCAATCTGTGCTCCTGAGATTCTTGTGTACACACTCCACAGCGCCAAGACTTACAGCTTTTAAACAACCCTCTCGACATGGCAAGTCAGACAGACAGACAGAGAGAGGAAGCAGGGGAGTGAAGGAGAGATTAAAAAGTGATGGGGAGACAGCTAGACAGGGTAGTGGGTGCACTGCCTGTCAAGTAAACACTGTACAGTTTTGTAGACACTTGCCAAATTAAACTACTCAGCAACTCCTGTAAACCGTCTTGGTGCACCCATGCTGTCATGCGCCGCCAAACGATTAGACTGGCAGTGCCGTGTGCTGGAACTCGGTAGCATGCAAAAGTGACAGCAGGCACTCTGACTTTTGCGGTGACCACTGGCAACTCCCAACTGTTTTTCATTCTTAAGCATGGTGTAAAAATCAGACACAGTCAAAGCATGAGCGAGAGTTGTCTCTTTTCTGAACAGGCTTGAGGGTGTGTGTGTGTGTGTGTGTGTGTGTGTGTGTGTGTGTCTGTTTCTGTGGAGTGGAGACACGACCACTTTGCGGGCTGGCTTTTGGCTGATGGCAATCAGGTGTGTGTGTGTGTGTGTGTGTGTGTGTGTGTGTGTGTGTGTGTGTGTGGGTGTGGTTGTGTGTGAGAGAGAGAGTGTGAAGGGTTGAGCAGCATGTGGTGGGGATATCATTTGACATGAAGTATTGCCGACCATGCAGTACAGACACTACAGTGGCAGTGTGAAGACACAGTCGCCACTGTTGCCGCCGTTGCTACTGTCGTTGCCTGGTCCCTCCAGTCTCTCTAATAAGTCTGCTACAGGGGGCCTCTATCATCTGTCGGACACGGGGACACCACTCGCCCCTCTCCTCACCCTTCCCAACCCCTCCTGTCGGAACCTTCCAGAGCCTGAATAGCACTGTCACACAACAGGGGATGGGTGCAGACACACTGCCTGCCCCTCGCTCTCAACCACCTGACACCTGATAATGACATCAGTGGGAATGACAGACAGCACGGTGGAAAGAGAAAAAAAATGAATTTCATCAAAAAAGTGAAAAGCCAAAACAACAACACAGTTCCAATTGGCTGAAATGAAGCGTGTCGGTGGAAAGATGAGGACGGAGCAGCAAAAAGCGAGGGGGTCCTCGCTGGTCGTGCTCATCTGACGTGCAGCCCTTGCCGACAGCCGGAGGTCATGATGGAACGCCGTTGTCAACCGGAGGACAAAGACAAACACGAGTGCAACCCACGGCCAGAGTGGTGGGTGGGGAGGGCTGGTGAGGGGAGAGCCGTAATTGTAAAAGTAATTTGCATTAAATGACAGAAGCCATTAGGGGCTAATTAATTTTAGTGGATATATGTTTCCAAACCAAAGTG
>CM059265.1:23849852-23862352 GCA_030347295.1 Setipinna tenuifilis | reverse complement strand
CCCATTAGGCCTGCTTGTTCCAGTGCCACTCCTGCATTCCAGAATATCAATGTGCCACTGAGACCGCGTTCGGGCCTCCTCTTTTGTTCCGCGTCTCAAATTAGTTTGATTCTGCTCCAGATGGCCAGATTTGATTACATAAATGGTGTCAGCGCATTTGAATTCTTGGGCTGCTTTTTTTGTATTCTCTATGCAATGCCATCTTACAAGTTTATTGCCTCCTTGCCACATAATCTGTTTCTCATTATTAATAACCTGTCTTTTTTCTTCTAGTCATTTTTTCACATTTTTTGTTATGCCACAGTGTCTGGTTTTGTATTTGTTTGTCTGTCTCCTTCTTCTTTCTCCCCATCATTTTGACTCTGTTCTTCCCTCTCTGACTTCTGGATCTGCTACTGGGTACTAGGGCACACAGCTGCACAGCCATGAAGGCTAGCGGCTGGTGCAATGTTGTAAATCCCCCCCCCCCAACCCGTTCCTACGGGCGCACAGTTACAGCAGGAACCCACAGATCTGGAAAAACTCCAGCGGCAATTATTATAATAACAAGTGTTTAAGCCAGCAACACTGTGCAATTAGAGCGCTTAATTACCTGCCTTAATCCACAGAAAATTGGGAATTGCAGATCTCGGGTCATTATTTCCTTATCTTCATAAGGTCAAACATGTCTAAGTATAGGCGTTGAGATGGAGCCGAGCCCTGCAGACCAGAAATATGGCTCTGGAATAGTTTTTATCGAAGCCCTTAAAAGTAAATGGCGGCATGAGTGGTACAGTGGTTACCTCTTGAGGACGGTCGTTTGGAGGGAAATAATTGTGATAGCTCAAAGGGGATTATGGTAGTAAGGGTGAGAGGTACATTCATGATGGAGAGCTAGGCTCACATTACTGCAACTTGGCCTGCAGGCCCCGAAGACTTTTACAAATTGCTGACTTCCATATAAAGAACGACAACAACAACAACAACATACTACTAATAACAATAATAATAATAATAATAATAATAATAATAATAATAATAATACTGTTTATACTGAGCACATCATTATGTGGCTTTTGACACAGGACAGTAGACTGTTTTTAAATAAAACAGGCAGAAGAAGATGAAATAGTAATATGATAACACACAGTACAAAAACATACAATTGGATAAATAAACAGGTGGATAATCTAATAAATAAGTAATAAACTAATAAATATTTAGATGATAAAGAAAAAAATCTACAAATAAAAAATGTGACAGAAATTCAACTTAACAGGAAAAAAGCTACGCAAAATAAAATATTTCATTTATTTAAAAAAAGATAGAAAAATAAATTATATTTGGCATAAATAAATAAAATCTAAAAATGATAAAAAAACTGTAATGTTCTCTTTCTAAATGAAGCCTTTGGGAAGGAGGAGAAATGCCCTGCTGAGCTAGAGCTGGCACATGCAATTTAGCCGACTCTCTGCTTGAGCTCGAACACATAAACTTCTCCTTCTGTCATGGCTGACACTACATGTATAAGAGCTTCTGAGCAGCAAACCAGAATTACCCAGTGGCAGAAAAAAAAACTGAAACTTAACTAAAAAAAAAAAAACACCGAACCAAACACCATTGTCTGAATTTTGACAAGAAATAAACAACAAATGTTGCAGAAATAGTGGAAAGATGGGAAGGGAAAAAAATTCTCAAACTGTCAATTTTTACACCCCCGATAGTTTTCCCCTCACTAAACAATATAAGAGCTGTGCCATCTGGCCACCTTGTGTGATACCCACATGAAGGCAGGGGGGAGATGCGGACACTCTCCAGCTCTCTGCTCTCGCACCTCTCCTGTCTTCGTAGCCAGTGAGCAGCAACGCCGCGGGGATGTGAGTCAGGGCTTCTTCGTAGAGGGACTCGCGAGAGGCATGGAGGATTCCCTGATTATTCTCCCTAACCTGGATGGAGTCTTTGAAGTTGGCTGCGCTGCCATATCGCTTTACAGAGAGAGGGAGTGGATGACAGTGGAGAATAGCAAAACAAAATGGGGGGTGGTGGGGTGAGGTGGGGTGGTCTTTCTATTTCTTATCCTCTGAAACCAGTGCCATTAAGCAGTAGAGACAGAAAGAAAAAAAGTTCGACGCAATCTTTTCTCTTTAACTAATCAAATTCAGATTACCAAATCTCTCTCTCTCTCTCTCTCTCTCTCTCTCTCTCATGTGTGTGTGTGTTTGTATGTTAGGAAGAGAGAAAGAGAGAGAGGAAGAGAAATAGAGAGGGACAGAGAAAGGGACAGAATATGTGTGTGTGTGTGTGTGTGTGTATGTGCACATTCATGTTTGTGTGTGTGTGTGCGCACATTCATGTTTGTGTGTGTGTGTGCACATTCATGTGTGTGTGCAAGCGTCCATGTGTGTGTGTGTGTGTGTGTGTGTGTGTGTGTGTGTGTGTGTGTGTGTGTGTGTGTGTGTGCAAGCGTCCGTGTGTTATTGTGTGTGTGTGTGTGTGTGTGTGTGTGTGTGTGTGTGTGTGTGTGTGTGTCTGTGTCTGTGTCTGTGTCTGTGTTGTAGGAAAGAGGAAAACAGAGAGTAAGAGAGATATCCATCCTCATAAACCTGCCTTTATGAATTATGTCTCATTTTCCGGCATCCAAAACAGATGGATGGATTTGGCCATAAGATGTAGGATGCCAAAAGAGATTATGTGTTTCAATACCAAACTCCTTCCCATCTCTCCGCCCACCAGCTTAACCAACAGGTAAACAGTGCCTGCCCCACACTATCCTGACAGAGAAAGCAAACAAATACTGCAGCTGACAAACTGACAAGTGGACTGACTCAGAGCTACTGTGGTGAAACAATGGTGGTATGAGGCACCCATGTGTCTAACCTTGAGCCAAACTGTGCCTTTGAATACCACAACAAGACCCAAAAAAACATTCATTTTCAATTGCACAAAAGACAACGGGTCCCAGCCATCAAAACAGCCTTGTTCTGTCACCCAGCATTTGCCAGTGAAACTTGTGTAAAGACAGTAAACAGTTTTGGCTGAAGAGAAAAGAGAAAGTGAAATAAAAAAAGAAACTAATTAATTTGACTGAAGGATAAGGGGCTCAGTCGTGGCAGAAAGAGAGGGCCCAGGCTCCCTTTAATGACCTAGTGCTGGGTGCCGAAACCAAAGACGGGGGGCAAGGGTCAAGTCTTAGCCTAAACAGCAGCTGCTTATTTTACACAACTTGAGGGCAGAAAAAAAGCAAGTGGAAGAAAAGATGAGTGTTTGAATTGAGTGTTTAAATGTGGGTATTTCATTTAGACATTTGTAGAAGGTGCTCTGATTAAATGAGGGTGAAAGTGGAACATTACTCTCGGGCTGGATTGGATAAATACCCTTGAATAAATAGCGGTGCAGAGAGGGAAAGATGACGACACTGCTGGATTAGTGCGGCCCTCTTCACAGCTCCTCAGCTGGGGCCCACAGAAGAGTGCTGGAATTTATGCAAAACACACCACTACACACGCACTCACACACACACACACACACACCGAAGAAAAGCAGGATGGTATACACACTGCACGAGGAACACACACACGTATACATGCACAAATCCTTTGTTCTGTTAATTTCTGGAGGGCACTGCAAACACATACACACATACACACACATACACACACACACACACACACACACACACAAACCAATTTCCCCTGCATTCATTTCTTGAGGGTAACCACAATGCCTGGACCAAAAATAAAGCCGTCACATGACAAGTGGTTGGCAAAGTGTCTCTGGGACCCAGTAAAAAGATGGCTGAGGTAACTCCTAGCACAGCAAGCCAGCAGCAAGGCCTGGGGGTTTAGTAAGGTGTGTGCACAGTGCATAGGCAATCGGGCTCCAGCAGGAGACAACGCAGAATGCGCACAGGCCTTGGGGAGATGATGGCATTCAGCACTGTCGCTACAGGCAAGCTCACCTAATTGCTATGGCCTGGAAAATATGAGGAAACCAACCAAGTCCACTCTCATGCTGAATGCACCAACAATGACATTAAGATTGATACGTGTAGCAGCATGACCGTAGCACTGTAAGGCTCTGCTTTGGGCCGTCGAACTAGACTAGCCATCAGACCCAGTGGAGGTAAGAGCGGGCGCTCCAGAGAGCTCAAGCTGAGGGTTGCGGGTGACCGGACACACAGAAGCGCTGGCGCGGCGTTGCTCGCCTTCTCGCCCTAGGCTGTCGCTCATCAGTCATGCTCCACCAGTTCCTCGCCTAACGCAATTAAGACTATTTGCTCTCCCACAACAGATGCTTATGAGGCCGGCAAAGAGGCGGATCCATCTAATTCTCCTCGCCGTTCAAAGAGAGAGAAAGCGAGATAGAAAGAGAGGGGGAGAAGGAGAGAGAAAGAGAGAGAGAGAGAGAGAGGGAGAGAGGCCCCGGCGATGGGACCAAAAATTGAATTTTGATAATGGAGTACATCCATTTGCCAAGGTTGACAGGGACAGCTAGCAATCAAGGAATTAAAGGAAGTCGGGACAAAAAATACAACTAAGAGAGAAAAAGAGAACAGAAACAGAAAGACAGTCTGACATCCCCCGAGACCAAAGTTTAAGATGAGTTCACATTTGAGTTCCACTTTGGCCTGAATTCCAGAACAGAAATTCCTGTGATTTTGCTTCAGGTCTCTGAAAAAACACCCAAAGGCACGCCATGCACAAAATTACAAAGAACTAAAAATATATACATATATTAAATATATAATTTAAAATAAAGAGGAATTAAACAGCCGTGGGACAAAAAACCCAGATGGAAGAGCATAAAGTAAATCATGATAAATTAATGTGGGAGGAGAGAGACACCCAACACAGCCCCCTGCAAACATGCTGAAAGACACACAAGTTGCTCTTTCTCCTTCTCTCTCTCTATCTCTGACACAGACACACACTCACACACACACACACACAAACCCAAACACACACACACATGCGGAGGCCCCAGCAGATGAGGCCATGAGTGGAGAGTTTTTAAAGGGTCGCATGCTCCCGCTGATATGACAGACAGGCCGCTTAATTACCAGCCCGCCCAGCCCAAGTGGCCAGGCTTACTTTGTTCAAAATGTCAACGCATCCCCATGGGAAAAGGCACAAAACAAGGAAACAAAAGACGAAACTAAACCGAAAGAAGAAAAAAAAAACAGAACAACACGCAAAAATGTTGATGTCGACACTATTTTAAAGCGCTGTGGGATTTCGGCCGCAGCTCCAAGACAACAACATATATCATAGCATTCTGGTTTTGGGGTTTTTAACCAACACAACATCCCCAGCCCTCTCAGAAAAGGGGCGCATCTGAGAAGAGGGGCGAGTAACATATAGGCTGCAAGAAAACTTAATGTGAGGGTAGGGATAGGTCACTATAAATATAACACTTATAATTACATGGGACCCTCTTAACATTGTACCCAGAGGGGAGACTAGGCAGCTATACACAGAGCGTGACTTTTTTTCAGACGCACATGTTTATTTATTTATTTGGCTCGAAATATATTTTTGTGGTTGCTGCATCCCTTGCTTGTATGTTTTTCTAATCGGTTATTATAAGTAATAAAACAAACAAGCTGTTTGCCATTAAACCAGTGAGCCAACTGTCCTTGGGGTAGTTTGTTGCAAACATGAAACAGCTGAGGAGATGGAGAAATCTCCCCGTGTGGAAAAAAAGCCCAGAAAGAGCCTGAATGCCAGCCTGCCTGTCCTTGAGCCAGGATTACACAGAGGCCATGGAAGAGAGATCACCTGCAATCATGAGGAACATTCAGGCACAGTTTCACTTTCTTCTCACTTTCATCATTGCCTTTTTCTTTGCAATCTCTCTCTCTCTCTCTCTCTCTCTCTCTCTCTCTCTCTCTCTCTTCCCTCTCTCCCCCCCTCTCTCTCTCTCTCTCTCTCTTCCCTCTCTCTCTCTCTCTCTCTCATGCTCTTGCTCTTAGCAATAACCAGGACATGGTGAGCCAAAGTTTGTCTTTTGTCTGACATTACATAGGAATGTTGGAGGCGTGACTTTCATCAGTGAGGTATGTAAGGCACTCTCTCCTCTGCCACTCATGGGGGGTGGGGGTGGGAGGTGGTCTGCAAAGAAGCACACCTGACAGAAAAGTGTGACCATTGGGTCAGATGAAATCATGGGAAAGCCAGGGAATGAAATGTGTGCTCCAAGGCAGAGAAGAGAAGAGAAGAGAAGAGAAGAGAAGAGAAGAGAAGAGAAGAGAAGAGAAGAGAAGAGAAGAGAAAAACGCTAAAAGCAAAATTTCCTGACCTGTGGCACATCAATACCTATTTTACACTGTGCTTACAAACAGTATAAACTATGGGCCTTTTGACCTCATAAAATATGGTTAGAGATATGTCAACAGACACCTGTCAAACACAAACATGAGTAATGCTGTAATACCATGTAGTGTGCATCTGGAACACCCTTTCTCTGAAGTGAGTCCAGCAGGAACCTCAACCGCCGAAACAAATAACCTCAGGCTATTTCAACAGTTCCTATGGTCTCATTAAAACCAGAAAAATACAAGTGTTTGACAGCTACTGAATAGACTCACACACAGGGTGGATCCTGACAGTCTCAACCAGGGTGTGTGAGACAGCTGTGAAATATGGGTTTAGCAGTATACCCCCTTAGGATTAGCAAGGTTCTACCAGACACCATCATGTTATAAAAAAAGAACACTGGACTTGAGTTGTCACCTAGTATTTATCTACAGGGAATGCATCAGATCTACTTCTTTTGCAGGTCCTTCTTGAAAGTCACCAAAGTTATTTTGCGGACAACTATACGGCCTGCTAATTGGACGCAAATGTGATGAGCTGTTTTGGACCCGGGCGAAAGCGACGAGCACGTGTTACCGGAAGCCACCACCAACTGCCATCGTGGAGCAGATCAGCTAGCACGGGGAACCCACAAAGTGCCACCGGCCTCCTCTCTTAATTACATTGCAGTGCACTTTGTGTGACGGACCCCATTTACTCATTACCGGGCCAGCCACTGTCCTTCAGCCCATGTGCGGCGCTCCTGTGGGCCCGCGTGTTTGGCTGCCATTAACACAAATGTGGTTTGCCTGCCTGTGCCACCTCACAGGCGGCCAGATCAAATTAACGGCTGCTGTTGTTGGTCTTTTGTAGGGGGTGGGGGTGGCAGGTGCTGAGAGCCCGTGGGCAATGGAGGTCAACAATGGGCACCCTAAATGCTCTACATGGGCACACACACACAAATACACACACAAACATGCACAAAAACACACACAGACACACACGCACGCACAAATACGCACACAAACGCACACTAACAAACATGCACAAACACACACACACACAAATACACACACGAAAACACATGACACACACACACGCACACAGACAAAAAAAAAAGTGTTTTAGTTTTATGGCTGAAACATGGGTTTTGGAATGGCCTTTTACTTTTACTATTCCTATAATTATTACGATGGCCTAATGGTTTCAGATATTTTCAGTGCACATGAAACATGCAATGATATGCAGCCAGGGTACTGTATGTTTGGTAAACACTGCCTACTCTTTTGAAAGTTAAACAAAGCATCCATTCAAAAATAATCACAATGGCATATCAAAAAGCATACTCCAGTTACAATTATGTTGCTTTATGACACTCTTTCCTATTCATATTTGTGTGTTCCCTCCTTAAGTCCTTACAGTATGCATCACCAAAATTCCACTAACCCACAAGCTCGCCTACATTTTTAATAGCAGACCCTGCCTTTTCCAAAATAACTTAAAATGTGAATATCAGCATTAGTGCATGCACACCGTGTAGCTTATAATAAATATAACAAAATACACCTCATAAAAATAATAATAAAAACACACACACAAAAAAAACCCAATTACAATTAGTTTGTTTATAAGATACTTTTCATTATAAGGCAAACTTAACAGAGCGGTGCAATAGAGCTACAAATGGCTTTCTAGCTTTAAGCAATTTGCTGTATGGAGAAATAATATAGGGATTTTAAGTAGTCACCCCAACCAAACTCAGTCAACAACAACATACTCATATGTTCTAATTAGCCTTACAAACTTTTATTGTCTGATTTCAGTGTATACTCTGATCTTAAATGTCATTGGTGAGCTGCTAAATTCAGGCACACACTTGATTGACTTGTTCAGCATATACTTGCAGTGTGTATTTAATAAATTAATTAATTCTTTATTTTTATTCACACACACAGACCTACACATGACGCCCAAATGAAAGACACTGTATGATTGTTATTTAAAAGCAATGCATTATTATGACCACTGACCTTACTGCACATCACCTAACACATTATTTGGGTAAAATATATTTGTTCTTAAATTAACACATGTTAAATTTAGGCCGTGTTGTACATCTTAAGCAGACTTATGGAAATCGCATCAGCAAAATACATGCAAATACACAAACACAGGCGCTTACACACACACGTACATGCCCATAGCATAACCCACTCCACCCACCCACCTGATGTAGTGTGGCAGCCCCATAGCCATCATCCACTAATGCCAAGCGCTGAACCAGCCGAGACATAGAGGCAGTCAGATGGAAGGACAGAAAAGGAGAGAAGAGAAGATGGGGACTGGAGAAAGAGAGAGAGAAAGAGAGAGAGAGAGAGAGAGAGAGAGAGAGAGGGAGAGAGGGAGAGAGAGAGAGAGAGAGAGAGGGAGAGAGAGAGAGGTGGTGGGGGTGTGTTTGGGGCTGGGGGGATGAAAGGAGGGAGAGAAAGAGAGCACAATCTGGTCCTCTAATACAGATTAATTAACACAGTGCCATGAGTGCATCGTGTGTGCTGAAGTGTGTGGGGGCGAGGTGTGTGTGCGCGTACGTGTGTGTGTGTGTGTGTTCACATTCATACACACACACGCATACACCTCTGGGCTCTGAGTCTCACCTCCCTGGCTGCCTCCATAATGCAAAGGCCGACCTACGCAAACATATGGAGTCTCACCAATGTCCACTGCACTGATCACAGATGTGAGGCCTATTACAATGTAAAGCTATCAGTCCTTTTTTTGGAAATAAACTAGAGTAGAGATAGTATATATAAGAGTAAAATCTACATGCATAGTGCAAAAGAATAAAATCTAACCAAATAAATATTTACCACAAACCCCTGACCTTTGGAACTTTTCATAGACTTTAGTAAAACAGTCAGTGCTTGTACTTTTGGTTTTGTATCACATGAAAAACATGAGGTGAAATGCTCAAGGCTTGATCACAACAACAGCAACATCATCATCATCAACAACAACGAAACAATCCTACTCTGGGCTGTGTGAAGGTCGTCCTGAGCACCAGCCGTCCGTGGCAGCTGTCTGACGTCATGCTTAGCATCCAGAGGACACACACACACACACACACACACACACACACACATACACACACACACACACACAAATGTGTTTGCTCAAAGCAGCCGTGCTGAGTCAATGGACGCATATGCTGCGCTGCCCCACAGGCCACTGCAGCATTATGACTGTGCTTTAATCAGTTCCTGGACAGGGTGTCAAAGGCCACACACAAACACAGTGAGCGATGGCAACAGCTCAGTGTGCTCACATGGTGTTTGTTACCCCTTGTATGTTTGAATAATTACTTTGATGAGCACATTACTAGCAGAATATGACTGCCATTTGCATCAGCACAAAAGCGCAACATTGTGACTGAATGTATTTCTAAATAATGTTGATGATGATGTAATTTTGTGTAATACAAAATAATTTTTTTTAAAACACCCTGTCCCATAGAATGTGCTATGCATCCTGCTGTGTCCATGGCAACTACATAAAAAATAATAATGTCTTCTTGTGTACTGAGACTGCTGTATTTTAAAAGCAAAACCAAGACTCAAAGTCCGCTCTGACCGAAGTAAACATGAAAAGCACATTCATTTTGGAAAAAATCATGCAATGACACATGGGAAATGCTGTCTTCCAGCTGTACTGTATAAGACCAGGAAGACTGCCATTCAACTGTGACGGAGGCAGTATATACCCATATGTGCCACGTATCATCTCAGGGATGGGGAAAGGAGGGTGAGGGGATAAGGAGAGAGAGAGAAAAAACACATGAGAGAGAAAGTTTCAAAGTTAGCCACAGAGGAAAAGAATACTGTTTTGTTCTTATGTCCTCCACCAAATCTTTTGTAAGGCACCGCTTTCTTCCCTCTGTCTTTCTTTTTCTCTCATTAAGGGGATGGGAAACTTCAGGGTTGGATCGATGTTTTCATTTTTCAAGTACTAGAATCCATTAGACAGGCGAAATTCATCCATCAAGCAAATTCCTCTCTGGTTAGGACCGTCACTTTAACAAGTACCCAGCAATATGCAGGATGTATTACACCCCATTTCAATAACTTTTATTATTTCTTTCAAGTCTCTCTCTCTCTTTCTCCTCTGCCTCAGTTCTCACTCTCAAAAAGGATTACCAGCTCTAACTATAAACAACATTAGTCCATGCAACTTACATGACAGGTGCAATTTCAGTTTGCTTGACATAAATCTAAATTTTCTGATAATTTCTTAATCATGCCACAAATAAAACAGTGGCTTCATAACTCACTACACTCAGGAAGGACTCAACATAAGCCTCTCATTTGCGGTGTTTGCGCTGTATTTACTAAGGTCCTGAGCAGTTCTCCTGGCAAAATGGCTCAAGTGATGGCGGCGGTGGGAAGCTGCATTCCTCCTGTAAGTGCTCATAAAGCTATGGGGAAAACGCACATAAATTACAGTTTCCAGAAATTTCATCGGAGCCATTACAGCTCCTCGCTCCCTCCGTTCGGCCGCACCGCCCTCGCAATGCTTAATTCAAACAAACTGGAGGAGGGACAGCTCCATTACATTTCCTCCAGGTACATACATACAGTGCAACTCAGCTCTGAGTAGAGCCGTGAAACATAACACCATTCCAGAAAACAATATAAAAAAATAATAATAATAATACAAAAAAAACAGAACAGCACATTTAATGCATGTGTCTAATTTTGAAAAGTCTTTAACGCCATCCTGGAAAGCTACAAAAATATTTATCGTCTGATTAAAATCACTGTTAATACATTATGTCTACATTTCCAGGTCAACAAACACCAGCACAATGAGAGGAGAATTAATTCCGGGCGGAGAGGCGGCACTGGCGTAACACCTGGTGGTAATTGCTCTGAGTGTGTTTATGATCGGCTGGATATGCAGGTCATTAAAAAACAATAATCAGAGAGGCTCTCTCCTGTGGCTTTGCTGTCAGCGGGAGAACACCCTCCCTGCACCCCCTTCTCTTCTCCCCCTTTCTCCCCTCATCCCCTTTCCCGAACAACCTCCCCCCCCGCCCCTCACCACCCCCACCCCCCCTACAGCCCCCCTGTCCTGCCGCGGTGCAGTTTTCAGAGGAGCCTTAAAGAGGTTATCCGGGTCTGGTCACACTGGTCACAACGCCGGAGCCCGGAGGAATGTTGAACCACCTCCAAAAGCGGAGAGGAAAGCAGAGAAAAGGACAGAAAAAAAGAAAGGGGGAAAGGAGGGGGGAAGAGACAGAATGAAGGCAGCCACCGGCTTGTATCAATGGCTACACCGGCGGCAGGAAAAAAGGGAAGAAGAATAATATGTTCACCTAAACTAGAGAAACGAGTCAACTTCACCCCTTCGTGAACCTTTGGCTGTCTTGCTATGGGGCCAGTGCAGTTCATGTTTATACCTCCCTTTTTATTTACTGCACACTTCATAAAATATGAATAGCGAACAAGATACCCTTCACTATTTTAACAGTATAAAACACACACACTCATGCATACACACACACACACACACACACACACACACACAAATGCACAGGAGGAGGTCTAAAATATCTGCACATGTTCTGCACATGGGCGAACCAGAGCTACGATAAACCTCTAACCCAGAAGGGAAACAATTAAAGGAAAACATCAAAGTCCCTCTCTGCCCTTTGTCCTCAATAATGTATGTGGAGCACAACAATTCCTTTCATTATAAGACCTCATCAAAATTAAATATAGCAACACTCCGCGTATATACCATGGCATGCACCACTCACAGTTCTCTGCAACTTGCATCAACCAAATTTAATTAGCAACAGCCCGAGTCAAACGCAATGTCAGAGACACCTGCACAAAAAAGTAGTCATAAAGCCATTTACTACCTTTTTCTCTCCAAGTCACATAAATAATGTATAGCGCTTGTCATCCAGGTCAAAGTTGAGTTCAGGTCCATGGGTTACAGTGACTCCTCCTCATGTTAGAGCTCCGTGGCTGAGCAGGCACAGGTATGCAACTGAGTGTTTGTGTGCCTTCAGAGGTGGGAGTCATGTTTTTAACAGATAGACTGAGGAGAACGGGTCACATGGTTTTCTCAGACACCTACCGTGATATACCCCACCCCACCCCTCACCCCACCCCCATGGCGCACAAATACTTGTGACACGGGGAGCTGCAAGTGGGCCAATCGCCTTTC
>CM059265.1:23827352-23847352 GCA_030347295.1 Setipinna tenuifilis | reverse complement strand
AACACCAGTATAGCGACTATGTGAAGTAAAGTATTTTTAGATATTGACATAAAGGCACCCTTTAGAGCTTAGCCAGGGTGGGTGAGCATGAATTTTTCATTGAGGTTCATGAGTAAAGGTAATTTACTGCTCTTTAGCTTGGGGAGAGAGACAGAAACAGAGAGAGCGAGAGTGAACAACAGTGAGATTGAAAGAGAGGCACGGGGGGTGGACGACAAAAGACTACAGACAAATGACATTTACCCCCGCCCTAAAAAGAAATATAAATAAATAAAACCTATTAAACCATACACTTAAATCCTAAGGGTGTGTGTGTGTGTGTGTGTGTGTGTGTGTGTGTGTGTGTGTGTGTGTGTGTGTGTGTGTGCTTCTGCCTTTATGTGTCTGTGAATGTGAGTGAATGCACCCCCCCCTGTGTACTTAATCTCCTTTGAAGTATTCCATGCCATATCTTTCCATAGATTTCAACAAGGTTCGCCATGGGTTGAAATTGCAAAAATTAAAATAAAAGGCTTGTAATCAGTGAGAGGTTGGGTGTCAGGTAGAAAGACAGAAAAGTGGGCTGGGGGTCTAACGGAGAAGGGGTACTGCAAGAGCCAACATTTCCATTATAATCACAATCACCACATTCTGAAAGCATTGCATCAGCCTTCCACTGAGGAGGGTACAAGTGGCCATTGCAGAGCTACACCCCTACATCACGAGTATTTTAGCAGGTGTGTAAGCTGGGCTGGTGATGGGCAAGTTGGGATGCGTCATCGGTAGGGGGTCACTCAAGCTAAATAACACACCAGGACCCCCCCCCAACACACACACACACACACACATACACACACACACACACACACACACACACACACACACACACACACACACACACACACACACACACACTGCCCAATGCCTTAATACATATGCAACATACTCCGTAACATACTCCGCAGCTGTCTTCTATTACAGTCAATGTGCCCCGATAGAGAGGGGCCCCATGGCTCCTGCCACTGGGATACTGAGTAGTTGTACACAAAAACAAACTGTAAACATAGTTCACCCCTGACCCTGACCCCACAAGAGCTACACCTTTTTTTTTTTTTTTTTTGTGGCACTCGACGGCAGGCCTTCGCATGGGCGTGTGAACACAGCACACACATTGGACTGAGAATCACAGTGCTGCCAGGCAGCGACATCGATGGGCATGTGCATCCAAGTCAATGAGCTTTGACTGGTGTGTGCTGTAGCGAGAGAGTGAATGAGAAAAAGGGAGAGCAACAGAAATAGAGAAAAAGGCAGAAGAGAGAGGGAGAGAGAAAGACAGAGTGAGACACACTGAGAGAGACTTGCTACTTTCTGCCTGACTGGAGATGAGAGTGAAAAGTTACATGCTATCCTAAGCCCAGAGCAGTGTTAGCAGAGGATCCCCGCAGCATGGATCACGCACTGCATTTAACAAGCTGGTGCATTTGCCCACCACCACCATCACAAAAAGATAAACTAAAAAGCCCAAATTAGGCAAGGCAGCTCACTGCCACTTGGTGGGATAATCCGTGGCCAGAAGTAATAGACATTGCAACTATTTATTTTAAAACTGAGATGCTTAGAACCTGGCAACCTTTGCTAATGTAAAAAAATAAATTAATAATAAATAAATTAATGAAATGTATATATACACAACTGGTCTTTAATAAATTCTAAACAGTTTCAGATGTTTCTTCCTTGAAACAGGTCATTAGTAATTGCTGGTGAATAATAAGACAGTCCTGACACATTGTTGTTCAAGATAGTGCAGCAACAGAAATGGATAGGTCCACATGTAATCTTGTCTGTCATGTCCATGTCTGTCTGTCAAATGGCACAGAGTGCAAGCCATTAAAGCCCCCCCCCCCCCCCCCCCCACTCCCACACCCCCTGTCCCACACACACACACACACACACACACACACACACACCAATTCACTTACAGCTGCCTCCAGCCGCATGCTATCATAACGAGGGGGCAAGCAGCACACCACCTTATCAACGTCACCACAGTAACAAATGATGGCCCTCTTCATTAGGGCCGTGGCTCGGAACACGCTCGTTCCCTAAATCTCCTTTCCTCCCCACCCGCAAGGACTGTCACAGGGAAACCATGGAAGAAAAAAATCATTGCATCTTTTCAGCAAACAAATGATACTTCAGGGCTCTAAAATGCCCCTATCAATCACCCGTCAGCTAATGTGAAATAACAAAATCTGATTTTTGTTCGACTGTGTGTGTGCGTGCGTCCGTGCATGTGTGTGCATGTGCGTATGTGTGTGTGTGTGTGTGTGTGTGTGTGTGTGTGTGTGTGTGTGTGTGTGTGTGTGTAGGGGAAAGTAGTGCCCTGAGAGCAGAGCAAGAGGGAGAAATGGATTACTTGCAAGTGCACTCTGAATGAATCCATCGTTTTCCCATAGAACACCCCAGCACCCCACCCCGAGCCCACAATATCCCCCACAGCCCATCTGTAACCCTGCTCCCTGACATTCATCTGAATTAGGAGGGGTGTTTCATAAAGATAATGCTGGCACAGAAAACCGTCACATGTTTCGTGCTTGTTACAAATGACACGTCTCACCTCACTATTCAACATTTGGAAATAAGCAGAGGTCAGAAAAAATGCAAATAAAAAAAAACATAGCAGAGCAGCAGAGCAGTAGGTTGTCATGAGTGGCGTTGTATGCTTACTTCATACCCAACATTGTGGTGAATGCATAATGTTTAGAGCTTTTGACTGCGACTTTAGGTGCGGTGTGGAGCCCTAAGACCATTTATAGGGGACTGCCCTTTTCCAACCATACACAGTCTAACAAACTCACACACACATGCACGCACACACACATGCACGCACACACAAACGCACTAACACATGCGCACAAGCGCGCGCGCGCACACACACACACACACACACACACACACACACCTGACTTCTTCAAAAGAGAAAAGTAGTAAAACAGAAATAAAACACTGCAGAATACAGAGCAGAATTATTGAGCTGAAAGAGTCATTTTTTTTTTACGATTGTTCTGAAATACAGAAAGCCGCTACATCATTTTAGGCACATGGGGGAGAGAAGAAATGTAATCATGTAAATAAATGGGAGCTGTTTTCCCAGTCTAATAATAGGTTGTGTGTTTGCTCTCTCTCTCTCTCTATCTCTCTATCTCTCTCTCTCTTTCTCTCTCTCTCTCTCTCTCTCTCTCTCTCTCTCTTTTCTTGGTTCTCTCTGTGAAGGTTTCTTTTGCCACATACCCTGTGTTCCCTTCGATAAGCCTTTACTGCATTGGTTAAACAAAAAGCCCATTTAGGATGATCCAGAAATCTTTCACCAAGTTCTATCTACCATCTCAGTTTTCAGCACAATTACAGAACATGTAGATACCTGGACTCCATTTCCCTCAGCTACGATGTATGGACTGCTATGTGAGCCCTGCCTGTGTGTGTGTGTGCGTGTGTGTGTGTGTGTGTGTGTGTGTGTGTGTGTGTGTGTGTGTGTGTGTGTGTGAGAGAGAGAGAGAGAGAGAGAGAGAGAGAGAGAGAGAGAGAGAGAGGAGAGGGGGGCACTGACAGAGGGTACAGTATGGCATACCATGTCACATTTTGTTCATATAATCATGGGGGTATTTTTCAGGTGTAAGGCCACCTGACCATCGTTTCCAGACACTTTTTTACAATTTAGCCATGGCAGGATAACAAGAGGGTTCCTCTATGTCTAAATTAACATCAGGTGTACTGACATTTTGTTCAATAAATCTCAATTTAATTTGGGTAAATTATTAGCAGATTCAAATATGTGTCCCTATATGTGTAACTAGAGAGAGAGAGAGAGAGAGAGAGAGAGAGAGAGAGAGAGAGAGAGAGAGAGAGAGAGAGAGTCTCTTTATCAACCAAAGGTTGTCATTTAATATTTGAATATTTGAATTCAATACAACTACAAAATAATCTCTACCATACTTCAAAACATTCTAACTTTACACTATGATAATCTCACTGAATGGTTACATTGTTATGTGTTTTATGGCAAAAATAAAATCTGAAATTATTTTAAAAACTACATCGTTACATCTAGGCAGTTTTAGCGCAACTACAGTCAGGACCCTGGAATATGTGTAGTTGAGACAAAGTAGTGAATGTAGTATGTATAGCACAACAGAGGTGAGATGAGTGGAGATGTTTCAAAGCATTTTCCACAAAACAAGAATCTCTAATCTGATCTCGGGCACGCTGAGTCCAGATGAAGCACAGCATTATACGAATCTAAATAATCTGGGAGCGAAAGAACAAGTGAACCGACTGTTGGCGCTCTGCCTTATCAAAGATGAGAACGTCACTGCTTGTAGGAGAGCTTGTTTAGACAGAAATACCAAAAATATTAAACATTTTCCCGGGCCCCTAGATTCACATTCCATGTTTGCAGCGACAGTTTTGAGGATACAGTGAAAAATTCAGCGGTGTTGTGGGATCAAAACATAAACGAGATGCAATCCGGACATGGTATTTACGGCCAGCATAAAATGCAAGCTTTGTACAGTTACGCGATTTCATGACGCTTGTTTCTTTAAAGCAACACACTGCACTGCTGGACCGACTTAATGTTGGTTGTTCCTGTCACCTTCATCTTTAGAGTACACAAACATACACGTAGTCCAGATCTACTTGCATTTAACCTACAATTGTTCCATTCAGTGTATTTAACACCGGAGTAAGGTGCTATGACCATGTTAAATTAGGTTGCAATGAATTAAAAACTACATAACAATAAGTCTTGTAGTAAGGAACGTGGTTAGAACGCGCTTTGCGCGAAACTCGTGTAGGCTATTTATGAAGAATAATAAACACAACACAAAACTGGCAAAGTCCGAAGAGCGAACTCAGGAAGTTGTTGCATCCGCAAATAAATGTTTGTATGCCCTTGCAGAAATATTTAACATATACTTTCATACTTTATAGTACTGCTTGAAAGCATTTTTGTTATGGTCATATTAAAACAGTGTAATTTATTTTACCTGTACGAGCGCACAAATAAGGCAGCGTCCTAAGTGAGCGCTTTAACAATTATTTACAAAAAAAATACTAACAACAACAAACAGCTCACTTCTGAAACACTGAATTTAAAAACATCTAAACCAAGCACGCCGAAACGTAACCTAATTAGGATGAAGCGTGTCTTATCGTTACCGGTGAACAGTAAATACAGATCACTCACTCAATCTACCCCAGCCACAGCTAAAACATTAAAACACCTTACCTGCTGAAGCACCGCTTAGCATCCTATGGTCCCGAGACGGTGGTAAAACTTCGCCAAACGATGCTTTAACTTCTGGGGAATTGCTTCGCTGTTTCTTAATGAAAGAGTCGAACTGCAAAACAATTCTCCCTCAATTGCGCTCCGACTCCAGCTAGAGAGAAAGAGAGACAGAGAGAGACGATAGTCCCATTCACTCTTACACCGAGCGAATATGACAGTGATGTTGACAAGCAATTTGGGGGCAGACGCTTGCCTTGGTCGACGTCCGTGGACAGAGGACAGTGCAGGGAAAACCGAAAATCCCAAGCGAAGGGGCTCAAAGTGACAAGCACACATGTGTAACTGCCAAGGACCCTACCAACCACAGGCGAGCTGAAACACGGGGAGATCGAGTTACGGCACAGTCCGCGCAGAGACACGCAGTCTAGAAACAGAAAAGCCTGTTCCGTGAGGCAAAATAAATGCAACCGAGTATTTCTTGGTGATGCATGGTCAACATAGGCGATGTGTTGGTTTTCAATGCATGGACAGGTCTGGGATATTTATTTATATGATCGGACCGCAAGCATGAGGCTCAGCGAATCTCCCCCTTTGCAGTCTCTGATGTAGAGCGCCAGTGTTTCCCCCCGCTGCGTCCAATCACTATGTCTATCACGCCGCTTTATCTGAAATAATTTAAGGGTCATCCATGTCTAACGCTGTAGTTTAATAAACTAAGCGGAAGACGTCTGTTTGCTTTAGATTAGAAAATAAGTTAAATCATTCAGGACTCCAGTGATTCCATCCATGTATGAACATGAAAGCTTTATCGCTGTACCGCCGATATAGCTACAATGCTGCAGCAGTTTATTTACTGTTAACGGTTATAGGTGGTAATACGTAACCAATATCTGTTGTTATTCAGTCTTAATAACCACAAGACCAGTAACAGGCATAGTAACAGGTAAGAGTAGCTATGATTAAGACAAGAACAGCCTTTTTCTGGACAAAGGAAGAACTCCTTGATATTTTCCAGTAGGCTATAGTCTGAATAAAACAGGCCTATACCTATTAGAGAGAAAAAACAATATTGTATATTGCTTAACTATAAACAGATCCCAAATGATGAAGTTCATAGCAGTTGCAGCAGTATCCTGATATTACTAAAAACTGGAAAATAAATATAGTAAAACTAAAAACAATTAATATTTTTCGTCTGTAGAGTCTTATACGCAGAGATATTGTAATACCACCATGATGCGACGTACATCCTATTCTATTTTAAAACATGCTTAATTATAAATGTTTCCAAAAGCATTTAAATTAGAAAAATGTAGGCACCAAAGCACTGTTATGGGGTCATCAAGAAAGTAAAGAAACAAGGATAAAAACAATACAAATCTAATTGAGAGTTGCAAAACAGGCTTATCATCTGGTATATTCTCCAGAGATGAATATTGATTATTCTTCTGTCTAAGAGGTGAATAATAATCTCAATCATTTAATTTTAAAGACATGAATACAGACATCTTGATGTTTTCAGGTGTATGAAAAAAACATGAATTCTGGGAATCTGTTAAACACAAATGTAATGTGATGGGACTTTGACCCTGTTACTTTCTCCAGCCATGACCCCAATTTTAACAAGCTTCATTTTCCTTTGCCCCACAGCTTGACCTTCAATTGAACAGTTGTGCATTTGAAAGGGACAGAAGTGCTCTCCAGTAGGACACGTAGTGCTCTGTGCACACTGTTGGAGAGAACTCACACCAATCACTCCTTGTTGCTATGGAAGATTTCTATAATCATGCATTGTTGATGAAAGAAGGATGTTTGTGTGACAATACATATATATACACTACATATATATAGTGTGTGTGTAAGTATTGTTTGGCTTTGATGTGTGTGCGTGTGTGTGTGTGTTTGTGAGTGTGTGTGTGTGTGTGCGCGCACGCACGCACATGCGAAATGTATAGCATACACTTAACACCGCTTCACTGATGCTAACTAAGCAGTGCCTCCTAAATGCTACATGCAGCAAGATCTATTCAAGATAAACACGTTTTTTATATATTTTCATTTTACAAGAAAAAAAAATCCAATGTATTTTTAATTGCTAGAGTTGACGGCCCACTGAGTGAAACTACATGGAAATGGCATGACAGCAGAATCGAGGGAATTCAGGCTTAGCCCAGCACAGTGCCTATGGGAATGAGGCAGAATAGTTAGTTTCTCACAGTAGGGGACTTCATCTAAACAGTTGCTGGATAAGAGATCATAGAGTTAAGTGTTTGATACAGACGTTTTATTTATTTATACCGATGCCGAATTAAAAAGAATACCTCATTAGGGTGAAAATAATAGTGTTCTAAATCTGGTATAGTTATTATAAAGTAATGAGAGGTTTGTTTTGGCTCTGTTGTTACCATTACAGCAGAGATGGCTACCACCAAGTTTGTCAAAACATTACTATAGAAACTAATGTCATAATTTTTAAGCAATAAATGATAAAAAATATAAGCAGTGCTATTAATAGTGTCCAAATCAGAGCTATAACATGAGTAGCATTTCCACTGACACTACCTCTACTACCACTACTATGACTACTATGGCAATGACTTCAAATACTACCTTCCCTACTGCCACTATGGATGTGACATATTATGTTGCTAATGCTACCAATGCATTTCTTTAAAAAAAAGACTTGCTCCTCTGCTTTAAAAAAGTATTTCTGTATGGACTACATACATTATGGAAAACTCGTTACTGTACACAATATCACATGGAGTGCCCTAATCATTCTAGAATTAAATGTGCATTACAGGATGTAAACATTTCCAAACAGGCAGCCCTGATTACAAAACATTCTAAGTAGTGAAAACCATTACCAGTAATTTACAAATGGGCAAGATGGTGCGTTCTAATATCGTAGGGATAAACATTGCTTGGCAGAGCCCGCTCCAGTCCTGTGTAGATTCTACTATGGAGCTCCCTTTCCATAACAGGAGTGTACACTTTCACCCTCTAAGGCATTCCAATTACCTAAATCAAACCATGATGTACTCTCAAGCCAGGGATACAAAAGGCGGAAGTCTATGTGAAATGAGAAGGCAGCGGAAGGGATCGAGCTTGATGAAGTGGTGTGAATGTGTGTAAACACTTTGGTCATGAGGAGAACACATCAACAGCTAAATACAATATATACATGTCTCTACACTACGTCGACATAAATGTATCCCATAACCTCACTCTTTCCCTAAAGTTTAGGGCCTAAATGAGTATTTATAATTACCAGTGCTTACAACTGCAGGAACGCTTGCATGGAGATTAATGCATCCTGTCTGTGCAGGGATGACGGTGATCAGGGGTCAGGATGATCACTAAGACAAGTTGGCACCAGCACTACAATCAATGCAGGAATTGTGCTCTCCCCTCTTTCTGTCTTTATTTCTGTCTTTCTTTTTTCTTTCTTCCTTTCTTTCTCTCCTTCTCTTTCTCTCTTTCTTTCTCTCTCTCCCTCTCTCCCTCTCCAGTTTGCAGCCCCCTGTGGCCTGTCTGAGAGATGGACATGGACTGGACAGGACTCCCTGGACTGGCCCATGGGACCTGAAAAGAGCTGCTATGACAATCCAAGAGATAGATGGATAGAAAGAAAGAGAGAAAGAGAGAGAGAGAGAAAGAGAGAAAGAGAGAGTGAAAGGAGCACTGCCCATGCATGACTAAGCGCGGTATCTGTCCTGCTCACACCACTCGCTTTCTGTGACCAGTTTCTCCCCACATCCCGTCAGTACTGTCTGTATCCGCAAAAGGTGTGACAGTGTGATGCATAACCATGTAGCCAACGTCAGAGTATACCGATGCTGAAAACACAGCCCTGCCTTCTGTAGTTCTAATGTAAATATATCTAAGAGAACCCCATGTATTTACAATAAAGTAGTGCCTTCCTAACATATGTGACCTGTAAAGGATAAAACTGGTGATATTACACTGGAAAGCAGTGAACCAGCAGCAATCTCTCCTCTTACGCACACATACACACACACACTCACACTCTCTCTCTCTCACACACACACACCCACACACACACACACACACACACACTCACACACACACACACACATATATACCTCTGCAGTCCTAAGAAGCATCTTTCACATGAGTGGTGAGATGTTAGGACAAGTCAATGTCATCGTCGTGTGTCTGTGTGTGTGCACATGTCTGTGTGTGTGTACTTGCACACTTTTCGACTCTCCTCAAGCGGCAAGGTCCCCATATCCCCCTCTAACACGCAGCAACTAGGCCAGCCAAGTGGAAACCAGGAGAACAGTCAGTCAGGCTAAAAACTTTCCATGAGATCTCACACTTGCTCAGATGTGGTTGTGTATGTGCAAATGTGAGAACATGTGCACATCTAAGGGCCATGCCTGCATTGAATATAAGCACCCACATGGGGCAAAATCTTATAAACACGAAAAAAAAAAAAACCTGAATGTAACACCACAGATAGTTATTTCATTGCTATGTTTGTTTTTGGAGTGTCCAATACCATTAAAACACCAACAGAGCATCTGAATATTTACAAAAAGTATGTGGTGATACTCAGTACTCATATGAATCACATTAATGACCAATATGTGGAGATATAAAGTAAAATACAGAGTAAAATCTGCATGTAGGGTAGCACTGGCTTTTCCAGACATCGTGACTACTGGTGATCGCTGACACAGAACAATCCTTTGCAAGTTATTTTGCGTCTTTCTTTTTTAGTCCAGCAATTTGTAAGCCTCTCACACAGTGTATACGAATATGTCCCAGATTGCCATAAATCAGAACAATTAGTTTGGTGTTGTAACCACACAAAGTCAAAGCATTTGTTAATGGCAGATATTTTAACATTTTCTCTCTCTCTATTTTACACATACACACAGGCTGACACACACACATGCACCTGCACGTACGGGCGTGCACGCGCACACACACACACACACGCACACGCATACGCACACACACACACACACACACACACACACACACACACACACACACATATACACAATTTACTATTTCCTAGTAGCAGACACACTCAAATACATGATACAACTAAGGATTGAATTATGCCAGATTTATAGTTCATGCACACAATAAACAGAATGCACACAGTGTATGCCAATGCGGACACATGCCGTGAGCTTGTTTCCAGCATGTGACCCTTGTGAATGAATTCATATGGCGCGATATAAAACCATATGCGCTGGCCGTGGGAGGTGCTGTCATGAATACATGCACTTGATTCTCTCAGTGCGGTCACTCCAACATCACACCATGCTACACAGCTGACCTCCTCTCAGAAGAACAGCGGAAGGTATAGTCACCATACAGCTCAGAGGATCTTCAAGGACCATACAGCATGAATAGGGCAGCTTCTCGCCATGTCTATTAATTTATTACTTAGCGTTCTTTCTGTCTATGTTTCTGTTGGTAGGTCTTTCTTCCTTTTTCTCTCTATCTTTCTTTCTGCTTTTCTTTCTTTCTTTCTTTCTTTCTTTCTTTCTTATTTACTTACTTACTTATTTATTTTTAAAGCCAAACAATTTAACACAATTGCAAGTGCTTCAGTGTGTCAGATTTTGTAAATACATTCCCGTATAGCATGGCCTAAAAAACAGAAAGAGGGGCAAAGTTTGAACATTTCTCAGCGATATTGATTTTCTTTTTATTTTCTTTTTTTAAACATCAACTGAATATTTGTGAGATGCTTTCCTAATGCATTGTCTTCATGTCCTAGAACCACACGTACACACATTCACGTGCACACAAAGACACACACACACACACACACACACACACACACACACACACACACACACACACACACACACACACACACACACACACACACACACACACACACACACACACACACACACACACACACACACACACACACACACACCAGGCAGGAATGTAGGTCTGAGAGGGTATTTATGTTCCATATTGGATTTGATAAAGTGACTGTGTTTAAACTTGGGACGGCAACACAACAGCGAGGAAGAAGAACCGGCTGTTGACTTAGAGCAGTCCTTGGTTCTAATGAAACCACGTCTTCATGACAGTCTATGAGTGATAGGAGAGGTTCAGCCAAGGTACATGTGGGTTTGGCATCAGTTGACATCAATGGCATTCCTTTTCTGTGTGTCATGCTTTACGGTTGACACACTTTATACTGGCTTGACAGTTTAGTAACTTATACACCCACACAGTACTCGCTATCTCCTTTTCTATCTGTCTCTCAATCTAACACGTATTTTGTTTGTACAGATACAAACACACTGTAACTAACTGTATAGACCTTTTTTAACACTTGTGGTCTTTATGGACATAACATGGACACAGGTTTTTAGCTAAATTTGACATTCTATTTTCAATAAACAGTGTCTTTTCCACGAACACAGAAATGTATCATAAACACACACACAGACACACAAGAAATACCCCCCCCCCCCCCCCCCGTCTGTTCACACACCTCTCATTACCATCAAGTCCTCCGAAAACAAACAGTGGGCTTTCCTGTTGCGCCGGCACTGCCACATTACAGGACACAGGAAATGAAAGAGTCCTAGAAGTGTCTGATGTCGTCCACCCCCCCCCCCCCCCCAACCCCCCGGCACCCCCCACAAAAAAAAGAAAGAAAAAAAAAGTCCTCCACCCCCTTCTTTAGACTAAACACAGGAAACCAAAACAGGAAGTGCCTCTCTCCAAAGGTACACTCATCACACAGTCGCCCACACACACCACCACAGAGCTTCAAAATAAGGGCAGTGCTCCACCTGGCTGGCCAGGGCTTTGGAGATTCGACATGGAGATATCCCGAATGGCAAATTACCCCTAAATTACAGCAGAAGAGCTATTAGGTTCTCTCAAGAGTGTCAGAAAGTAAAACAAAAACAGACCGTGGGAAATGAACATGCTGTGTTTCAACACATATGCACACAGACATGCACATGCATGCACACCGACACACACGCACCTGACTACAAAATCCAGGTTCAATTCCAAAGCAAAAAAATGCCTGGTTAACACATGAATGTCAGCCGCTTTCAAATCACTAAACATATACGTTTCTATAAAGTTAATTATTTCACATAACTCATTATTTTGACAACTAGTTTGCCTCTCTGTGCCAGTGCTTAACAGTGCCAGCGCATGCACTACACCACTTTTACTGAAACTACAGCTCTTAAAAACTTCACAGAAAGGGACATATTTCTTGCTTCCATTTCTTTCTCCACTGGTTGCTTTAATGATTTCCATGTGCGGAGCAGGCAGGTGTTATAGCCTAAGAGTTGTGGAGTCACTTGGGACCACCATGACACTGCCCTGAATGGAGGCAGACTGCTAAAGTATTAAGAACTACACCTTATTCTTAACTTCTCCTTTATGCCAATTTGTGCATGTGTTCATGTGTGTGTGTGTGTGTGTGTGTGTGTGTGTGTGTGTGTGTGTGTGTGTGTGTGTGTGTGTGTGTGTGTGTGTGTGTGTGTGTGTGTGTGTGCGTGCGTGCGTGCGTGCGTGCGTGCGTGTGTGTGTGTGTGTGTGTGTATGTGTGTGTGTGTGTGTGTGTGTGTGTGTGTGCGTGTGTGTGTGTGTGTGTGTGTGTGTGTGGGGCCATGTTTGTACCGGACAAGTTACACACACCATCAAGCTAGTGATCTACAATGAACCCCATGATCTGAATGTCAAAAAATGGGCTGTCTAGAAAATGTCCATATGTGATTATAGATGACTGGAGACTTCTGGCCTAAGCTGTGTAATCAGACACAGGTACACAGCCTGGCTGATGTCATCTCCCCACTGAGCAGCTGCCATTCAGGGGTTGCCCCAATGGCCGGTGCTGTCTGTAGCTGCAGGAATAGGCAACATTCATAACGTCACACATATTTCCTTACTAATGGTCCATCTATTACCCCTTCGCTAAGATTTGGCTCCAGGGCTTTGGGTTGTTTTCATGGCCACACAAAATGTGTGTGTGTGTGTGTGTGTGTGTGTGTGTGTGAGGGGGGGGGGGGGGGGGTGGTGCCCCAAGCTACGGCTGACCCCTGACAGCTTTGGATGTCATTTTGTGAAAAGTGAGATCTAATACTGAGCAGGGGTTGGTCATCTCTCAAGAACACGGGTGAAGTCTGCATTGCAGTTTTTACTTGGAGCCCCTCAACATGCTATTGATTTTCACTCAGGTCCATGATTCAACCATTCTGTCAAAGAGCCCGGCATGCCAGACTTCACGCATGTTAACTGCTTTCACTTGTCACATACGGTCAGCTTACACAGGAAGTATGCTCTACAGTTGAGCTGTGAATAAGTGACAAGCCAGATTATTTGGCGAAGGTTTATGTGAAAAAAGAGAAACTGTACGAAAAAAAAAATAAACAGAAGAAACAAAATTACTTGCATGGACCTCCTAAGCTGATATGTCATGTTTAAAAAAACTAATTCCTCATTTAGTTATTATGATTGTATTTATAAGTGTAACAATCAAATAATAATAATAATAATAATAATAATAATAATAATAGTAACAATAATAATAATAATAATAATAACAATAATAATAATAATAAATTAGTAATAATAGTAATAATAGTTACTATTGTTATTATTATTATTATTATTATCATCATCATCATCGTCGTCATCTCCGTCGTCGTTGTTATTATTATTATCATTATTATTATTATTATTATTATTATTATTGTTATTTATTTATTTATCTATTTTGTTATTACTACTGTTATAGTTCTTGTTTGAACAAAGTTTTTTCTTTGTTCTCGTTGGTCTGGCACTATGTATGCCACGCATAGAAATTCTGCTTCACTGAATAAAAATACTGAAGAAAAAATGTGAAGGGCAATCAGGTGTCCAGATGGTGTATGGGCACCATCTTTCAATGTCTGACTAAATGCAAAATAAAATGCATCTTGCAAATAAAATTGTGTAAACCGCCAGCACTTATGCAGCTGAGGAATGCAGTTCATTGTAAAAGGCTCACATACGGTTGGGTGTCTGGGGACGCACTGCTTACGGAGCGGTTTTCGGGGGGGGGTTAGGAGAATGAGAATCAGCTGGTGAGAGGAGAGAGTGCAAGTTCTCTCAGGTGCACTGGCCCCTTGTCATGACCCCTCATGCAGCCCCGAGAACTGTGAGAGCCTAGTGTAAGAGTGTGCTGTTGTCGCACAACTAGTCGATGCCAAGTCCGATTTCTAGGGCACACACCTCCCCCTGCAAAATGCTGTTACACATTTCAACAGCATCCATCAAGTTTCCCTGATGTTGCAGCTCGGACTTTTTCCCCCCTTTTTTGCATGTTCCTTCATGTTTCAACACCTACAAACATGGAGAAAATGCCTTTCAGTAACACCTGCGAAGCCGTGCCAGAAACAACAGAATGTACAGAGCAGGGCCTCGGTTGCGCAGTCGATGAGTCATGTAGACTAGGCCTTGGTGGCCTGCTGGCTGAATGCTGCTTGTGTGGGCAGAGGAGTCATCACTCTCACCAGGACCAGCAGTTATGACAAGCGCTGATAGCATGATTAGCACACAGGCCTGTGGGTTCCTGGGACATGGTGGCTCAGATGTAGGTGTGAGAAGCAATTTTTTTAAAAGCTTCCTGGTTGTGCCAATGGCTTAAAGGGGGCCGTGGCACCAGTGAAAATAATAGCGGGCGTGAGGGGAGGGGCGGGGGTGGGCCATTGGCGCCTGTGATGCACAGAGTTGTGGCAGGTCCTCAGCTGAGGTGGCTGCATTGTGCTGTCCAGTCCTGGGAGCCTCGATTAGAAAGGTCACCTCTCAGACAGCTCATCCACATTTCCATGGCCCTGCCAAGCACAGTGACAATATTCAAACGCTTTGGGGACCACTGCAGAGACGGAGGATATGAAATCATGAAAGGGGAAGAAGGTGTGCACATGAAACGATCTGACAGTCCTCTTCAGGCTTAGCTTGGGACAGCATTCACCTGTCACACACACAAGCCATATTGTGCAATAAACATACATATTAATAATTGCTATTCTTTTGCTGTGTCTTATCGGTCATCAGTTTGAGTAAAAGGGTGAACAACCACATGAGAAATGACCTTTTTTTCAAAGTATGATTGAGCGAAAAACTTAATTTACATTTACTTTACTTGCTGTGAATATCTGAGCTGCATGGTCTATATGGATATATATCCATACATATATATATTTTATTATTATTATTATTATTTTTAAAAAAAAATATATCATTAAATGTTATAATTTAAATTAATGGAACATAAGCAAACAAAAACAATAATACCCTGCTTTGGTTAGATCATAAATAATGAAGGACCTGATGGATAAGTGAATATACACACATACTATATGCTTAATAATTAAAGAAATGACCACAGATATGGCTTAACATATTCACATGATACTACAGACTATTCACAAAATATGAAAACAGCAAATCAACGAAGGAGCTTAAACACTGTCCTTTTCTCGACAACATATTTAAACCTACACACTTAAGTCCTGAAAATGCCCATCTCTCCAATTCTAATAAGGTACAAAAGGCAACTGCCTTTGTGTTTGGTGTATATTAATACCATTCATAATAGCATCACTGGCAGGGGATCAGGGTGCAAACAAAATATTAAAAGAAAAAGAAACACTGCATAAAATATGTCTTCCTCCTACCGCTTGGTCCCAACAGACACTGTGTGTGTGACTGAAGTTATGCCAGTGAACCATTGGCGCCACAGACCAAGACATCCTGAGTGCTCCGGCAATAGCCAAGTGGCCTAGGAATCTGTCAACAACTTCGCACCCAAGTAAACAATGACTTTTTTTCCAATCACACACATATCTGCTTTGGAGGAGCAGAAAAGTATCAATGTAACTGCTGAAAACGTCATGGAAAAACCTTGAAATATTCAACAGCAACCCAGCTGGCTTTAATAAAGGGGTTGCTAGCACATTAACTCACATTTCCTAGTAATATAGTTGGTGAGGTCTTACTGTGCAAACTTTTTTTTTCAAAAAGTTTTTTTTTACCATATTTTCAGTGAGTAGTTGACAGACCACAGTGCAGTGCATAGCCTAGAGGAGCTATCTGGAACAGCAGGTGTACTTTCCTGACCTTCATGGTATGATCATACATATAATTTGAGTACAAATAACAATGTGAGTCATCTAGGACAGCCTGCTTTTAAACATCAGACTTTTGCATCTTATTAAATGCACAGGGCACAGCCTATGACAAGGAGAGGAAATCTCCATTTGAATATCGTCCTTGATCTGTGAAAGGACACTTCTTCAATCAGCAGCTTATGGTCAGAGACAAGGTCTTGCTTTACAAGTGAATCCATTTTGGGAAACTGGACAACAGTCTCTGTCAATTAAAAATCTTGTCATAAATAAATAAATCAATAAAAATGATAAAAAAATTGACAAAGTGGTGAAGTTAGCTGTAAAGCTAGCCATGCTTGTATGACATGTAGTGGGCTAGCTAGGCATTTATATCACCACCGTCTAATAACTAGGGCACATGATCAAGAGCCTAGTCACAGTCCACAGAGGCTCCCGTGACATACACAATGTGTTTCCATGTGGAGAGCATTCATCTTCTCTGAATGCATTACGTGAGGAATGAGTCGGGGCTGATTGCATTTCAAGCGTATTATTGGACATCTGTCTAAATCTGCGATGATGTAATTACATAATTGAACATGTGGAGCTCTTTCCTGGAATATGGTTATTGCTGGGCTGGCATGGGCACTGGGCTGCGGCCCGACCGCATCGCCAGTCACCGCATCGGCAGAGGATCTGTGTGGAAGTGGCCACAGTGAACGTGGCCTCCGCTGTGCCGTCTAAATGTATTTTGGGGGGCAGCTCGGACGAGAGGCTCTGTGGTGACAGCACAGCAGAATGCTGCTGTCATGACGCACGGGAACATTACTTCAAGTGTAAACAACATTTCACTGCTGGAGCTGAGGATGACAAGAAAAACCACCACCACAGAATACACACTTACACACGCAGGCATGCACAAACGCACGCAGGCACACACACAGACACACAGACACAGACACAGACACACACACACACACACACACACACACACACACACACACAAATTCAAAAATACAAACTAAACATATGCACAAACATCTACCAAACCAAACATCTTTGTTGCAGAAGAGGACATTTTAGTTTCTTCACTGGGTGGTTTCAAAGACAAACAATGCTTGTTTAGAGCCTGGTTAGAATGACGTACAAAAACTCTATTAAAATCTCATTTAAATATGTTATTTTTAAGTAAATTATAGAAAATGACACATACCAATATACTAAATAGGAGCATCACATAAAATGTGCAATCCATTTGAAAGGAAAAAAAGTAAAACAATCAATAGTGATTCATTTACTGCCTTTAGTGTTTGGCAACATTAAATACAAATATCAAAAAGGTTATGTGGAGAAAAGCACATTACCTCTATCAGTATCCACCGAGTCAGTATCCACTGACTAAATTAAAAATGCTTGTTCATAAGAAATACTGACTATGAAATGTTTCTATACCCAGAGTCGGACTGCATGCAATCTAACATGTATGTACACACACACACACACACACGCGCGCACACGCACACACGCACACGCACACACACACTCGCACACTCACACACACACTCGCACACTCACACACACTCACACTCACACACACATGTGCGCAGGTGTTTCTACAGGTCTTCCATCCTGCCCCTGCATTCATCACTGGTGAAAGCTGTGAGGTTGGGGCACAGGGGAGAATGGCAGCACGATCTTCTGCTGCTTCACTCTTGTATAACAAGCCCTCTGTCTAATCCCCCCACCCCCCAACCACCATCACCACACACACACACACACACACACACACACACGCACACACACACACACACACACACCTTAACATTATACACATACACGTATACTCCATAAGCCTCACGCTGGAATTCACAAGACCTATCATGCAGAAATATTACAATATAAATAGGAGGATCACCACAGGGGGAAATAAAGATAAACACTCAGAGCATAAAGAGCAATGATGTTTGCTCTCCATGAGCACTATGCAGATATTTATTCCATCTGAAGACAGGCAAACCAAGGCAGCTATGGCACAACTTCCAGATATCGAATAAATAAAAACAATATTTATGTCTAAGGTGATAAATTTTAAAATAGAATTCTTTAAAACGGGCCTTATTTATTACACTGTTCACATTATTTTTTCCCATTAATATTTTCCCAAGGTGGTCCCTGATAAAATGTATGTTTGTTGGCATACATATATGGCAAAGCACACAACTCCTGCTCAACAGCTGTATGTGTGTGCGTGTCTGTGTGTGTGCACATACGTAAGCATGTGTGTGTGCGTGCATGTGTGTTTGTGTATGTTTGTGTATGTTTGTGTTTGTTTGTGTGTGCACACATATGTGTGTGCATGTGTGTGTGCATGTGTGTGTGTGTGTGTGTGTGTGTGTGTGTGTACGCGCATGCGCGTGCATGTGTGCTTGTGTGTGTGTAAAACAGCAGAGGGGGGTGGGGGGACAGGAGTGAAAGAGATGGCCATTGCTTAATCCTCAGCCAGAAAATGGGAGGCCACCTTCCCTTTTCTCAGGCCTGACAAGCTCAAGGATGTGACGGGTGGTGGTGGTAGTGGAGGGGTGGGGAGAGGAGTGCAGACTTGAGCCTGTGAGAGAGGGAGAGAAAGCCAGTGTACGTGCGTGTACCAAAGTGTGTAAGAGGGAGCGAAGGGCAGACAATACCATAACTGATCAGAAACACTAGGCAGAGTCCAAGACCGGGCTGCCCGGCGGGTGGTCCTGTGGAGTGTGGTGTGGGGAGGTGTGTGTGTATATATGTGTTTGGCGGGGGTGTGGGTGGGTGGAGGGGGGTTCAGGGCCGGACTTAATCCCTCCAGCGGGCAGGGGCCGGTGCTCCTGGCCCCTCGCTGCGATGAAGTTATCACAGAGTGCAGCTCGCCTCTCCAGCATGGGCCCGTGCTTTCTTCAGCATTCACTTCAAAACAGCGCTTTCATCAGTCGGTATTATCTGCATGAAATCCATGCAATTTGCTTAATAATATCTCCTCAAACTCTCACCATTTTTTCCCCTCTGAAAACATAATTCATAAAAAAAATACCCGACTTACCACCCCACTGACACCCCCATTCACCCAAAATTGCTCTATTCTTCCAGTCTTTTTTTGCCATAATTTTTTTTCTTTGGGGAGGGGGGCATAGAGCTTTGGATCCCTTTTAGAAAGTGTCATTTCCCTTTAAAAGATCTTTCTGAAGAGACGGCCACTCGGGGTCACTCCACTTGGGTCAGAGATTGCAGCAGATATGCTCTTTTTATTCGGTGGCCAGAAAATTGCGCTTGGCATTGACTTAAGAGGGATAATGACGATTAGATTGAAACAGAGAAAAAAAAAACAAAAAAAACACATGACCGATAAAGAGTATTCATGTTAATAGCAGAAGTCGGGAATTGTCATTGAATTTATTCTATCTCTCTATTCTGCCTCCATTTTGGGTTGGCCATGATGATGTGAGCAAGGAAATGACGACAAGAGAACATGGCGGCAGTTTCAGAAGTGCACTGTGTTTAGCTGCTGCTCTGACTGCGGTGGCAGAGGCAGCTGAGGGGGCTGGATGTTGCCTGGGCAGAATGTGGGACAGCATTGCTCC
>CM059265.1:23804852-23822352 GCA_030347295.1 Setipinna tenuifilis | reverse complement strand
TGCTCAGGTCTACAGGGGGGCACACACACACACACACACACACACACACACACACACACACACACACACTTGCACTAGATCAACCACACACAATTACAAACCTTTATAAACAAAAGCATGCATACACACACACGCACACACACCCACCCACCCACGCATGCACGCACGCACCCACACACACACATGCACACACACACACACACACACACACACACACACACACACAAACACTTACAAACATACACAAGTGCACGAGCACATGGACACACGCATGCACACAATACACATTCACAAGCATACACACTGACGCTGCTTGCAATGAGTCAAGAGTGCGCTGCGAGCTCTGTACATCGGGTGTGGAGTTCTCCCATTAACAGCAGCCTCATTTAGGGCCCTATCTCACTCTCTCTCACACGCTCCCTCTGCTAATCATCCACAGAGAGACAAATAGTCAGGCATGCGGAGCCGTGCTCCATTCACAGATTAATCAGCCTCTGTGTTTCAGCGTGGGGCTCCATGGTGCATCTCCCAGAGGGCCTGTTTAGTCCTCAGAGGCAAATTCACGCCCAGCACACTGTTGTCCCAAGTCCCAGGGAGGCGTTTGTCCCATTTTAAACGGGTCTCTGCAGAGATGCTCAGGCCCAAGCACAGATATTTTTTTTATATTGAGTCTCGTTTATTTTTTTGTTTTGTGGTAGATATAAAAATCTTTAAAAATCTGTAGCACTGTGTGAATAATAATAATAATAATAATAATAATAATAATAATAATAACGCAGTTTAATAAGTAACAGATGGTCAGTGGGATGTTTATTGTGAAGTATAAGATCTATGGAATATTAGAGGAGATGAGAAAACACAGACACACTCTAACATGCAGTACAAAACATGCATGCCCCTGCACACCTCCTGTACACACACATATATGTAGGCAGACACAAACACACACAGACACACACGCACGCGCGCACACACACACACACGCACGCACGCACGCACGCACGCACGCACGCACGCACGCACGCACGCACGCACGCACGCACGCACGCACGCACGCACGCACACACACACACACACACACACACACACACACACACACCTAATCCTCTAGCTGCTGACCAAGTGTAGAAAACACAAGACATAATCAAGGTAACAAGAGGTTGTCTGCTGTGTGTGTGTGTGTGTGTGTGTGTGTGTGTGTGTGTGTGTGTGTGTGTGTGTGTGTGAGTGTGAGTGTGTGTGTGTGTGTGTGTGTCTGTGTGTGTGTGTGTGTGTGTGTGTGTCTGTGTCTGTGTGTGAGCTCGCCTCAGTCTCTGTGTGTGCTTTTCTCAGAAGGAGGTCACTCTAAGCTCTCTGGAATTTTTCGCTTTTGCCCACTGCATGTTAAGAATTGTTGCATGCTTGTCTATCTTGGAAGAGTCTCTGTGCATATGGGCGTATGTTGGTCTGTGTGTGTGTGAACGAGAGCAAGCAAAACAGAAAAAAGAGAGAAAACATATACAAAGTGTGTGAGAGACAGCGGAACAACATAAAGACTTGCTCGTGCATTTGCCCGTGCACATATACCCATATATGCCAACATTAAGGAATGCATGTCGGACTTTGACACTTTGTTGGACTCACTCTCCTGGGAGTAAAAATGGGACCAATCAACACGACGCAACAAGGGTCAGATGGATGCTTTCGTTTTCGTGAATGAGCATCGATTCTTTGTCGCTGTGCCCGTTTTGAAAACGGACTTCACAGGGAGAGACAGAGGAGAGGGATTACTATGACTTCATTGAAGTTACTCTAAAATGGGAGCAGTTGTGCTTCGTGCAGCTCACAGCTGGAGTTGCAGTGGCATGGGTACACACACACACACTCTTGGTTGTCCCACAATCCCTCATTTTTCATCTGATCAAAGACGACACAATCCCATTGGCTGGTTGTCTGGATTTGGTGAAGACCCCTTGCCCAGCAACCGATTTCGTAGCCATGGCACGGTGCAGGTTATGAAAAGAGGAGGGACTTGCGTACTATACTAAACAACCAATCAGATGCCTTCATCACAAGTTGGTTATGCGAGCTTTACTATGATTCGAATTCCTTATTTATTTAAATGAAAGTGTGTCAAATTCAACAGCTATTGGCATTGAATGTAATCAGAGCAGTACTTGCGGAGCAAAAAGAAAGTGAAGAGTTGACGGCGTGGCTGTTGCTTGTTTCAACAGATCTTCGCAAATCTAAACCGTGGACAGACGGAAATAAAAGCCAGCCGCCCTTCAGGGGTTGGAGTGTTTGACTTCAACTCACTCCCTTTAGAGTGAAGGAGTGAACATAATACTACAGACTTTTTCCCTCTCTGTCAAAAAGAGAACATGTAGAGACACCCACATACAATTTGGCATGCCCAACTGGATTGACAAGAGTTAGTCAAACACAATACTCTCTTTCTCACATACATGTACAAAAAATGAGAGAAAGAGAGAGAGAGAGGGAGAGAGAGAGAGAGAGAGAGAGAGAGAGAGATATTCACATACAAAACCTTATATAGACCCACACAGAGCCGCACATGCACACATACTGCAACATGCACACAAACACATTGAATCTCAGAAAAAGGAAGTGTGAAGTGTCTGTTGGGGGTGGACCATGGTGTGGATGGGAAAATAGAGCACAGGCTCCAAATGCCTGCTAATTCAGATGGTCCAATTACCACAAGTGAGGGAACAATTAAATCATTAGGCACACTCTGTTGTTAAATGTGTTTAAATGCATTAACAGCTACATAAAGCACATCAAATTGCTTTAATCACAATTGGATAATTGTTAATAAATAATTAGTCACAGGCACTTCATCAAGAGTAAGTACTCCAACTGTTTTTGGAGTCCTGTATGACACAGATTTTTTTCTCCGTCTAATTTTGTTAGTCTTTGCATGTATTTAAAAAAAGGGCCATCACGGCAATATTAAAATGCACAATTTTAAAATCAATTCGGATTGATTATGTACAGTGTATAATGTATAATGTATAATGTATTATTATTATTATTATTATTATTATTGTCATTATTATTATTATTATTATTATTATTATTATTATTATTGTATTATTGTATTCTTTCATTTATTTATTCATTTCTTCTTTTATTCATTTATTTACTTTTAAATTGTTATTTCCCATTCTTGAAACATAATGACTTTCTATGCACTTTAGAGGAACTCCACAACACACACACACACCCCCACACACACACACACACACAAACAGATAATTGTGCTAAGTATTGTTGCATGATGTGGTGTATGTTGAGAGAGGTGAAGCAAAGGATGCCGTGTGAGAGGAGAGGAGGAGAAGAGGAAGCGAGAGAAAGAATACTCGTTGACAGTCCCTTTGGCAAACCTCCATGCTTCCCTGCCATCCCCCAGAAACTCTCCCTCCCTGTCTGTCACTCTTTCTCCCTCTCCCCTATTGGCACCTGGTAGAACAGGCAGAAACAAAAATCAAAATAAGCAATCACGAAGGGAAACAAATGGAAATGCATAAGCCATTCTCTCTTCCTGTTTTTTTTAAAAGGTTCAAACACAAGTTGACAATTCCACGGAGATTAAAGTAATATGTTACATAGTAAAGTTATATATTTGGATATGACTGCATATATGTATGTGCGCAAGTATACATGTATGTATGTGTGTATGTATGTGTGTATGCATGTGTGTATGTGTTTATGTCTGTATGTACAGTATGTATGTATGTATGTATGTATGTATGTATGTATGTATGTATGTATGTATGTATGTATGTATGTATGTATGTATGTATGTATGTGTGTACAGTATGTATGTATGTATGTATGTATGTATGTATGTATGTATGTATGTATGTATGTATGTATGTATGTGCATAGATGCTGAATGGTAGGGGAGCAAGTGTATGTCTAGCACTGTGAAAGGTGTGGTGAATGGTGCTGTAACGAGTAGTGGCTGAGGGGATGTCTGTGTGTGTGTGTGTGTGTGCCAAGTGTGGCTCTGTTCCTGTGATAAAGTAGTGGGGACTGAGTGTGAGGGAGCGTACAGACACAGACATCTGAGACAGCCTGCTGTTTTAAACATCCAATGTAAACAGCAGATTATATCTGTGAAAACAGCTGCTGCAGCAACAGTTATGCCAACTAGGAGAAATAAAACGCATGCACATGGACACATCCACCCACCATCAAACACACAAACACACACACAAACACACACACACACACACACACACACGCACGCAGGCACACACACACACACACGCACGCACGCACATGCACACGCACATACACACACACACACACACACACACACACACACACACACACACACACACACACACACACACACACAGGCACCCACTAAACAATACGAACTCCTGCTGTGAAGAACCAACTGTGCCCTCTAATGGTTGGTTCTCAGCTGAACACAGAAAAATTACACCACTGAGTATTTTAGAGGAAGCACACTGTATACATTACTGCCTCTCTCTCTCTCTCTTTCTGTCTCTCTCTCTGTCTCTCTCTCTCTCTCTCTCTTTCTCTCTCTGAGTGTGAGTGTGCAAGCTACTCTCAGTGCAATGGCAAATATTTCACCAATTCTACTGAAATTGTAAAATGGAACACCTAATCTGAAATACATTTTATTCCGCCTATCCTTTTATTTCTGAAGACGAATAGGGCAACCACCACAAAGGCAAGTTAGATGTGCAAGCTTCGCATTATGCATTAAATATGATTACGAAAATGTAAAATCTTTGTCTTCTATAGTAGTGTTGTAATTAACTGCACGCTTTTGTGGACCTGCTTTTCTAGATCACAGTGTAAAGATGAGAAAGTTTGTGCATGTGTGCATGCATTTGTCTGTGTGTGTGTGTGTGTGTGTGTGTGTGTGTGTGTGTGTGCATTTGTCTGTGTGCATTTGTCTGTGTGTGCGTGTGCATACACTGTAGCTGAAGCGATTCAGACTTCAGTAGAGGTGATGGAGTGTGAATGCGTCAGCACTCTGATAAGGATATCCACTCTTGAGGAGCTCCTGGGAGTGTTATGTAAGGCACACACACATATGCACACACACACACACACACACACACACACACACACACACACACACACACACACACACACACACACACACACACACACACACACACACACACACACACACACACACACAAAGCAGTGAACCCTTGACCCATGACTTTGTATAGGCATAGACTTCCATGCAGTTTCCATAAAAAACTTAAAGAATGAATCTACAATCACAACAGAGTTTATAAAAAGATTAACACCCAGGTGATGCAGTACAGTGATCACAGATAGAAAAGCCTGTGTGCAGCCAGGCTGAGAAAGTGACTACAGAAAAAATAAAAACTTGGGATTGAGAAAAAGTAAGAGAGGTATCATGGTGCCTCTCCATAACCTCACTTACTCTGCCCAAGTCTTTCTCAGCCACCCACTCCCCCCTCTTCCCCTCTCCCAAACCTGACATCAAAGCACCAGGCATCACACCCTGACTAGCCACTTTGCCTCAGCACTAATCTGTCAGAGCCTGGCGTGTCACCCAACTGTGTATGAGAACTCAGAGACCTTCGTTCAATGTGAGGAGAAAGTGAATGAATGAAGGGGAGATCTCACTGTGCTCTTGTTCCTATTGCCCCCTACTGGCAGGAGGACTCAATATGGGGCCTAAGTCTGGCCTCTGAATAGTCCTGCAGGGGTACTGACCACCTCCAGGGCATCTCTGTAGGGGAGGGGAGAACAGAGTGGAGCAGAGCACACAAGGGTAAGATCATAGAAACAGGGAGAGAGGGTAAAGGGGGAGAGATAGACAGAAATAGATAGAGAGAGAGAGAGAGAGAGAGAGAGAGAGAGAGAGAGAGAGAGAGAGAGAGAGAGAGAGAGAGAGAGAGACGCAATGGTGAGAAAGAGTGAGGGTAAAAGAAAGGGAGATGATGATAATGATGTACACTACCACAAACAGACACTGGACAGGCTGGAAGAGGATAGCTTTTAGCCAGTAGTGGAGACAGTTGATCTTCTAAATCTTTGACCACCTTTTCTCAATTCAGTCTAGGCCGATCCAATTGGAATGTACAGTATTGGCATGCTTTTTCTTTTGCAGAAACTATCATTCATTTTAAAGAACACTGAACAATAACATAATAATAGAGGCATAAATTAATATACTGACAAAGCATTATGTAGAGCAAGCGCAGTGTACTAATAAAAAGTGATTTAAAGCAGTCAGTAGACTGTGTGTGTGTGTGTGTGTGTGTGTGTGTGTGTGTGTGTGGTTTGGTTTTATATTCAATTTCTGTAAGTTTGAGTGTATTGTTCAAGGACAGTTTTTTCCTTTTTGTGTTCTCTCTCAAAGTAAATTTGTTTGAGTCAAATATATTGCCAGTCATGGGTCAGCAGTTAAGGTGTTGGACTTGTGGCCATTCCCCACACCGACAGGTGGGTTGGGGGACTGAATGACCAGCACTCTCCTCCATCCTCCCTTCTGACTGAGGTACCCTCAGCATGGTACCGTCCCCACACACTGCTCCCCCTCCAGCACACACACAGACACACACACACACACACATACACACACACACACACACACACACACACACACACACACACACACACACACACAGACAGACACACACACACACACACACAGACACACAGGCATAATGATTTAAATGCAGAGACTGAATTTCATGGGAGTTTGAGGACCCAGTTAGTAGCCCAGTTTTACCTTTGTTTAAACTTGGTTACAAGACTGTTTACTGAGAAAAATGTCATTGCTTTTTGTATTTTTACAGTTTTTTTTGTTGTTTCCAGACTTTAGTAACCCTCTTTTGTAGTTACCTCAATCAGTGCCAGCAACCAAAACACCTGTCTTACCTGTATTTAGAGGGCTCAGAAACAGGTATGTTCACTGGTTAATATTTCAGTGTTGACAAAACCAGAACTTTACTGACTTCTTGAAATTCCTCATAGAGATGGAGGTTTTGGTGTTTAAGGTTGTTGTAGGCTACTAGCTTACTGGACTGGATAAAATTACATGTTTTCTATATGGTCTCACTATAACGCGGATTTTCACCTATTGTGGGGGGTTCTGAAACGTAACTACCATGATAGACACTGTATACAGGTTTGGCATTTGACTCTCATGCAAAATCCTTGCAATAGACAGCCTTGCTTTTTTTAAAACCATTTGACCTACAATGGGTTGACCCTTCTCCGGCCACAGCAGATACTGCCATGTTTAGCCTGATGATAAAAACGTGATGGGCTTTGCAGGAGAAACAGAAGGGAGGGGCTGTGACTAGGTCTGTGCAGAAATGCTGTGTAAAGTCCTATCTGTCGATGAGAGGCTAAGATGGCACTTTAAATGTCTCTACTATTGCAAATTTGTAACTAATATGATGCTAATTTTATTGCCTATTTATCTTGAAAAACTGTTTTTGACAACATTTCTATTATGGGTTTTGGGTCATTGACGCCTAAATCACAGGCACGCAATTATCATTTTTTAAATATAGCCTAGTGGACCAGAATAGGGGTATGGTATTTAAAAGTTTTTTTTTATTATGAAGTGCTCTACTTTGTGAGATCTGTGAACAATTGAATTGTTTGAGGTAACCCTGAAGTCAGACAGTTGATGATCATAACAGCATTTATTTATCTGGAGTTTGTATATTTTCCTGCCTTTATTTTGAGAAAATAACAGTAAGCCTTTTTCATTTGTGAGGTGCTATATGAGTTACTGTACAGGAGAAGGCCATGGGGCCTGTTGGATCTGGACAAAGAGGTGTGGGCTCAACATCAAACCAGACATGTGTGAATGAAATATATGTGGAGAAAATACTCTCCTGAATCAGTGAGGTCTGACCCATAGTGAGCACATACAGGTGGTGTAAGTGAGACTACATAACACAGGGACCTGTATAAGGGAGCTATGTCCAGGTGGAAAAGTTTAAGCTCGCCTCATCAGACCTATTAGGTGCAAAGTTGCTACAACATTGGGACTGATGGGACTGACATCTCTAAACAACCATAGGAGCTCCCTGCCTCCAACTCTTGTTAATGCACACTAAATGCTACAACTTGCATCTTCTTGCTAGCCCCAAAGATCTTTGATCTGAGATCTGAGCTCTTTATCGCACAATACTGTTGTAAACAAACAATTGGGGCAAGGCCCTTCAAGGCAACAAACCACACCAAGCTGAACCCAGGCTGTAGCACACCAAAAGCATGTAGGAAAACCACAGATCGGTCTACAATATTAATGTGCTGCCCCAAAGAAATAAATTAATTACTTGAAAAAATAATTTTGCACACAATGCTGAAATAAAATTTGCCTAATTTGGTTGCTCACAAGCAACCTGTTTAACTGCAAGCTTGTTCCCCTTCTTCACTGTAGTTTTAACACAAGATAAATCAAATCAATCTTAATAAAGCAACATGAAGGCGTTTTCTTAATCCTGAAATTGCACTCAAGCATGAAAATGGACAATGAAATATGTAAATTGTAATTTTATTCCAAGAACTTGTGTTTCTCCACTGCCTCCCATTTACAGAATTTGGCAATACAATTGCTTACCAATATGGGTGTATTCAAACACTACAAAATCAAGGACCCTGACATAATCCTGGATGAGTCACCCATGAGTAAAGCTTCAAAGGCAGGTTTTTGGCAAGACAGCGTGAGGGAGACCACACGCTGACGTTTGAAGTGTAACCAAGATGTTTATTGAAGTGCATACGTGTAATGCAAAAATAAAATACGGTCAGAAAAATAAATGTTACAATAACAAATGAGTGACATGCAAGTCAATTGTGTGAAATAATGCAAAGGAAAGCCAAGACCACTGCATGTCAGAGAGGAGAGAGGGAATGCTATTCTACTGGCCATCAAGGCCACCTTAGTCAGCCAGCCAGCTCATTAAGCCCAGTGGGTACACCTGCCCACAATGCTTCATACTATAAGGCAGAGACAAACAACAGGCAGGCAGAAATCGCCAGAGCTGTAACAATATTAACAGGTGTAGTGAATGTCATGAGAATGGTTTAAGGTACTCCCTGGAGACACCCTGAAAGCTCAAAGGGACCTAAAGTCCACTCAGAAGACACTGATGATGTTGTGTTTGGTTTGCTTCTTTTCCCTGTCCAACTCATTTTGAGAGAATAAAGGGGACTTCTTTTTTTAAAACAAGCATTTTTCCTCCTTTGTTTCTTTTCTATTCACTTGGGTCCTCAAAACACACACACACACACACACACACACACACACACACACACACACACACACACACACACCCCAAAGTACAAATACACACACACGCCTAACCCACACACAAACCTGAGAGCCTTACTTGTCCCTGGTGTTGGACAGAAGCAAATGTGCAGTGACACAGGTCAATCCCTCCCGTGCCAGCTGCAAGTCAGAGCCTGTAACCTTTCTGTGTGCTATGTGTCTAGAGCAGAACATCCTCACCACCATCCACACACATTCATATTTTACTAGCCCCACCCTTCCCCGTCATGCTCACACACACACACACACACGCACACACACACACACACACACACACACACACACACACACACACACACACACACACACACAAATCTACACTTGTGTGCTCTACACCACAGTGGCTTCTCTCTCTATCTCTCTCTCTCTCTCTCTCTCTCTCCCTCTCTCTCTCTCTCTCCCTCTCTCTCTCTCTCTCTCCCTCTTTTCCCTCTTTCCCCCTCTTTCTCTCTCTGAAAGTCAAAATCAAAAGGGGTGCATGCAAGAAGGAGTTATGAATTGCCTACCTGTTAAGAAGAGAACTCATTTTATCCTCACCCTACGCCAAGTAGCATTCTATGCAAACACACTCTTCTTTATGGCCCATAATCTCTTTAAAACACAGTAAAAAACTTGATGGATTTATATTAACCTGATTTACAATTTTGAAAGTATATGACTGCATTTCTCTAAAGCATCTGAAGCCTACAAATGTTGTAAAAATACTCTTATGATTATTGTTGAGTTTTTGGACACATTTTTCAAAAGTATTAAACATAAACATAACATAAACATAAACATTCAATCCTACACTGCACTCATTAAAAATAGTCTTACTAAACAGACTGCAAAGTAATTTCACTAAACTACAGCCTTATGATCAGATTTTTCTACATACACTGCAACACTGAAGAAGCTTATGGATTCAATGACAGTCTTTACTATCGGAGCCTGGAGCTGGATTTCAGTCAATGACTTGTGCTGAACGCCAGTGGTCTCACAGTTCAAGGTTTGTTTTAATTATTGTTAAGCAGAGTACTTGAGTAGTCCATCAATATGTAGCGCACTACCAGCCCACTACCACAATGTAGGTACTTGTGGGCAAACTCAATACATTGCCAGGGCTTCCTGACAAGAAATACTCTCCGGCAATAGTGTAGGCTTTGTCTTTCCACCATGCTAGAAGAAACATTATTCATTAATGTTGTAAATTTGTCAAAGAACTGATTACTTGTTTGTGCTAGCTTGACTCTACAGATCAGTTAACTCTAGTGCACTGGTGAAAGCCATAGAAAATGGATACCTGCATGAGGGAGAAAGAGAGAGGAGAACCCTGTCGCAGCCCAATCTGAGTATCTACCCAATGTGAGTTGTGTATGCGCATAATGTGCTTTTTTGATTCACGGATGTTTTACTGTATCTCCCTATGTATCACAGTGTATTTACTAGCCCCCTCCCATGCTTTACTGTATCTCCCTATGTATTTACCATCTTTCTCTCCATCCACTATTTCCAAAAATCCTTGCATGTGTTTCACTTTTATGTGTACAGCACATGCACGAATCACATCGGGTAAGTACTCAGATTTGGTTGTGACAAACCCCTTTTATCCACCCCATTCTGCAGATGTGCCGGGTTAACTAATTAGGCCATGTAGCCCCAACCTGCCAGTGAACTGACAGGGGACCTACAGGGGACACAGGGGGTCATCCAAAAATGATAAAAACATGACATACTTCTCCTCATCTCCTTAGATTTTCTTTCCCTCTGATTGATTGGTACATACAGCAGCATCACATCATACATCACCTCACTCAGTCTGCCAACAGCTGCTGAAGACACTTACAAACACACAGGTTCATAACATCACAAAACATAGAGATGTTACAGTTTTTACAGAAATTAATTCCTTTGGCTGATGATAAAAAAAGACAAATGATTGTATTTGCAACATTTGTGTAATAATTTCAAATAATTAGCCCCAAGAGAGTGCAAGAATAAAAGGAATTGAATTACAAAGCTAATTAAAATACAAAGCTCACGAAGCCTAGTTCTAGAAACAGCATCCAGTGTGATGACATTCAAAATCTGCATCTGTGTGCATTGTCTGTGTGTTTGTGTCTGTGTGTGTGTATGTGTGTGTGTGTGTGTGTGTGTGTGTGTGTGTGTGTTTGTGTCTGTGCATGTGTTTGTATGTATGTGTGTCTGTGTGTATGCTAGAGTGTACGTGTGTGTGTGTGTGTGTGTGTGTGTGTGTGTGTGTGTGTGTGTGTGTGTGTGTCTGTGTTTGTGTGTGTGTTTGTGTGTGTGTTTGTGTGTGTGTGTGTGTTTGCGCGTGTCATCTCAGCAGCAGAAAACAATTCATTATCCACAGTTTAGCATTTCTTTACATTATGCAAGTTGCAAAGCCATGGTGAAGTATGACTAATTAGTTTATTTTGGCAGTACAGATAAAAAATGCACAAGGGATAAAAATTAAATGTGACTAGAAAATGTTGCAGTTTTGTCTGAGATAGCACATATACTGACAGTCAAGGGAAAAAAAAAAAATTTAACTTAATGTGCAACTAAGCTATGTCTAATACTATTTTAAATGTCAATACAATGTGCAACAACTACAAAATAAAATGTTTATTTTTTCACAAATCTACAATTTAACCAAGGTCACTAGGTATTACAGTAGTCGATTAAACTCACTATTCCACAGTAAATTATTATTTTTATTAATCCTGAATTGTTTGTTTCTTCTGATTATCCTTCAAAGAGATATTTTTCACAAGGTCATCATGTCGACAACAGACCTTAGATGCAAAGTATAATGTTGATTATACAGTAACCCGTCTGCGTATATTCATACATGCAGATAAGCACATGCATGTAAGCAAACATGCAAAGAGCACAAGCAAACACACACATGCATACACACACATACACACCAAGACTGGCAGTTGGTTGAAAAGAACTGTCTCCTTTCAAAAAAAAAAAAAAAACTCCACTCGGGCTGGCATAACCATCCCCTCCACCCCCCCACCCCCCACCCCCAATTCCCCCATCCCCACCCATCCCCACTCCCCCTCTCTCTCTTTCACACACACAAACACACACACACACACACACACACACACTTGAACTCTATGTAGTCCTCTCAAGCCCATCCCCCTCAAGCTCTGCACACCCCCCCCACCCCCCCTTTCCGGACAACACTCACCCAGCCTTCATAAATCACAAATCAACCCCTGCCATGACATCAGCTGCTCATCAATATTTATGTGTTGGTAAATTGCACAGGAGGAGCCAGTCTTGGTTTTTAAGACAGGCGCCTACACTAATGATGGCCATTAAGTTGCAAGGTACGGCAAGGGGGTCTGTGATTGGCTTAGACAAGAGCTAATGGAAGGTGGTGAGCATCTGGCCCACTGTGATGTTTAGAAGGCACAAACTAAGCAGGAACATGACAAACATAAATAAACAAAAACAGTTCAAAAACGTAAATAATAAGTCAATGTTGTTTATTTTGGTGTATTTCATTTCAATTGTGTCTGTAGATGTATGACCTGGCAAAATGTTGGCATTTTTTGTGCATGTGTATGTGTGAACAAATCTGGAAAAAACTTCTGTCTACTCACTAAACTTTATTTTAAACTTTATTTAATTTTTTTATGCAATGTGATTAAATTCTTACATCAGTAATAGCAGTATACATTTGCTTTTGACCTTATTTGAAAATGTAAAACTCCTCTGCCACGTCCAACAGCCAAGACTGCCTGACCTCAAGACCAGGCAGCTGTGCTCCCCACCCTACTTCACCTCAGCAACACCCCTCCTGGAGAGGTGACTGAGAGGTGAGCCGGCTTCTCTGGCTCTCCCAGACCAAAGTGGGTAAAAGGGGAGTCATGGGTAAACTGCAGTGAGATCTTTTAAGTGCCTGTGTGTGTGTGTGTGTGTGTGTGTGTGTGTGTGTGTGTGTGTGTGTGTGTGTGTGTGAGTGTAAGGGGGCAGGTTTCTGTCCGACCTTACTAACTAACTACTAACTCTAGCAGTCTTGGTTTTACATGCACTGGTCACACTAGCGGATGCCACACCAAGTACAACGGCAAAGCAAAAAAAAAAAAAAGAAAAAGAAAAAAAAAAAACAGTGCTCAAAGTGACGAAGTGCTGAAAAGTGGAGAATAGTGAGAAGAACGGGTAGGATGGGAGTAGAGTAGAGAAGGAGAGGGTAGGAGTGTTGAGAAGTGGAGTACAGGAAGAGAGATGAACAGAGGAAGGGATAGTATAAGGAGATGAAAGGAGTGAAAATGATGAGAGATGAGGGGAGAAGATGTATGAAAGAAGAGTGAAGCAAAGAGGAGACAGGGGAGGAGAGATGCACCTGGCTGCTTGTATATTTAGAGCTGACATATTGCTGTGTACAACGCTGAAGTTTCTCTGTCTTTGGCCACCTCTTCTGGGCACTGCAGCGCTGCTCGTGCACAGTAAGGCACAGTAATGAGGCCTGCGGAGGAAAGCAACCTCCTCAGGAGAGAGGCACACAGGGCCATGGACGTGAATAGGAAAACCTGAAAAGAGTGTCTTTGCTTCTCTCTCTCTCTCTCTCTCTCCCTCTCTCTCCCTCTCTCTTCCTCTCTCTTCCTCTCTGTTTGTGTGTGAGTCAGTGCAAGAAAAAAAAATCAGGTGTGACACGTCTACTTAAGAGCTGACTTTTCCAGTGAGGGTCACTTTGTGGCATCCTGACCTGAGGGGCATGTTGTGGTTCATCCTGCCAGACCAATGACAGTAGAGCTGTCTGTACTTATCATAGAGGTGCAGGGCCACAGACACAGAGATGCAGATGCATACATAGGCATATACGCAGACAGGGACACAGACACAAATACAGACACAAGCCTCATGCACACATACACACAAACACACAGACACACAGACACACACACACACACACACACACACACAAACAAACAAACTCTAGCGGCAGCATGTAAAACAGGACAGTGGATGCAAGTGGAGCACAGTGTCTATCTCGAGAACAATTACTTGCCTCTGACTTTCCTTAAAAAGACATACAAAAAGACAAAGGAGGAAAAAAGGAGGATATAGATGGAAAGACTTCCTGAATGGGGGTAAACAGGGATGAAAGGGAGTTTTGAACAAAAAAAGGGAGACACAGACAACAAAGACAGATGGAGGCGGTAGAGAGGAGAGGACAGAGTGATAGATGTCCAGAGAGAGGGGTGGGGAGAAGGTGGAGGTGTTCTGCCAGTCACCCAGAGACTCCACCTGCTTCCCAAACGTCTCTCTCCATTAATGTCAACCTCAGGGCCCAACCTCTGTCATTTGCCTCCCATCACCATGGTGACCTGTTTGCCACCGATGTGCTGTGAAGCCCACACATGCACACAGCTTTGTTTAATCAAGCACATCGTTGGTGTCTCGACCAGTGTCAGAGCCCCAGACATCGCTACGGGAAGCGTAAAAACTGGGTCACACTGGGGTGTACGGGCCACACTTGCGTCGAGTCAGTCAGGCAAACAGCACAGCTGTGTGCTCTTTACAAAGCTTCCCAACTCATCTTCAACCTACAGTCCAATTACTTGTTGACTTGCCACCATATGGAAGACACCACAAGCAATTCAGCGTTGAATTGGCAAGGACAGACTTCCTCCCTGTCTCCTGGCTGTTTTGCTGGCTATATCAAAAGGCTGTCACCAGAGTGCTGTAAAATAGTTTGTTGTACATTTATGTACTGTTTTGTTTATGTGTGTTGGGCAGGGGGAGATGGAGTGTCTAACATGCCTCTATTATAAAGTTTAGAATTTTGTGCCACCAAAATTGTGAAATGTTGTTTTCAATAGAAAGAGACTTTAAAAAAGGCTACAAGGCATATCATCACAATCAACACAGAGGGAGAAAACATAGACAAGCAAGACATCTGATCTCTACACATTCACACTGCTATTGGAAAATTTGATACATGAATGCATTGACATTCAGATTTTTTGTGAGCAAAGAGTGGATAAGCTGTGGTTGGAAGAACTTAAGTAAAAATGCCCACTGAAAATATGAGGCTGTGATAAGATTCAACTAAATATTGCAAACCAGTTCCTATTTAACACTGCTTGTCCTGCTACAGATAAGTAAAACAGCAATGCTTAAGGATAATAGTGTTCTAAATTCTGCACATTATGTAATCAAATCTTGTGTAGCTTACTGTAATGAAGGTGTCAAGTAGATACTGTCAATGCAAAACTTTGTGCAATACTGCTTTGTCATGCAATATTACTTTGCCGTGCAATACTACTTTGCTGCTGTGCAATACTCTGCATCTTATTTATTACACCTGACACCTTGCGACTGTAAATCCTTTAGGTAGGTTTGTGTATCTGTTTTATACTTTTAGCTGCATATATCGTTGTACATTTTAGAACCGATGTTCTATTTAACTGCTCTCTCCTACTGCTTCCTACTCTGTGCATCTGTTTGCTGGCTCCAAACAACATCTTACTGTACTTGCATAGTAACAATAAAGACTTCTCTACTGCCACTCTACTATGTAGTTCTGCATGATTATAACCCCATTAATTAGACTTTTAAAAACCATCTACGTCTTTAGATATACTGTAAATTTCTGGCAGTCACTTCTGGCAGTAGGGTTCTTAAACGCTTACAATTAGGTAGTCATTCATTATAACTGTGAAGCTAGCATTAGCGGTAATGTTGGTTTTGTCAGTTGATTTTGCTTTTTTTCCCCATCAATTTTCCAACAGTTGGTGGGACACTGAAACACTGGGGGATATGAAACTGTGTAGATATGTAGCACCAGTAAACACTTAGCAAATAGAAGCTTTTGGTCCATATCTTGGCTTGTAATTGCCTAAATTTGGTCAAACTCGACATGCAACCTATACACTTCCTTTCAATGTGCACCAATGTTTGTGGCATCTTGTCCCAGGGATTTCCCAATGAAGCTGCAGTAGTAACTTTTTTTAGTTAAATTAGCTGGAACTGTCATGATATTCTGGAAGTAGTACATGAAATAGGGTATTTAGGAAAAAACCCAGAATTCTCTAGCTCCACTCTGAGGCTGTAATCGGGTTGGCAAAAATCCACAGCTCCTGGTTCTGTTCCACCAATCAGGTTAGGGGGGAGGATTACCTGCCTGTCAATCACAGCTCGTGCACATGCTGCTGACAAAAAAAAAACAGTACAAAAAGGATGATGAGGGACCTATAGACATAGAATGCCAAAGCACTAGTGGCTTACACCCAGATTTCTAACCTTAGGAGCTCCTGTAGGTCTAACCACCAATTAGACCTACACAGTCTAACCATTTAAAACCGGGATTTGTGAACGTGAGGCCCATCAAAACATTTTACTATATTTGGCCATTCCAAACTATTAGCAATTGTATTTCATATTCCATAAATCAATACTATGCGGTGGTCATACCATGTTCTTCATTTTTTTTAGTGCAAGCAACTCTAAAGCTATTGTCTATTTAATGGAAATTGCAAGATGCATGGGAGCAAGGTTGTGGGGTTAGGCTATCTAAACACAGCCTATGGTAGAAAATGTGAAATGAGACCGGAAGAGAGTTAGAGAGAGAGAGAAAAACTGTAAAGAGCAACTTCATAATTTAATCCATAGTTAGCCATAGTAGATGACTCAGAAATTATATGGTTCTGTATAATACCTATCATTTCTGTCCATGCAGGGAACATAATAATGGAAGCCCCATATGGACCATTATTCCAGGACTATTCTTGTGGAGCTCTCAAGAGTCAAATCAATTTAAGTCTAGAGGGAGCTCAGAGCTCAGCCGTACGTTTTTTTTTTTTTTTTTTCTACTCTGGTAAGACATGTGAAAATCAGTCACATTAAAGCCATATAATAAATGAAATTCAAAAAGCCCTGATAACTATCTGTCCAAATATAATTTTGTCTCTCTGATTTTGGATAAAAAATGTGGTCTGAATCAGGAGTGTCATAACTGACTGGACATAACATACTGGACATATAAATACACACACACACACACACACACACACACAAACACACACGCACACACACGTGCGCACACACCCTAAAACAGATAAAAAGCTGAACAAGTGGAGCAGATATAAGTGTTCCTCCTTTCCTCTGTGGACACAATATAACACCACACCAGACTTCCCCAGCTTCTACCACATCCTAACAACAGCA
>CM059265.1:23792352-23802352 GCA_030347295.1 Setipinna tenuifilis | reverse complement strand
TGGCACGCCCTGCTTGAGCAAGGAAAGCAACAGCTAATATAAATTCACAGTAAGCTAGACGTCATCAAAAAGCCTGCCTACTGGGAAGTTTATCATGACAGATTTCTATGTATAAAAGTGGACTAATTGATACCTTAATTCACATATGCTACACACGGTATCAAACTTTGTATAAATTTTACTTTTTAACTTTCGTTAATTTAAATATAACTTTTGTTTGTAAAACATTTTTTTTGTTTTATTGTTGTTATTATTATTATTTTTGTGGCAGACCAAATGTTCTGCTTTAAGGAGACTTGAGAGAGTTTGCATTTTGCACGTCTTAGGGACTATACTGTTCTTACATCAGTTTGGTCTTTTCAAAGAGCCATACAGTTTCATACAATAGATGTCTTTAGGAAATAAATGTCCAAATTCTTCTGTAATCAAGTCCATGCATGTGTTGTAAAACGTGACCTGTTATGAAGTGCTGCCAGTCACTAATTAGGATTCCTCAAACTTTTCATGACCGCTAAATTTTGGTCTGATTTGGACTATGGTCATTCCACTTTTTTTTATAAATCTCTGAAGTGTCCTTCTCAAGCCATATGCAATCCAGGCAGTGTTACAAAACGACAGTAGGTTTGTGGAGTTCTCTGCACTCAGTGTGCAATTTCATATAGCCAGGGAACCGATTGCCTTGCCTCGATTTTGATAAGAATGTACAGGCGGTTCTGCCATTAAATTAGGAATGGGCAGAGTGGAATCCTTTGGAGGGTAGCTACTTTGCAAGGCTCCATGGTTGGAGCTCAACCTTTTTCCCCATTACTTGTACTTGTGAGGGGTGTTGTTGTGAAGCTCTCATCTGAAATAGATTCATCAGTGCCTGCACTCTGACTGGGTCAAGAGAGTACTTGGTGAGTTAAAAGCATTGCAGTATTTTTCATTAGCAGAGGGAACTCAAAGACCGACATGCAAGATGCAAAGGAAAAATATGTCTGTGCGTGTTTGTGTGTGTGTGTCTGTGTGTGTGTGTGTGTGTGTGTGTGTGTGTGTGTGTGTGTGTGTGTGTGTGTGTGTGTGTGTGTGTGTGTGTCTGTCCGTGTGTACAGTTCTTACTTACTAAAACCAAACTTTCAAAAGACATTAATGAGTTTCAAATTGAGATGCTGGCAATAGATTATTTGCTGTCTGAGAAACCAACATGCCCAGGGCTGGATAAAAAAACCAAGGCTATAGCTGAACTACTTGAAAACCTATTGGAAACATTCTTTTGATATTTGTTGCTGTGGATGCCACTAAGGGCTGTTGGGCCAGGCCAAAGATATCCACAAGAACAACATTAAAAATGTTTTTTTAGGAAAAAAAAAAGAAAAAGATGACATTTTCTAAGTTTAAACAAACTACAGAAAATAAAATAATAAATCTGCTAAGTCTCTTAAATGTCAGAGAACAAATACACAGCAGAGCCAATACTCACATGACAAGATCAAACACTAGACTAAAGACATAGGACTACACAAACACACATATAGGACAAACACTATTCACATACAGAGGGGAACACATAACAATCCATTAACACAGACAACAATATGACAGACTCCATTGCACCTTGTGATGTTTCACACAGCAGATTTACCACAGACATCAAAATATAATTCAGCCCAGCGACACATAAAAAGTCGAAAACAGAAGTGGCTTGATACTGTCTCTGTCATCCCCATGGTCCTGAGCAGGGTAAATCAGACCAATCACGGCCAGAAGCAAATAAATACTACCCCATTTCCCAAACGGCACCCCTTTGCTGCTGAAAAGACTCTTGCCAACACAAAGAGGAACAGCATTCAACAAGTAAACGGTATGACTATGCTACATTGTTTTTCATGCACTCAGGTTTGTGCCCCTACTTAAGCACAATAAAAAGGTTTACAGCATAATCACCAACACTGTCAAGTGTTGTCATTTCTTTTACAAGTAAAGGTACACTGCATGTGTTAAGTCCATCGATAGCTCTGTAGCATGTGCATGAGATTGACTATCCCTGTCTGTGTTTGTGTGCACATGTCTATGTGCTTGTGCGTGTGTGTGTGTAGAGGTGTTCAGACAAAAGGCAGACCTGTGCCAACGAAGGTAACAGACAAGTGTTGTCTGCCCATAATCCTCACAGTTGCATACAGAAAAGAACATTTTGATTGGAAAAAAGTCCCTGAGGGTAAAGGACACAAAGCATTTGGATGTGAATTGATAGCTTTTTGCAGTGTCCCTGATATGTAATTATGGCAAAACCAGAGTCCTTCTTGAATACAGGCTCAAAGGTGTGCTATTATTCTTTCAAAATCTCTCATGCACATTGCAGGACCTTGGCGCACTGCAGGACCTTGAATAAAAGGAAAATGTTCACGGACTGCAGCCAACTAAAGGCAAATCTTTACCTTTGTTACTTCCGGTAATTAAAAGACAGCTGTGTTTGTGTGCTTACAAGTGTGTGTGTGTGTGTGTGTGTGTGTGTGTGTGTGTGTCTGTGTATATATGCATGTGTGTGTGCATGTGTGTGTGTGTGTGCATGTGTGTGTGCATGTGTGTGTGCATGTGTGTGTGTGTGTGTGTGTATGTGTGTGTGCGTATTTGAGTCTGTGTCTGCACAGACTCAGTTTTTGATCGGACTGAGCTGTGTTGAGTTGTTCTGTTTTGTGATAGTTGTCTAGAACAGATGCAGTTTTAGCGCAAGATTATTTTTGTCTCTAGAGACACACTGGAGCTGCCTACCTCTGCTCGTTGTTAATTAGAGCCATTACAAGCCAGCTGTTGGTGGTGGGGGTGGTGGTGGGTAGGGATACAGGGCAGAGGGTAAGTGCGAAATTTTTGCCCTCAGGTGAACAATGACTAAGAGTATCTTGCGGCTCAATTTAGCCCAATATATAACCTTTGCTTCATGTTGTTTTGTGTCATTCACCTCTTTTTTCTGTTCCTCTGTGGCTCCTACTTTTCTCCTCTCCCTTCAGCCACTGTCAGTCTGTTGTTTGACAGGATGTCACTCAGAAATCTCCTGTTTACTTCTCTCCAAGCTAACCTGGATTGAACTGTCGTCTGCTTGAGCCACACTTCTGATGTCTCTCCCTTGCTATTGTCGCTCTCTCTTCTGTTCTATGCTGAAACATCTTGAGGAAAATGATGAACCTCTTGGCTATGTGTGGACCACATGAGACACTGGCTGTGCTGGCAAAACATAATTAAGACTGAGTTTCTTCCTTCTTAACTATATTCATTCATTAGTTTGTTCACTTTTTTTTTTAATTTGCTTGTTCGTAACCTAATATTTTGTGTTGATGTCTCTTTTTCTGTCTATGTGTGTGTGTGTGTGTGTGAAGGTGTGTGTGCGTCAGGCGAGTGTGTCTAAATGTCTCACACAGTCCTTAGGTACCGTTATTTGGAACAATGTTTCTTACTTGTTTACCATGTCCTTACTGTTGTGCAGATAAAAGTACCAGCTCTCCAGCTTCCATTAGTCACATGCAACAGAAATAATCCTGTGTGAGAATGTCGTCACTGCACTCTTAATTTATCTCCAAGTGTTGTGTGGCAAGGCTCCTTAGAGGATTGGGTCCAAGGTGGCTGTTTTTGGTGTATTTCAGGTAAGTAGGATGTCACCTACCAGAGTCTTTTACTTGCTGCTTAATGGATCGTGCTGGGCGCTCAAATTAGCCTAACACTGTTATAATTACCCAGCTAAAGTTTTCATGTGCATAGTCATAATGATGGCATACTGGCATGGCTGATCGCTGTGAGTCAATCCTGCTTTGTTCCTTGAATTTTTTTAGGTTCAATTGCATTGAATAGGACTGATCCAGACAGAAGGAACTAGAGGAAGGTTATGAATACTTAGTGATCTTTGGTGGCATCCTACATGACATTCATACTAAAGACTGGACAAACACTTATTCCCAGTGGGCACAAAAATATAGCTGTGTGTGCTGTGACAAGCATACTAGAATCATATGCCCATAAGGACCAATCAGATGTTGCCACTGGAACTCATGTGAAGTGTGTATGTGTTGCTGTGTCTTAGTTGAGGCAGGGAGGGGGTGTTTAATCACCATGGAGACAGACCAGCACGATGGGGTCTAAATTGTTGTGTGATATGAATGGATTGATACCATGCCTGCTGCCAGCTCTCCATGTACAGGCTGAACAAGGTCACATACAGACACAGCAAGCTCAGCTCTAGCCTGTTGGCCTCAACTCATAAGAGTGCCTGGAGTGCCGCTGAGACAGTAATTACCACTGTGAAGACTTAGTGTGATGGCTGCCGTGTCAAAGATGCCTGAATACATTACGAAGAGGAACTACACATATCTGATGTAAAATTCAATTCCACTACCACCGTCACCAAACACACAAATACACACAAATACACACAAATACACACACAAATACACACAAATACACACACACACACACACACACACACACACACACACACACACACACATAATCGCCACCTTTCATGCAAACGCACTTATCATTGTATACATTATGTCTTAAAATATATGATTGTTCCCAGGCAGGTGGGCAGAACAATTTGACAAAAGGGGTGAAAAGACAGACATCAGGGAGCTGCATGCCATGTGCGAACACAGGGAAAACAATGGAGTCTCCCACTGTGGAATTTCATGTCTTTCTGTACCACTCACGCTACCAGTATCTGCTAAGTTCATGACTGCCTTATGGTTGTGAGATATGCCAGTGTAGCTCAATATGGCGTATGGCACTAACAACTTGATCATGGGTTTGATACCCAGAGAGAACAGACAGATAGAAACAATGTCTTGTTCTCTCGTCATGTGTATCTACACAATACTGTTAGTCACTTTGTGTAAAATTGTCTACTGGATGCAAATGTTAAGTTCAAAAATGAGTCTTTGGTGTATCCAGAGGGCAGTGGGGGATGGGCACAGCAGAACTAAATTCCCCAGGTCTCAGGAAATGCTGGGTTCGCAGATCGTCTGAAATACCAACTCCTGTGTGTCTTGTTAGTGCTGAAGAGAGTCGCTGTGATGGGGAGAGAAACACCTTTTTTCCACGGGGTTGTTTCCCCAGGGGAGGAGGAGGGGTGGGATGCAGGTTGAACCGTCTCCGCCATGCTAAACAAAAACAAGGGGAGTTATTACCGTCCCCTTTACTTCCTCTGTCGTCCCAATAACAACCTCTGTCTCATCCGCTTGGAAACCACACCGCGGCACCACTTTCTTTGCTTTCAGCCCCGTTTTGTTGAAGGATGCACTGAGCTTCTCACCTTTCTCGCTTTCCCCATAACAACTAATCAAAGTGTAACAAGCACACACACACACATTTACACACACACACACACAGACATGCCAAGAGTTAGCAGATTCACATCAGCCCAGTGGAGAAAACTCTTTTTTTGCTGTGGCCCATTTTCAGTGCAGAGCACATTTGTTGTCTTTCTGTAATTGGGCCGAATTGATTTTTCTCCAGCGCCTGATGTTTCGTAATGGTAAAATGATGAGTTTGCCCATGTCTCTTTGTTCGACTTACACAGAGGCATTTAACAACACTCCAGTCAGAGGAAAATGCTAAGACAGCAAGGTGTCTCTCTCTCTCCCTCTCTTTCTCTGTCTCTCTACGCCTCTCTCTGTGCCTCTCTCTCTCTCTCTCTCTCTTGCTCTCTCTCTCGCTCTCTGTCTGTCTGCCTGTGTGTGTGTGTGAAAGTGTGTGTATATGTTATGTGTATGTACGTATGTTTGTGTGTGAGAGTGTGTATGTGTGTGTGCATGCATGTATGCGTGTGTGCATGTGTGTGTGTGTGTGTGTGTGTGTGTGTGTGTGTGTGTGTGTGTGTGTGTGTGCTGCCTCAGCTGAAAAGCTGGAGGAGGGGAGTGTGGAGGAGTGTGTGGATAAAGCCATCAGTGCACGCATGAAGGGCATCTCCAAGAACAGACAGAGGCAATTACCCATAAGCAATCCACAGGACTGACTGACAGATTAAGATTTGAATGGGAGATCGATGACTGCCAAATTCTACAATGCAGTAATGTTGAATAAGGGCCACAAGAGATATTTCTTCCAGTTTATATTGTTTTTGAAGGTGTGAAAGAGGTTCACTTGGATGAAAACTAGACCTGGTGTTTTCACCTGACACAGTTATGTGTGTTGCTTTAATAACTGCTATACTTCTAAGAAATATAACAGGTCCTATAATTACTGCACCACACAATATAGCGATGGTGACACATACCAGCAGATACACACACACACACACACACACACACACACACACACACACACACACATACACATACACACACACATTTTTTTACTGCACTCAGAAAGACACATGCACGCATGCACACATGCATACACACAAATGCAGTGTGTGCATGAATCCACTGAAAACCCCTCAACTATACATTCATTGTTCTTTCGCTCAACCACTCACACACACACACACACTCACACACATACACACACACCCACCCCACAGTCACACACACACGCACACACACACACACACACACACACACACACACACACACACACACACAGGCACACTTGTCATTATAGAAAAGAGTGAGCCTTTCGTCCCCCTGGGTGTTGAATCTAGCACAGTGTCCTCTTCTAGAGCTTCCAGCAGTTTGACTCGCTCATTTCCCTGACCTGTCTGAACCAATGAAGAACACTTAAGCATTACATTGTCATTGAGCTTCTCACCGATGCTCACACGACTCTAGGAGGACTGAACACTATCCATTACACAAAGCCATCTGGACAAACAAAATAACACACAAACACAACTTCACTGCTTTTACTCTGAGCCCCTTTTGCACACTTAAACACGTGGGTCCTTGTCAGCCTGATCTAGCTGCAAATAAAGACAACGGGGGACTTGTTGTTGTTTGCATTACAGCAATACGTGCATCTGTTACTAACTTCTGCCTGACTTAGGTCTTGTAGAGAAGCATCCCACTCCATCATGGGTGTACTGCTAAACAAGTGTACATAATCCTACAATACACTGAGACTTTGCTGGAACTGTAGATGTTTACTGTCGGATCAATGAACACATTTTTCCCATACCGCCAAACCATTGACTTTACGTGATTGATTTCTTTATAAAGGAGAACCATTGCCTACAGCAGTTTTGAAACATTGGACAGAAGTGTCCATTCACCAGCAAATCACACAAATTCGTCATCTTCCTCTTGCAATGTGGTTCTCAGGAGATGACGATAATCAAAACAAACACAGAGCACTCTGGCAGCTACTATACATTATGTCAATTCTTGTTAAAGACTAGCTCCTGGCATGGACCAACCATAGAACCACAGATATACAAGTGAACTAGACAAACCCTCTGTGATGTCATGCACAGACTTTCTTACAGAACAGATGAAGCTCAAGGTTACGGTTGCTGCCATCTTTGCCAATTCATTCTATGTAATTGTCTGGGGATTAAACTAGTGGATTCTAAAAAAACACCCCCCTCAAAATTATCATGGACCTGAAAAGTACTGAAACACACCCAAACTGTTTTTTGAAGCAGGCTGTAAATATGTTTATTTTTGCTGTAAAAATTGACTTTTCCACATGGGAGTCTCTGTGAAATTGCTCGCTTCTGCAACCAGCCCCCAATGGACGTGTGCGGTATTGCAACTTTAAAACGTTCAGTTTTGGCTTCATTGTTTAGCCTGGAATGTTGCCACTTGGGACCATCCTTGTGGGACAACTTACACCCTGCCTTCCTGTGAGTTTTAATCACTGTGTGTGATTGGTTGCAAACAGATTTCAGGAAGGTGCTCCTGTTCTGATTGGCCACAGGGGCAGTCCATTGTTGTATCAATGGTGATGTGAGTGATATTGGAGTTGGCAGGCCGCTATTGCCCTTGTCAACCTTGAGCACTGTGAGACTTCATATCTGCAATATAAAATCAATAGGCTGCTGACTGTGCACATCATTTAACTACCTGCCCCTTGTTGAGAGAGGCTGGGGGGAGGAGTGGCGCACACTCTCAACGCAGCCATCTCACCACTAACACACATAAAAACATCCTGTTTCATCCCAACAATTACCTGTGTGCAGACATCTCTGCTGCTTTATGTGTCTTAAGTCAGACCATAACCAGCTGCATGTGTTTGTGTGCGTGTGTGGACATGTGTGTGTGTGCATGCGTATGTATGCATGTGTGTGAGCTGGTCTGTCCTTTGAGGGAATGGGATTGTCAAGATGAGCATACTTTCAACACATGTACACATGTGTGTCGTACATGCGCGCACACACACACACACACACACACACAGGGATGATGAATGACGGTGTCTTTGGCAACATATGGTGAGCCTTAACACAGCACACAGAAGGCACACACTCCAGCAGTCAGGGACCCATGTTAGAGCAGCAAACTAAGGAGCACAGATGCATGGATGACATGGAACCACGGCTACACCGGCAAACTGGTCTGCTGTCTGGCCTCCATGTGTATGTGTGCGTGTATGTATATGGAACTGTGCTGTTGTCACCGGCGTGCACATGCATGAAAGGGAAAATGATGGGTATTCATCTTCCCTCTCTCTCTCAAAAATAACATTCTGCTCTGGCTAGGGAAAAAAAGAAAACAAAACACGCATGCATGAAGTAGAGCAAGAGGTAGAACTGTGGTTGTCGTGAATTATTCATATATGCATGCTGCCAACAGGTCCCATCTTTCTTGGACTTTTAATATCTTTCATATAGAACATTTTACCACAAGCTTAAACAACTACACACCCCATTTTTTGATTTACATATGGTGTGTGTGTGTGTGTGTGTGTGTGTGTGTGTGTGTGTGTGTGTGTGTGTGTGTGTGTGTGTGTGTGTGTGTGTGTGTGTGTGTGTGCACAGGTGTAGAGTGTTCTGTGTGTGTATGACAATCACAGACAATCACAACCAAAACAGGAAGAGCACCTGTCCAAACAGTAGCACACTGAATGCTCCTAGTAGGAAGATGTCACCCTCTGCCAACAACAAAAATATGCTTGCTGTGCCAAAAGAACACACATAATGACCATGTTTAAAAATAAATGCACAGGTCTGGTGGTACACATACCACCACCCACATTGATAGTACTACACACGTACAACTCACACATGTACTGTATACATCTGCTGTCACAGCCCTGAGGTGCAGCGTCAGCAGAGTCAGAATCAAGAGGATATCTATTGATGGAGAAGAGACACACATGCTCGCATGAATGCACATTGCCGGGTGTGTGTGAGCACACACACACACACACACACACGCGCACACACACACACACACACACACACACACACACACACACACACACACACACACACACACACACACACACATACACATACACATACACACACATACACAAACACACACTGTACGAAGCGGGTGGCCCAGCATGGAAACATAGGGATAGTGTCTAGGGGTAAACTCCTCAGCCACAACGTAACTTAACACAGACAGTCCAAACCCACAGCTACACACTGGTCCTACATAATGTGCAGACGTGGAAGTAAGACCTAACGTGTGTGGTTGTAATGTGTGTGTGTCAGCTTGGCAGAGCTCCAGTAAAAGATCACTTACCTGTGGCTCCCACTACCTGGTATAGCTCCGTCTTGACCAGCTCAAGCACAGGCTTAGGTGTACGTTCAGGTTTTTCTTAAAAAGCTGTTGTAAATCCAAACAAAGAATGGGGTCGAAACAGTTGCACAAAATGCCATGCAAAAACAAAGAGGGAGAAAACCAAGGGCCTGCTCCAACAGCAGGCCATTTTGTGTGTCCTGATGGAAGGACAGGTGCTCCCTTAACCAATTAGCCACAGGTAGTGACATCCCTGAAGCCCCGCCTGTAAGTCAGTGCTTTCCCTACCATGTGACCTAACCTATCCTAACACACACAGACACACACACACACACACACACACACACACACACACACCACACGCGTGTGTGCACACACACACACACCACACGCGTGCACACACACACAAA
>CM059265.1:23692352-23789852 GCA_030347295.1 Setipinna tenuifilis | reverse complement strand
TGTCCCCAACATAAAAACCTCTGTGGAGAATCTTAGGTGAGCCACTGAGTCTCAGTGGTCTTATGCAGTGCAGACATTTGCCTGGCAAGTGGCATTGTCATACATTGATGACCCACTGGGGTCTCACTATACATCAGCGAGCCACCGTCTAAAACCTAAATACCGACCAAACGGAGAAAAGGGTAATTAATTACCCGTTGTGTGAGAGGGCAGTTGGCCACATGTGTAGGTTTGTGAATATGGGCCCTTGGCCAGCTGTTTTTCCTCATTGAGACACAGGGGGATTAAATACATTTCAGGATTTAGGATCAGGGTGGCTTTATTGGCCAGGAATTTAACTTGGGGATACCATGGAGCATAATAGTAAGTTACAAAGGAGAAAATGGACTAGAAAATAATATAATACCAAATCAACATAAAGCAAAATAACACTGACAGAAAAAAGGCTAAAGAAGACCAAATAAAAATTCTGCATGACAAAAGCAAGACTCACTACTGTTAGTTATTGGACACTGTATAGTCCAATGTGCAGGCTGGCAGGCACGCATGCACAGACACCCAGACACCCAGACACACAGACATACACAAACACACACACACACACACACACACACACACACACACACACACACACACACACACACACACACACCAACCTTCATCGCACTGACTATCACATGCATGTCTTCAGTATGCTGGTATGCAGTTTGGTACTTGTCAGAGAGAAACTACACTGGTGGTACTGGTGGACAGTATATGCCACAGTGCTCTCACTCTGTCTTCTCTCTCTTTCAAACACACACACACACACACACACACACACACACACACACACACACACACACACACACACACACACACACACACACACACACACACACACACACACACATGTCTGTCTCTCACCTCCACTCCCCATGTAGGCACCTGCACACATTATGGTCTAAGAGTCTGCACTGCAGCTTCAACCCCTGTGTGGCTCAATGTTTATTTATAAGATCCAGAAAGCTCTAAAATGGTGTGAGAGTTTGAAGCAGCAAGTGCTGTAGATGCACTTCTCTCATGCTGAACTTTCAAGCGGAAACGAACAGACACACACATACACACATACACACACAGATACACACGCGCATGCGCACACACACCTGAACTTTTGAACTCGGCTTTTACCCATCTGTGTGGACACACATGAGCTGTACAAGTTATCATAAACTACACAACCATCTCTCTCTACCTCGCTTGTTCTCTCTCTTTGTCTCTGACTGTTTCTCTCTCTCTCTCTTTCACACTCTCTCACTTCAAACACACACACACACTAACACACACACACACACACACACACACACACACACACACACACACACACACACACACACACACAAATATATATATATAGTCATGAGAACATAAGCACACACACAAGCGGCCACCACACGATTTGCTAAATTATTGATACTGATCCTGTGCTGCAGTTTCTGAACAAGCCAAGCCATGATAGCTGGCAGTTATGTACTGGCTTGCGTGACGTAGAACTTCCTGTAACCTTGAAACCACATGGCTGGTGATTTCACATCATTGCACCCCATGCATTGTTGTTGAACTATGCTCCTGTGTGAACAGGCATGCTTTAAAGCCTTAAGTAGAGGACCAGATTGGTCCCACTGCACTCTGGAGTTGATGGTAGGCAGAAATCAGAGGGGCCATTAGCCTCAGTCACCATTCTCAGCATGGACAATGCTCAGTGCTACATCAGGAAGGCAGAACATAACAGAGAAAAGGAAGGAAAGAGAGTAGAGAGAAAGAGAGAGAGAGAGAGAAAGACTGTGTGTGTGTGTGTGTGTGTGTGTGTGTGTGTGTGTGTGTGTGTGTGTGTGTGTGTGTGTGTATATATACAGAGACACAGAAAGAGAGAGAGAGAGAGACAGAAAGAGAGAGGAAAAGTTTTTTTTTTACCTGTGAGATTTTCAAGCATCCTTTCCCTCTTTGTCTCTGTAGATCCACTCTTCTAGGTCTCACACTTGCCAGAGGAGTGCTGGTAGCTGAAGATGTCTACGTCTACAAAGACAGAGGGGAGTAAGAAATGCATTTAGGAACCATATCTGTCACAAAACAGTTTTTTTTCTCATACAGTTGTAAAATGTTATACCCATATATTAATAATGGATTATGTAAAAGCAAGAAGGGAAAGACAAAGGTGAGAAAGAACAAACTTCAATCACATTACCAGACCATATAGGAAACTCCTCTAGACCCACCATATGAGCATACCCACTTGCACACCCACCCTGGGAGGAGCAAGCCAGACGCGTTGTCTGCTAATGACACACAAGCGGGTAATTCTGGTGGGCCCTTAGCACCTCCATTCAAACAGCATCAATCACAATCAGTACAAAGTGCAGCCCTAACCTTCAGCTTGATGTACGGCTGCACTGTTACGGGCCTCACCCAGGCCCTGTGGAACTCACCGAACACACGTCAGTCAAACATGAACAGATGCTCGTCAATCTCATTTGTTAATCAGTCCTTTTTTTGCCTGGTCTTTCTAATGGTAGTTTGTGCTTGAGAAAAATGCAACAGATGCTGACAGCGCAGCCTCTGGAGAAAGAATGGGGGAAAACAAACCCTTCCGTGTTTCCTCAGAGAGGCTGACTGAGTGAGTCTGCCTTTGGCCAGGAGCTGCTGCTGGGGGGGACTGCCCTTTCGGCTAAGTCCTGGTGGGCCACCGCAAACACACACATGGCCGGTGTTCAGGGTCAAACGCTCAGCGAGTCCAATATTAAACTCCCCCTACACAGAGCGCGGCCCCAGTCCCAAACTCATTTCCAATGCTATCGATCCCTTCCACAAATAATGGCCGCCATGCAATTTATTTGCTTTCCCCTAGGTATCATCACTTTAAGCGTGTTCCTGAATCAATCAGGGGCGCAGGCTCAAGAGGGATCCTGCTCAGCTGGCCCGTTATTGTCCCCCACCCCCACCCCCTGCACTCCACTGAAAGATCAGCTAAACACTACACCAGTTGGAGGGAAGAAAGCAAAACATGGATAAAGTCACACAATAGTCCATACAGTTTCCAATGTACCCAATCAGTCAAACACTTACAAGCATACTTTGCTGGAAACACCAGGGATATAGAAGTGCAAGCTTGACACTAACAAACAAAAAGAGGCAATGGTTGTAGTGCTGTATCTAGGCAATAAAGAAATATGTCCCCATTCCAGTAAAAGTCTGACAGTCCAATAATTATGAGTTTAAAAATATAAATCATATCTTTTGCACTATATTCTTCTTCACTTAAAACCACTGTGTCATTTCTGTGTCTGCTTTTACAGTGTACAACATGTACTTGTTTAATCCTTTGAATCAACCAGAACATGTAAAGTAGGTATTACAAAACAAGCAGTTACACTTTTTTACTGTTGCCGCGAAACAATCATGTCGCTGAAGAGTGTCAGAGGGAGTCAGAGCACAGTTGACATGTTGTCAGAAAAAGACCTTTGTGGTCTGTTCTTTTGAAACCACATCACCATACAAAATCTGGGTGAATGTAACTCCATCATAATTCACATGCAATTTTATCGCTCAGACACGACACCTGTCTGCTCAAACACAAAGACACGAAACATCAGGCAGACCTGTCACGGCTAATCCTAGTTCTACCTGCAAAGCACATGTTACCCAGCACCTCTGACAAAATGAGCTGTGGTACTATCACATTAGGCGACAGGAGAGAGGCACGTGTATGTGTGGAGCTCGACGTTGCTCTTGCTTAATCCTTTAATCACAGCTCAGTGTGCAAGCAATGGCAGCCAGGCCCTCTTTTATGAATGCGATTAGTTTACATTTATTACATGCAGTCACAGCACTTCAGAATATCCCCCTAAGTGTACAGGTTTTATCTATGCTGATTGAACACACTGTGATTTTTATGAAGTTGGATTGATTTTTTTATGTTACTCAAATAGGCAGACAAACATGATAGGACTATGGAACTATATAAGCAAAAATATATTGCAAAGAATACTTTGAAGGACATGAATATTAGGTTGGTTATAATCATAATTCATTAAAACAACATTTTTTTCCCCAACAACTATTTTTGGGAAACCGTATGCTGTGGGGAACCATCTGTTTAAAACACTAACAATGAATTTTAATACAATCCTTGTTAATTCTGTTATGCTATTTCTTTCTTTTCCAGGATAAAATGTGATATTTCATTTCTACCAAGTGTTAGCACAGGCTTTGCGAGGAAAGAAGAGGTTTCAGGGTTGGCCATTATTGGAAAGAGCATGACTAACAGGTTTCTCATCGTCCCTCTGTCTCTGTGTCCCATCTGCCTCAGTCATGCTAAGAGTGTGACGGACAGCAAAGAGAGTGTCACAGAAAAAGGTACAGACCAGGAAAATGACCAAATGACTGAGACAGGGAGGCTAATCTCCAAACCTTTTGTTGCACAAATCACCTTGCAATAAGCCAAAGCCAGACATGTGACCATGACCCTGACTCCTGCGCCGCCAGGTTTGTCTGGCTTGCACAGAACACCACACATTGCACAGAGCACCACATCTGGAGCCACTTTTGCACCGGGTCACAGACATTAAATAAAATGCTGTGATATGGAGGAGGAAGAAGAAGTAAAATCACAAGAAACTAGTCTTAAATTAAAAAGATTACTGCAAAGCACTTTGCTTTTAATTTATATATTTCTCATTTTTATGTGTAATTTATTCCTTATAAAATATTATTAACATAATATGGCAAAACGTCCATATGACACAAGCACTTATCACTACACCAAGCATAATCCTCATCCTTTCCTGCAGTGCATCATGTAATGACTTACAATTACATTACAAGTATATCTGATAAGTAAGCACACTAAATTTGACACTTATGTAGCACAGTAGGATTTTTTTCCGGCTCGGTAGTCATTCCCACAACACAGAACTACATAGTCCACGCTACCTAGGTAGTTATGTTGGTCAACTTCAAAAATAATACCTCTTGAAATTTTGTCTCTTAAACTATATTCGTTCTAAACAATTGGTTTGCTCAGTCTTTTCATGCTGCTCAGGGACCAACACGAGAACCACACACAGAACGAAGGGGTGCCGGGTGGTGGCTCAGGCACTGTGACGCTGATGTGAACGGACGCATACCGCTGCTGGAGGTGTCCAGAGAGGCCGTGACATGGGGCAGATCGGTGTCCCGCAAGCGCCAGAGGCTTGGCCCCGACATGGGAGTGCAGAGAGGTGGGGGTAAATGGGGGTTTGGGGGGCAGGGGTGTTGGTCACGGCCGCTTGCGGCTCTGCGCTGCTCTATGCCTTCCAGCCATCCCCTGCGCCCTCCCCCGCCCCCACCTCCCCACCACCCCTCATGAACACTGCAGGTCTTTTGGAGCTGAAATATTTATGACGGCGCTCAAGTAGTGCTTTTTAACCTCCCCCTGACCCCATTTAGGCATTAGATGCTTCTTGGAAAGTTCTACTGAGCGCGGGGAGACAAAACAGATGTGAGCGATGATGACAGTTCACTTCTCTTGTTTTTTTTTTTTTCTTCTTCTCTGCACGTCTTTTCTCTGTCCGCCTTGTGCTCTTTTTTCCCGGGCTCACTTGAGTCAAACATGGGCTTTGGTAGTGTAAACAACTGGATTTGCTGAAGTCGAGTCATTATGGCATGATGAGCCAGAGTGATTGCGAAGGGCACCGGCCTGTTAAAAAGATATTTCGCCCTCAGGACATGTCAGGATGTCGGAGTAAGCTGGCCACAATGTCACCCAGCAAATAAGGCTGCAGACAATGATGGAGCTATTTTAAATAAAGCCTGGAGAAGGCTAAACAACACGCACAATTAAACTCCTCTCTGGAGGGTACACTGTCAAATGAAATCTAACTTGATTTCATAATAATGCTATAATTGCATGTCATCAGAACAAATCAAGGTTACTTTGTGCATTTGCTGGACTTTAAAGGAAGGGGATTTCGCACAGCGCAGCATGCTGTTTACAAAGGCTGCATATGTAAATGGAAGAGGAAGATACTGTATGGCATTGTGGAAGGAAAGGATTCCTTGGAAATTTTAGAAAATAAACTTCTTAGTTTAGTCATCAACATTTCACTGTGTATGTGTGTCTGTTTGTGTTTATGGATGGTTGTGTGTGTGAGTGAGTGAGTGAGAGAGAGAGAGAGAGAGAGAGAGAGAGAGAGAGAGAGAGAGAGAGAGGAAGAAATATGAAAAAAGAGAGAGAGAAAGAGAGAGAGAGAAAAGAGAAAGGGAAAGAAAGAGACACAGAGACAGAGAGAGAGAGCATATGACAATCAGTCCGAAGAATGCCTTGTTCCTGTCTGACGTCTACAGTGAAACCCAGCCGAGAAGCAGCGACTACCCAAACCCCACATTTACATCAGCCGGGGCCCATCACTACTCTACCCTTATGTCCATCAGTGACAGAACATACACATACACACACACACACAAGCACACACACACACACACACACACAGGCACAGGCACAAGCACAAGCACACTCACACACACACACACACACACACACACACACACACAAAGTTTGACAGAGGCGGGAGTGTCATGCGAGAGGTGTTGGGCCCAACTTCAGGCAGAGATAGGCTGGCAGTGGAGCTGTGCTGACAGGCTGATGTGAGTGGGCATTCACACACTTGCAGGACACCACTCAACCCCTCAGGGGCCTGGCAGCCAGTGTTAACCCTTCTATAGTACATTTTTTTATTTTATTTCAAGGTACCTGATTTTAATATATGTATAAATATGCGAAGCAGGGGGCAGCCACGCTGGAGTGAGGGGCCACCGGGAGATGTCAGCTCGACGAGTGGCTCGCCTGCAGTCACGCGCCAGCACATCCTGACGCGTCCCCCTGCACCCCTGCATGCTTTCGACACACGCTCCCCGAAAGCTGTTCGCGCACACACACACACACACACACACACACACGGACACACAAAACAGTGCACTTTTACATATACATACATTTAAGCATTGTCCCTTGTTGCAACTACACCCAGGAAATGCATTTCAGGAAGAGCATGGGAGCCCTGATTTGAAGTTTGTTAGCACAACAGCAAGTCTGCATGATTAAATGTAAATGTTAATCTAGAGGAGCTGCACAGTCTCAAGTCTGTTTTTGCAATCTTAAAACTTCTGAGAATTTTTGTGTACTGAGAAAAACAGTTTTATAACTGCTTTACAAAGTAAAAATTCTGCCATGCATTTGTTCTGTCTGGTTCCTAAGCCAGCTGATTGTAATTAGCACAACTCTTCAGCCAGGTAGATTAGCCAATTAGTGAAATCACCTGTTTTAAGTGAACCAATACATAGCAGGTCTTCGATTTTCTGAAGCTCTAGTTTTCCACCAGTGATTTGGTTCACACCAACAGCAGAAAAAGCCATTTTATGTCATGTTTAAATTGGATAAGGGTTAAAATATCATCATGATCATCACCATATTTATCGCCATCATTATCATTGTCATCATCACCATCATCATCACACAAACACCCATGCGCGCACACATACAGTTTCTCCCGCGAGACCATCACAAGCAGTTTTTACAGCCGCCAGAGTGCCACAGTGGAGCCGCGCCAGCTTTTGCTGCGCCTCAATTATGCATCAGAGTTTTTGACCCGTGCTGCTGAATAATGAATGGCTATCTTGATTGAGTTTGGCCCTCCCTCTCACCGCACTCCGTCAGGTCCTAAATGAGCAGGCGCCAGTGCACCCCACCCCCTCCACACACCCACGCCTCTCCCCTCTGCCTTCCGCACCACACCAGTTTTGTGTCCAGGAGGTTTTGGAAGATGATAAGTGGGCTTTAAGATAGATAGATAGACAGAGAGCCAGACAGCCAGACAGAAAGGCAGACAGATAGACAGATAGACAGATAGATAGATAGATAGATAGATAGATAGATAGATAGATAGATAGATAGATAGATAGATAGATAGATAGATGGCAATTAGGGTGGAGGTAAAAGTGGTAGTGGGGTTGGAGGAGAGTGGTGGAGAAAATCATGCTTTTGTGCTATCAGTTCCCTTTGCCTTAAAGTTTCAGCCATTGTCAGCCATTTTCCTCTGTCAGCCATTTGCAACCAGACTACAGTGTACTGTATGTATAAAAGAGAGGGACCTGTAAAACATTGGTTTAAAATCTGTACAGTGAATTACGATGGTTCACTTTCCATTACTGAAATAACTCATAAGGTAGATATAAAACAATGCAGACTAAAAAGAGGGCAGGCAAATGTCAAAACTGAGGTTTATTATTGATGTCTTTTTAAAATTAAAATGCACTGATAACATGATACCATTTTAATTAACTGCCTTTGTTGATAATGATCCCATCGGTAAAGTGAATAATTACTTAATTTTAATTAAATTAAATTCTCTGAGCAGGGTTTTATTGTGAGACATGGTTTATATGAACACGCACACCAACTCAGTCCTACTTTAATTTATGTCTTATTTTTACCTCAGCAAAAGCAAACTGAAAACATTAAAATGTTCTTGCCCTCACAAGCGATTCCTAAGCCTGTGCGTCTCACTCCTAGTGATAGTAAGATACCCCCACACTGCCTTTTTAAATAATATGGCTAAAGGGCAAGGGACACATTTCTGTGAAAAATCCTGACCTAGAGAAAACTGTTCCTTAAACATAGCCTATCGCTAACTATAAATGAATAAATAATCAATAAAAATTCAAGTATTTCTTTATTTCCTGTGCAGCCTGGCTGATGATTCTTTTTTCTCTTGTGTTTGAGATTGTATTCTACGCCCTAAACCATAACCTGTATAATTTGGAGGATACATAATTATCACATGTGTTGTAATAACTCACATGTTGTGATTTTAAGTTGTTCTATGCTTGTTAGGGTTCTGACCAGAACTAACTGGCCTAATAAACATGTTAATGATGTGTTTAGCTAACATTTGTTTTGTGTATTCATTTAAACTTTGAAAAATATAAGACATTTTCTTTTATAGCTTTAAAAAAAAACAAACCTCATTTCTACTTTTTAAGACTACTTTAAATTGTTGCAATCCTGTTTTGTTAAATTTACACATCACAACATATTTTAAGATACCCTACATATTATGAATGAAAATATAAATCTATAATGTATGTGTATTTTGTGAACTTCAGAAAATACTCCAAAATTAGCAACCCACATTTAAAATGCATATACCAGCTACATCATGTAGTCTACATACAGAACATATTTATTTAGCAATCAATTCACAGAATTGCCATTTTATCTTTACTTTTACTGCAGATGCAACAAACAACAAACAAAAGGATGTTAAATACTGTTTTATGCTATATTTGTCCATTTAGGCAGATAGGATGAAGGATGTCCTAAATCTTTGTAGGATGAAAAAAATAATTAATTTAATAAAGAGAAAACAGTTTTAAAACATTTTTTTTCCTGGAAAACTGTTTTAATTATGTTGATTATTGGAGGTAGGCAGCAGTTGATGGTGAAGTGTCAAGTAGTAATGTGGGTAGTATAAGTAGTATAACAAGTAGTATAACAGCACTGATATAAATGAAGATCTCATTTGCAGTATGTGCAACCAGACACCTCCACTGTCTCCAATAATGTAGTCATGCCAATGACAGTTTACTTAACAATCTCCGCATGGTTCTCAGCATAAACTTAAAGTGTCAGTTATAATAAAATTAGCATTCTAAATTATATTTAACTATGCGCAAGGAAGTTACATGCAATTTACTCAATTAAATAAAAATGACTAAAAATCCTCCGCTTGTAATCATACAAAAACAACAACAAAAACTGCAGTAAACCGGAGTAAAAAATAATTTCTAAAATTAAACACACGCACGCACACGCACACACACACACACACACACACACACACACACACACAATGCTGGAATTGTACCACATGAACATAAGTATACAAAAGGAAAATCTCTGAAATAGATCAAGTCTGCATGCCGTGTCCCACTCTGAGGGAGAAGGCGGAGGGGCACAGGGGTCTGCTCATGACACCTGAAATGCCCCAGCTGGCTGCTGTCACCAGTAACTGAGAGCTCGTCATTCTGTAGTCTGCAAGACCTCTCTGAAGCACTCCCTGAAGTCCCAACATGCACCCACCGGCCAGCTTTTCTTCACTTACACATGCTGTGTGTTGGTCTACACAACACAGTTGTCTAAATCTCTGTACACCGGAACGCCTTCGCTCTGACCCCACTTCTCTCCTTTTGGGAATGTGCTCGGCTCCCAGAGCGCTCTGCATAAATTCTGGCCTTAGGAGGCCTAATGCAGGGGCTTGACTCAGACTTAATTGTGATTTATTGTTTGGCCTACTCATCGGAACCCCAGGGATAATTGTCGAGGAAGGAAATTAATGGGGTCAATTGGCTCATTTTGGTTAAGATAATTTTGCAGCATCAAAGACTACATTAACCTGAATGGTGGCGGTCCAGGTATTTCCAGTATGGCGCACACACGTCCCGTTCTTTCCAAATCTTGGGTGTCCATGGCAACAAGAGCCAGGAAACAGTCCGAATAGAAATTATGTGAGTCGATTACATACTTGCTCTTTCTGAGGATATGAAAAATCATACTGACAGTTTAAAATGGCCCTTTAACATAAGTAATAAACTTACTTTATACTTATTAAACAACTGTCAGCTGAAATGCATAAAATGCTTTGATCTGTGCAGTCTATAAGATTAAGGTCAAAGTTGTTTACATATTTCCATATTTACATACATGCTTCTAATCAGAAATGATTCTCCAGGTGAGATACACAGACTGTGTGTTTAAACAGTTCAATAGACCAATACTATATTACAATGTTTCAAAACTTAATTTAGTGTAGGGAAACAACCATTTAATCGGTACATTACAAATTACTATAAAAGAGTGATTTGTTTATGTAAACAGTTGGACTAATCTTACAAAGGAAAAGACACACATACACACACACACACACACACACACACACACACACACACACACACACACATACAACTCTACAATTTTAATCTATTCTTATTTGATTCTCAGCTGACGCGAGCCACACCTGCAGATGAGACACTGATCCCTGCGATCCCTGCCTCGGCTGCCGCCTTGGCTTCTTTCTCGCTGCCTTTATTAATCCACCCCTGAGAGAGCCGCAGCTCCTGATGGCAGTACCAGCATGGACACGGCAGCGCCTTGGCCCTCTAATAACACAGGGTCGTGTGGGCAGGCGAAGGGGACGAGGACACAGGGGTCTGACTGACAAACCACATTTACAGGCTCTCCACTGAGGGCACCGGAGCTGAGGGAGTCGCAGGGTGGGTCTTGGCAGCGCTCTTGCTTTCATCTGCCTCCATCTCTGACCTCACTCCCGAGCCACTTCATGGCAGCTCTGTGGACACAGTGGCCCTCCGTGAAACCACCACATTTCATATGAGCCTCACCGGGGGCACAGATGATTAAATCATACAGGTAGGGAAAATGAGGGGGTGGAGGAGGTGGAGGTGGAGTGGGAGGAGGAGGGAGAGGAGGAGGAGGAGGGCTGGACCTTGTGTGTGTGTGTGTGTGTGTGTGTGTGTGTGTGTGTGTGTGTGTGTGTGTGTGTGTGTGTGTGTATCTGCCTGACTGTGGCTGTAAGTCTGTGTGTGTTCGGGGTGTTGAGTATTTCTCTGAGTGCATAGATGTGTGGACGTGTGGGTATGTATGTGTGTGAGTGTGTGAACGTTGTATGTATCGGTATGTCTAAGTGTGTAAAATAAGTTCATCTTTTTTTTATGGTGTGCACACATGCATGTAGTTTTTATTTCCACCGAAGTGCACTTGTGCATGGTATAACAAAAATAACTCCAGCAGTTACCAGGTTATCAGCAACCAATAAACAAGAACAAGGTCAGTATAATTTAAGAGACAGACAGAGAAATACAACTTTTGAAGCTCACTCTAAAAACACTATAGTTTTACAAATACCGTTGCAAGATTTCATATAATACACAGAAATCTTTGTAGGTTTCTCTGCTGTAGTAAGCCTCTGTACAAATAGCACAGACCTTTCCCCAACAACCCTGGGGGCCACGAATTACACTCGTTAGGGGCCCCACCTCCATTGCTCCCCCACCCTCGACTAAACAAGGGATGCATGACCTAAGTTTACTGCTCCCTCTGCAATATTCATACACACACTCACTATGTCAATTGCGTGCACACACACACACAGACACACACACACACAAAACAAACCCGTTCCTTATTTGGGGCTACAAAATCCTGACACTGATTTGAAATAAATTGAGACTGATGATCCGTCGATGACAATTCCCGTAATCATTAAATCCTCAGCGATTCATCAGGGAGAGAGGAGCAGCGCTCCCGTGTCACATTTATTCTCCTGGAGAGGGAGCGGGAGAGGAGGCTACGCAGCGCTTTTTTAAAAGGATTGATTACAACCCAGCTGACTCTCCCTCTGCACACCACGGAATGGGATAATCAGGTATTTAGCCCCCCAAAAAGAAACAGGAGGCAGAAGGAGCAAGACAGAGGACAGAACAATTTTCAGAACGAGAGACAGAGAGAGAGAGAGAGAGAGAGAGAGCAAGAGCAAGAGAGCGAGAGAGAGAGCAAGAGAAAAAAGACAGAGACAGAGATACATGCAATGTAATTTGCCCCCACCAACTTTTTTCTCATATGATGGCTGATGGAGATGGAGTGTGTGTGTGTGTGTGTGTGTGTGTGTGTGTGTGTGTGTGTGTGTGTGTGTGTGTGTGTGTGTGTGCATGCATGCGTGTGTGTGTGTGCGTGTGGTGGGAGAATGGGTGGGGGGCTTGTTACATGGCAGAGAGCATGGTCTGTCCTATGGTCTGCCTGCCATTTTAGATCTAATATGAAGTGCTTCTCAGTGTTAAATGGTTCTTTTAAATACGACAAAAGTTATTAGTTAAAAGAATTAAATTATATCCGCAACTATAAACACATCCAAGAATTGTGTAATGTAAGTAATGCTAATATTATTAATACATTTGTATTGTAATTACTGTTATTATTAGTAATAAAATAAATCTAATGTCAGAGACGTATTATAAATCTTGGTTCAATAAAACTATATATATTCACTGCTGTTAAAGTTATTTAAACCTTTTACTTTTCATTGTATTGATATTTAAGGTGTTTATTCCTAGCAAAATAGATGAAAGAAAGTAGGTTATTTGTGTATTACCCACCAGAGTAGTCACAGATTACTGTGCGAAATCAGTGCTGCCAAAAATGATTTGGTTGGTTGTTTAGTTCCATGTTCCACTTTTTCACCCTCAACCCACAACTTCTTGCCTCCCCAGGAACCAGTGACCTGGATTGACATAATTTTCTGAGTTCAGGGCAAAAATGTGATTAGTTATGTTAGATGAACTGTTATGTTTCATAAACGGTGCCAACAAACTACACTAATACAGTGGTCATACAATATAAACAGAAATCATAATAAATAACTATACTAATATTTCACAAAATACCTGCAATTTTACCTACTATACATTAATTAACGGTGCACATTTATATAATATGGAATATGCAATATCTGCATGTTATTATAATATACTGTACCTACACATACACACACAAACCTATTAAAGCTTGTCCTGCTAACTAAGTAAGTTAACACATATGGGAGACAGCCTGCATGTTGTCTGCAATATCGAGGACCTGTCCTCGCTCAGTGGTACAGCATGGAGTTTTCTCCCAGGCTATGTCTCCTCACGCTGTCCTTGGAAGGACTGTAAAACGAGACACAGACGGAAAAGGTGCACTATGAATTCAGGCCATGGCCACTTGTCCCGACAGACACATTCTCACAGCTAATTTCTCTGCCACCACTTAACTGCGAGAGGGTCTGTTTGGAGAGTGTATCATAAAGCTTTGAGTCAAACCCGCAGGAAAATTCCAGGCGTGGTTGAAGGTTATCAAAATACTGAGGCCCGCAATTTCGAGTAATATCCCTTTCTCTCTCTCCCTCTCTTTCTCTCTCTTGCTTTTAATTGGGCAATTTGCCTTTTCCAAAGTTCCAAAAAATACTAAATTGAAACCAGATGAATTGTGTACATAGCTGTTTTAGTGTTCATATCCTCTTCACATGTCATACTTCATGGCAGATGAAATGTTATATAAGACTGTCTAAATTAAAGAAAGGACTTTCACTTTTTTTTTTTCTCCCTCACTTCCGACTTTCTACTTTTCACTGCCATAAATATTAAATTGAATGTCAAACTCCCCCTCTTTAAAAATGAATTATTAAATGACAGACACTCTGTCTGCTTGATACATGACACTCCGAGGGCACTTTGTAGAGACAGCTGAGCTGCTGTTTCATGGGGAGATGTTGGGAGTTGCACACAGAGTTCAACAGCAGGTCACCATCATCAATGTTGCAGTGGGGTGCAAGAGGCAGCGAAACGCAGCTCTCTGGGTCTGTGCCATGACCAGTGACTGCAGACACAACACTTCACAGACCAGTCACCTGCTCCGCTCCCACGCTTACGGCATGGAGACATAAAGCCTTGGAGCTGACATCCCTTAAACTGCTTCTCACTGACATGCCCATTCACTAGGATGCAGGGATGGGCAATGCAGATGTAAAACTGTATAATTATATTTCACAATATTTTGAGACAACAACTCTAGAAATGCCACATTTGCAATATTGTAATAGTTTTATCCACCACTGTTGCCCCAGTCACAAGTCATGTCAGCTGACACTCTTGAGCTGTGCAAATGCAAAAAAATTTGACCTTGACCTTCATCAGCTTGAACTTCTTCGTCCAGAGTTTGAACTCAGCATTGAGTCAGGCTTACCCTTATGCTGCATGTGACCTGCCCAACTTGATGTGCATACATAAATATGTCATTAACTGTATCAGTAACATTGTGATATGACATTTTCTTAGTATGGGGAGAACTTCTACTGGTACATTAATATGATATAGCACATCTCTACTACACTGCCCCCTAGCCACACAGGCTTTAGAGAGTATTCATGAGTGACCCTCCATGCGAGGTAGTAGGCAGAACCAAGCATAGGAAAAGCTTCTCACATGGGGATTGTAAAGTTATATTTCATATTTGCCGCAGCACACAAAAAGAGTCAGAGAGACAGAAGAAGAGGGAAATAAAATCCTGAATAGTATAAAAGGATAATCAAACAAGTTGGAACGACCGCAATGGTTGGGTTAGCAAAAGCAGGCTAGAGAATCAGAGAAGTCCCCTGGACCTGCTGAATACTGAGATCATGGCCAATACTAAGAAATATTACAATAACAAGCCAGAGTTAACAATAACAGTAAAGAGTTAAGTATACTGCACAAATTAACATATTCGCTCCGGATCAAAACTGGCTCTATTGATCCAACTAGGTCAGCTTATAGTATCAGTGGGCTCATTGGCTGAGTCCCTCTAGCTGGGCAAAGAGACAAGCTAATCTGAAAGATTAAATGGAAGTGAGTTGTGAATATCAGAACAGGGCCACTGTGGGACTACAACATGTCCATCTAACTCTCTATCTCTCTCTTTCTTTCTCTCTCTCTCTCTCTCTCTCTCTCTCTCTCTCTCTCTCCCCCCTCTCTCTCTGTCTCTCTCTCTCTGCATGACTCTTTCTGTCTCACTCTCACTTTCTGTCTTCACTCTAGTAAACATGTCCTTGTTACAGACAGAGAAGTGAGCATATAGTCCATATATGTGTTTCAAGGTAACTTCAAAGCTCTTTTATCATTATTGCTAAGATCTTGGATGACACTCATTTTCATTTTATTTTATTTAAACAGTATGTGCGTACATTATCTCCCTTAACAATAGAATTCTCTTTTTTATTGGCTGATGAGGTGGGAATTAACTTTGTATAACTGTCTACCTTTGAAGTAGATCTCAAAAATTTTAATCACCGTTCCATACCAATGCGCTTATGAATTGTAACCATGACAACTCTTGTAGCCAAATTAACTGGTAAATGCTGCACTTTTTCTTAACGGATGCTATAAAGTAGCAAATAAACCATTTATTTTGGTAGTCTATGCATGTAAAATTTGATCATAAAAACAAATTGGAGATAAAAGGAATAACGACCTTTGAGGTGATCAGTTCCATGAAAATATGGCGAGGGGGAGGCGAAGAACTCCGAGACACAAAGTGGAATCAACCGGTCACCACGTTGGCCATTATCCCTTTTAATACTTTAAAGGTGTCCTTCCATCATTATTTTTATTCATATTTCTGTGTCGCCACTATGGTTGAATGCATTGTGCATCATTTCTGTGAAAAATTATGTCCTAGTTCTCTTGTTTGACGCTGTTTTCTGTAAGCTAGAACAGGGCTAGTGGTTGAACGACTGGCTTTTCCGGTGTCCCACGTGAATATCCATGACGTGTTAATAAGGCACTTCTGATTGGGCAAATTCGCTGTCTTTCACTCACCTAGCTTCTGTCCACTGTTCTTCCTCTGGGATGTGAGCGTGCCATACATGGCTCTGGGCGGGGCTTACGACCTAGTGACGTAGATAGGTTTAGCTTGCTCTGATCCGCTCGTTTTGGTTAGCTCGACCCTTCAATGACCAGTAAAACCATGAGGGTCGAATTTCACGTCTTGGAATGCTGCATGCATATACTGCTTGTTGTGACCCACCACATTGTAAATAGAGCTACTCAAAGTGGTTTTTAGCGGAAGGACCCCTTAAAGTCAAATGCCAGTTAGTGTAGCATAATGTATGGTGTTAAGGATGTAAAGCAGTAATTTTTTTGCTACATTTAAAATTGAAGGCAACAGTATCCAGCAGTCTTTGTGACTCTGTGGTGTGTTTATTATAAACCTGCTAACTAACTATGTTTGTTAGTATTTGGACATAGTGAGAATATATAAAGACACTTGTGGTCCAAACTGCAGGCCAGATTGTGTGCTATGTAGTTCTGTGATTCAGAAAGTAAGTAAAAGAAACAAAAAACAAAGAAAGATAAAAACTTTCAACAACTATGTCACCAAAGGATACTATTTAGCATGGTAGCAGGCTTTTATAACTGTGCAGTTGTTGGTGTTTGCAAATTTCCTGTATGCCTTTCAGGTGATAGCCTGCTAATTTTAGAGAAAACGCATTACTGCTGATTTAACATTTCTACCCTACTTCTGCTAATCTGTGTAACATAATAGTTAGTGACAAAATTTAAAGGGCTTGTTTAAAAATCTACAAAGCAAGCTATTTTCACTTTATTTATTGCTATCATTAATTGTTTGAAACATTCTCACTTAGTCCACTGTTTAAGGAAGATAGAATTTTATCTTTTGCTCTGCCCATATTATTATTTACAAAAAATGCCTTAGTGTTATTTTTACACAGACAATCTGATGTTTTGAATAAAACTGCTTGGTAAATTCATACCCATGCTGATCTCTCTCACTCTCTCTCTCTCTCTCACTCTCACTCTCTCACTCTCTCTCTCACTCTCTCTCTCTCACACACACACACACACACACACACACACACACACACACACACACACACACACACACACACACACTCACTCACTCACTCTCTCTGGAAAAAGACAGGGACAAGATGAATGTAGCTTGCTATTTTTTCATGAGCCTTGTCATAAATTGCTGTTTCACCTAATGCATGAAGACTAGCCAGCAACTGCCACAGTTTCCTGTGTACTTAACATAGGTCTGGCAAGAGGCATGGGTGCGAGTGCACATAGCCTGTGGAGCACCCTGTCAATCACACCAGCCTTCCCAGAGAGAGGCCCAGTTAAAGTGGGAAAGGATAACAGTTGCATTCAGGTCATTACTCACACTTTGCACTGACCTGAAATGGTATATTAAGTACTTTCACCTCATGTCTCAGAGATGTGACCGATCATGTCTTGGAGTAAATGTTATGGTCACTTCTTATTGACACATGGCATTGGAAATACAACCACTATAGTTTTTCTGACTAGAAAAGATTGGAAGGCTTGTAAAAAAAAAATACAAAGAAAAACAAAGCAAACAAATAAACTAACAACACCTATCAGTATTGCTATTATTTGAAGTACATAGAACAGCAACATTGCAGCTCTGTAATGCCATCTTAAATACTGACAAGTTATTCTTCTAAATTCAATATTCAAATAAGTCCATATGGCTAATCTGTAACTGTTGTGGTCATTCCTATTTATCTTCGCATAGTTAACCTATACTTTGCATATTTTACCTCTACTTACCTATACTCAACCTTCAAAGCAATTCAGTAAGATGTAACTTGCTCTTAGACCTGCATGGCCATTCACTGTAGCCATAGAGGGGTCCCTTGATTATGCTCTTCTTGCCTTGTACAGTTAATTGAAACGCTTTCCCTGTGAGTGCAGCTGCAAAGAGCTTGATCAATACAGTCTGATGTGTAAATTGATCTCTGAAGTAGTCACCACACTTAGTGAAGTGTTCAATCAGGATAATTCAGTGGTGTTTGTGCCTTGTGTGGTTTTGTGGGGGCCAATTCATTTACTGTGAATTTTCAATGGACGAATCCCCAATGCCATTTAAGCGTTTGTTAGCGAAGGAACAGTCCTCCTGCTTGAGGGCCATCTTAGATGTTTGTGATGGGCGAAATCGAGAGCGAGTATGACATCTCATTCTTTTCCCTCACCACGACTCAACTTATGTGTGGACGGCTGGAAAGTATTTGAAAATGAATTCCACAAAGCCTTAGCTGGCGCACAAAGACATGCATCACGATAAACAGTGGGATACGTGGCTCCCATGGGTGTACCGAAAGAAACCCATAATAGATGGGAAACTGAGTTTGTGAAAGAGCCATACAAAGATGTGCCGTGAGAGGCATGATGAGCACAATTAACATGACAGATTCCAACAGCAACTACACCCCGCGTCCGCATACCGAATAGTCCCGCAGCTCTCATGTACTTCTGATCCTCGTTATGAAATGACGCTGAGAATTATCCTCACCCCATCTGCACTGCACTCCAAACCTTTACTGGCCAATTAAGCTTGGGGGTCTATTAGTGAAGCCATAACTGTAGGTAAAAAAATGCAGGCCTTTCCTTTTTCCAAGTCGGAGAGAGATGTCTAACAGTACCCAGGAGAGGTCTTGGCAGGGATAGGGGCAGCGTCACTCGGGAGGATCTACCCACCACTGACGCCAGGGCTCAGACAGGTCCTCACCACTCCAGCGCCATGCCGCTCCCCAAGAGAGGACACCACAGGGGCTAAGAGACTCACCGTCAGCGTCACGTGCAAAGGAGGCAGGCTCAGGGATAAGTGGAGTTGAAATTTAACATTTCATTTTAATTTATTTATTTTAAAATAAATGTAGTCTGAAGTTACCCATTTGATTTTTCTGTGGTTTGCTTGCTTTGTTGATGACACACAAATGCATACACACACACACACACACCAAAGTGATGCAAAGGAAACAGGAAAAGGGCTTCCCATCCATATTTGATTGTCTTGTGTGCCGTTTCTGGATTGGATGTGCTGTGCATTTCATTGTGTGTGTGTGTGTGTGTGTGTGTGTTTTAGTAGACGGGGGAAGTAGATACGAGAGCAAGGGAGATTTAAAATTACAGGATTTGTAATCAAAACAGAGACATTAAGTTTTCAGTGCTGCAGAGGGCCAGTAGCAGCACTAAGGCTCTGTGGAGCTGGAGGCTGGAGTGGTGGTGGTGGTGGTGGCAGTGGGGTTGCGGGCGGAGAGAGGAACAAGTGGCTTAAAGCCTCTTCCCCTGGAGAACATCCCGTCTCCTGCCCTCACGTCAACACGCTGGCCACCGGGTCACCAGGAGTAAGTGCTGCTCAACTGGGAGCCCTCTGCTGCGCACCTTTTAAGACAAGCACAGGCCATGGTAATGCACTTCCCTGTCCCAACACTGATTTCAGACATCAGAACATTCTGGAGCGTGTGTGTGTGTGTGGGTGCGGGTGCGCCACACTGAAAGCAAGAATCCCAAAGTGAATAACACATGCTTGAGCCAAAATGTCTTTATCTGTTTAAATTTACTTTGTAAATAGAAGGAGCATATAAATTGCAGTGTTTCTTATTATTTAGTGATAGTAGATCTTTACTTATATTTCAAGACATTAAATTATTTATGACTTCAATTCATATCAAACCAAGTACTATGAAATGCTTTTTTCTGGAGAAAGTTGGTTTGGTGTAGACAGATACAATTATTAGATTGCAGACTGACTAGTTCTAATATTAGTGATTTAAAAAAAATGCCCCACCCGTTTGATAGCAGAAATATAATGATGACATGACTCCCTTACAAAAGAGAGAGAATGGAAGTAGGGGATGAAGAGAAAGAGGGAGAGAAAGTGAAAAAGTAGAACGAGAAACAGGACAAACTGTGGATTTTTTCCCAAAAAATAATCTCAGTCTTCACACTTCAAGGACGCAGTGGGGGTTTTCCTTTCAAACAAAGTGAGCCCAGAACCACCCACAGGTAGAAGGAAGGTGAGAGGCATAAACAGAGACAGTGCTGACCGTGATGAGAGAAGCATAGGGGAGAGAGGTAAAAATTGAGGTTAAAAGACAAACCTCAGCTAGTGTTTTTTTTTTCAGATGTTAAAAAAACATTTCTTAAAAAATATCTCAGGATTCAAGTCATAGTCCAAGTGTAAAAATTAGTAAAGTGGAAATTCCCTAGTCTTTAACATTAAATTAAGAAATGATAACAAGCTATGTCCATTTACGGACAGGGTCAAGAGTCAATAGGACCAGGCACACCCTAATCATCAAAAAAGAATTATGCCATTCATGTCCGACATGGGACCAACACTCTGCCTGTCTTAAACCAATTAAACATAAAGGAACAGATATAAGGCACAGTACACATATGCCAGACTGATTCAAATCCAGCACTAATGATTGTTGATTTTGAAACCCAAATCCAAGAATTAAGCATTGCCAGACTGCTACAGTAACACACAGAATTATTTGCCGTTTTCATCCTAATTAAAAATGACTAGAGTGAGTAAATATGAATACTATACTTAAGTATTCATTTTTGCTTTTGAACCAAAGCTGTTGTGGAACAAATTCATTCCCAATTTGATTTTCCATTTCATCATACACTAATTATTTTTTTTTTACACCAGGTAAAATAAACTATTGGAAATATGCAATGAGGGGGCCAAGCATGTGCCCGTAGTGGTATGATAATTATTGCACCCTCTCCATTGCATAGTTTATGTTTGTCTGGTATACCTCAAAGTGTTGCTCAGATAATGGCCTGACTTCCTGTTTGGGGCCCTGCTGCATTAACCCATTCAACAGTTATGTTTTTAATGAAAGTACATTGAGCATTGTAAGCAAAATGCATTTTTTCCTGTAATCCTTCTGCTAGCCAAAAGCCGCTATTTATTTTGTACACTGTCCCCTTGGCCACTATAGTCAGGTTGCCATGATTTTGTTTTGGTCTGGAGACCCTTTGCTCTGTTAACCTACTCAAGAATTATGTTTATTAAAAGTGTCCCCTAATGGCTATTTATGGTATGCCTTCTTCTTATGGGGTCCCAAGTGCATTTGTCAAGTTTGGTTGGCCTGTTAAAATCTTGCTGAGATTCAAATTCAATTGGCTGTGACAGGCAAACGGCTTCTCTGATCAAATCTTTGGGAGCGGGGGGCGGGGGGTCCTCTGTGAGGGTTAGTCTGAAGATTATATGTGGCAACTTTTATAAAATTGGACCTGTGAAAATTTAGTTTCACTATCAACAGTAGTCAAGTAGTGGCATATTAGTAGTGGTAGCAGTAATAGTAGTAATAGTAGTAGTAGTAGTAGTATAGTAGTGGTAGTAGTAGTATTAGCGGTAGTAGTATTGTTGGTGTTATTGATGATGATAATATTTGTCACCTTAATGGTGATGATGATGGTGAAGGTGCTGATGATAAAAATGTATATTCGATCAACACGTTTTGTAAATATCTTCACATAATGCATGCTGTTTTGGAATCTTGGGAAGCAATAACAAACTCCACTTCCCAGAAAAATGGTGATAAGTATTATTACTCAACGTCAGTGCACTGGCTAGGCTGCTGTTATCAGTACCGAATGGTTTATTATCCATGAGTCCCGGTGGGTTTATGAATGTGTTGATGTAAGCGTGATGCTCATTGCGTGGGGGTGGAGAGCTGATCAAATGCAGTAATGGCATATGCAAAGCGCAAATGATGGCTGTAATGAGTGCATACTGGTGATGCAACACTAGCACATGAAAAGGAAATCAAAGTTAGAGCCACGGTGGAAGGCACTCTTTCATGTATCCCTTTTGGCAGTTGTGCAGCCAGGCCAACATGCCGTCAATCAATAGAATAATGACTGCTTTGTTATAAAATAAACATTCTTGTCTACCTTTTCCTCCATTACACCTTAACCTCATTTCCCATCACATAAAAAAGTAAATCAAGATGCTGTGAGCGAAGAAATTTAACTAACCACTCAGGTAGGCACTACACAGATAAAATATTCACCTGTGCTCGTGTGTGTGTTTATGGGTGTTTGTGTGTATGTGCATGTGTGTGCTGGCTGACGTGTGTGTTTGTGTGCATGCTTCCGTGTGTGCACTATACTATGAGAGCTTGCCTTGCCAAATAAGCTCAGTTTGACTTCTTGACTTTGACTTTCTTGCAGTTGTTTTCTTGCATTTTTACACTCTCTGAGAGGAGCTGAAGTGTATCTCTGTGATCTGTGCATATTCATTAACTGCAAGAGTGGGCTGCTGTATAAATGTCTGCCTAGAGAGCCCAAATTGCAAGAGAGATGCATGGGCTTCATGATAACATAATTATGTCAGTCATTTACAAGCAATTTCATGATTTCATTCAAATTTCATTTGAATGAAGACATCAACCTCCTCCCACTGAGAAAGAAGAGCTGACTCACACGTTAACACACATTAGCACAGACACGCAGACAAACAGACACATACACCCACACACACCCACGCATGCATCAATGCACATGCATACAGACACACACGTATTTATACAAAGAACCTAGATATCATATAAACATATTTAAAGCACAGATAAAACATCAAAATGCCACAGTGCAGTAGACTCATAGCTTTCCTACAGCTAAAGTAAATTGTTTATGATTCAGTAACTTTTATGAGTGCCAACCCTAAATGAATGACAAGCAGACTGTAAAGGGCAATTAACCTATTAAAAAATGCATTGGATATGTATCGCCAAGCCTACTTTTAAGGTGCCTAATCATTGCTAGTTGCTGAAGCACAGCAGAATTATGCAGGTGAGGTAAATCAATGCTAAAACAAATATTTTTTTTTCGAAGGTCAATTAGGAAGCAATTTAAGCTGTTCAATAGATTGCCAAGAGGTAACGACACTGGAGTCATTACTGTAAAACCACCAAAGACAAAAGACTTCTAATTCAGTAATAATGGAAAATTAGTCAGGTGTGTCTAAAATACTTTTTTATAAATTCTTATTTGTTGGCAGCAGATAGGATACATTTGGGAGGTGCCTAAAACTGAGCATCAGCCAGCCTCTGAGCTGCGCTAAATGTTTGACGGATAACGCATAACTGTGCCCACACCAACCTTGAATGTTAATAAGCCTGTGCGTTCCTAATTAAAAAAGGGGGAATGCAGAACTCGCGCCAAAATATTTTCATTTAGAGAATTAAAGCAGTTTGATAACACTCCCCTGATGCAGTTTGATTTCCATTCAAGCAGCAAATGACATTCTACATCACAATAAGTCTAAAGTCACTCTATGGTTCTATTTTTCTACATGATGAGCAGGACAAGGGATAGAATGGAATGAAACATAATGGTGAAAAAAAGATAACTGACAGAAAAAGAAGAAGCAATTTTATAATCAATTACACATCCAAAATCACTGATTAAAATGAAACCACTGTTTTTTTTTAGTGGTGGTGGTGGTGGGGGGTTTGATGAGGGGGGCAATTTGCCAATTTCTAGTAGTCTGGACCTGTAAATGACTTGGTAGCCAGTACAACATCAGCAATCTTAGCCACAAAGCCCATGATTGTGAAGCATGCCATTTCAAAGCCTGTCCATGCCTTAATCAATGTTTATGCATGGTGACCCTTTGAATAGCAAGCAGGGCCATCAGGCCATTTTGAATGGGTATTCTGTCGTAGTTGCCTCTGATAACACAGTTCACGCTAGGTCAAATCTCATTTTAGAGCATCTAATCTGGGTTTGTGTGTGTGTGTGTGTGTGTGTGTGCGTGCGTGCGTGTGTGTGCGTGCATGTGTTTGTGTGTCACAGAGAGAGAGAGAGAGAGAGAGAGAGAGAGAGAGAGAGAGAGAGAGAGAGAGACAGAGAGACAGAGAGAGACAGAAACAGAGAGACAGAGGGAGAGAGAGAGACAGAGACAGAGTGACACCAAGAGAGATACATAGAATAACTTAACCAAATAGACACTGAAATGGCTTCAGGTGTTTTGGAGTATTTTCTGAAACAAATAAGCATATGAAAAGGAACTGGAAAATACCAGCATAGCACCATATCATCAGGAGAACTTTGGGGAAAGAGGTGGGACCTCTGAGTGCTGTCACCCTGATAGAGATGTTTAGCTGCTAATACCCTGCCAGCCTCAATGCTGTGGCACAGGCTTAACAGCTCTGCCAAAGGATCCACCTGCTTAAATTTAAGTTTTATTTTGTCAGCTTTTCCTGGACCGGTGATCCCTGCACCCCCTTTGGGTTTTCTTTCCCAGCAGCCCAGGGTGACCTGGGTCTTATGGATGTGAAGGAAAAGATTAAGGCCAAGAGACTTCAGACACTACAAAATATGTTGCACCTGCTGGACAGTGTGGCACAGTTTCCCTTTTATGCTTCCCATGCTGAAGAGCTCAACAGACCATGATTGTAGGCCAGAGGCCATGATTAACTACTGGTTTTCAGAGACAGGATACTTTTTTAATCCCTAGGGGAAAAATGGACATGTTACAGTTACTCCTGCAAGGGTAGACGTAAAGCATTGGAGATTCAAAATATAATACAAGACAAAGAGTTAATATGATGAAAAAAGGTATATATACCTGTGTGCATTTGCATAGTTAGCCTTATTGTAGGCAAATTCACACAAAAATAAAGAATGTGTGCCAATACTGTTTAATAGTGCTAGAATATAAAGTGTAAAAATCTACTGATTCAGGGTGACTAAAGAATTTGGAGGGAGGAATTATACAATAGCTACCATTAATGGCTACCGTCAAAAATGACTTTCTCTGGCGCTCTTTGCTCTGCATTTTTGAGCCATCAGCCTACTGCTGAATGTACTCCAGACCAGCTTGTCATGTAGAGATCTGAATCATTGTTCAGGATGCCACGAACCTTGGACCACATACTTGTGTGTGACAGCACTGACACAGATTTCAGCTGCATCTCCACAGTGTTACAGGCTTTGCAGATCAGTTTGTTCTGATGGGTATGCTCTATGGAAAACACATTGACTAATATGCAGATTGTTAAAAGGCATATGGCTGAATTGTTTTGTTTAAACAATTATTTCCTTAAATCATTTTCCTATATGCTCTGCACTGCTCAACTAGAAGTTAAGTAACTGCAATGTTTCAGGTATAATTACATGAAATGACTACACTACACCAAGTTTATGTCTTACCTGATTAACATTTAGCAGTGGTGTCTCAGCTCCTGTATGCTAAAGCAGGTGAGGCTCTGACTAAAATATACACAATGTCAGCAAGCTGATGACATGTCTCTATTTGAATCGATTTAGAGGTGGTGGTGTAAATAGGTGCTATGGATGAATTTATTTTCAGTGCTTGACACTGAATACACAAAAGCAGTCTCCATGTTTTTTTAAACTCTCATCCACTTAGACAGCATTGCAGGAAACACAACAGACCCAAATTACATACTGGCCACTGCTCCATGTAAGACTCTGATGCTGTTTGCCCTTACTGAAAATTACTAGACCAAGTGATTAGCAAAAATATGCCATCACACACACAGTGGAAAGAAAAATCAATGTAGCGATGTTAAATGTTGTTAATCAGAGCTTAAGTCAAAAGGTTTGGTCATCTTGAGTTGAAGGAACAGCATGGGGTAGACTTTTAAAATGCACATCAGTGGCGTGTGTCTTTTTTATTATCATTTTTTTCCCCCAGATTCTGATTAAAAATGAGCTGTTAATGAGGCATGAAGACTAATTGGGGCTGTCACTGTGGCGGCAGGAGACAAAGCACTTGACATTTGGAGTGAGCAATGAAGGGATGACATCGTCCTCGCTACCAAAGAAAGAATGTGGCAGAGCTCGCAAGGCAACTTTTACAGGGCTCCCGCCATGCGGGTGCTGCTGAAGAAAAAAAAAAGTTGAGGGTCTTATGAATTATTTCGCATTCCTAAGTGCTTGGTCTGAAACATGAACTGGAACACATGGCGATGACAGTCAAAGAAATTAATGATGCTGAATAACTGGTGAATTTTACTGTAAGAAAGGAGAGCTCAAAGCCCAGACTTGTCTAATCCCTTGCCTCCTGGATAAAAATATATCCTTCATTTTAGTCACAGTTATAATGGAAACAATTTAATCCTCTTCCTTTTACATTAATGCTATCAAGTTAAGCATGTAAGTAAGAAAGTACATAAATAAGTAAGTCAGGAAAGAAATGAACTACTGTAACTAGTGTCGCAACTACAAGTGTTGTCACTCTACGAGAGTTAGTGAGAGAAAGACAGAGAGAGAGAGAGAGAAAGACAGAGAGAGAGGGAGACACAGAGAGAGAGAGAGAGAGAGAGAGAGAGAGAGAGAGAGAGAGAGAGAGAGAGAGAGAGAGAGAGAGTATGTGTGATTAGCATATTTATTTAACAGTGGCACATTTGGTCAGGCATCACCCACCTCTCAGCTTATTGTCTTAATTAGACAAATATGGTATTTTACATCAAGGCCATTTACATGAATTAAACACACACGTTTATCTGCTAAATGGGAAAACAACAAGGAGTGTTGGCTCCCTCAACATAGTATATTTATCTTTTTGTTCTTGTTCTGTGAATCATTGCTTTTTCATACCATAATGAATTAAGGCAATGTCCATCTTTGTGGCTTTCCCTTAAAGTAATGATACAGGCTTGCTCTGCCGACTGATCACTGAAAGTGTCATGTCTTTGTTGCTGCCTTTAAATATTCTCTTTGATCACTGACAACAGAGGTATATATTGCATTTTATAAAGGATTGATAGTTTTTTAAAACATACATCAAATTTTGGCTTACAAGTAACCTATTTGTAATGAATGATCAATATTGATCTACTGAGCCATGTAGAAAATTAATAAATCATAATTGATATACTTTTTTTAAAATAAATAACAGCTATGTTTCCTAGGCATGCATGGCTTAACATAATCACTCAATTAAATAAACAGTTCTGACAGAACAGATGAGACATGTTTACACGTATTTGATGATTACTTAGCCTGTTTCATTGCTGCTGGAAATGTAGCATCTTACATCAGTACTATACATTCTATACAATACTATACATTCACTAGCATTATACAATTCATCAGAGCATTCTTACCAACAGCTACTATGGCTGTCAAAATGCAATAGAAAAAAAAAATATTATAGAATGACTCAATTACAAATTACAATTCCGAAGTTATTTATGATTCATACAATTTTGCTACTGACCAGTTTAAAAAAAGAGACTGATTAAAACTAAATGCGCTGTAATCAGAACACTTCCTGCAGTTGTGTCCTTGATATATATATATATATATATATATATATATATATATATATATATATCAGAGAGATATATAAGTCACAATACATACAAACAGAAAAAAGACTTTCATTGGTTTTTAGCATGTGCTCAAAGTATCCTTTTAAAACATTAAGAACACAGAGAAAGTTTTATGGCTTTTTAGATTATCCAAGTATGATCCCTTTCAACTTTCATGCAAAAGAGGTATGAAGAGAGAGGGAGAATGGGAGTGAAGTGCTGAGTGCAGAATGTGGGAAGTGAAACAGCTTGATTTCATGAGGTTTCTGTGCAGGGAATAGCAATACACAAAGATATAATCCGTGAACTGCACCCAGTAGGGTAATCAGAGCTGGATGAGGTGCATTAGCAACGACACAGGAGGGGAAAAATACTTCATAAGGCAAATTAGTCCAATATCTCATCAGTGATGGTTGCTGAGTTCACAGAGCTAAAGCTCAGAGCGTGAAACTTCAGGACTACTGAGATCCGTCCAAAGATGGCAGTGAGCGCCGCTGAGACTGAGTGCCGTGCTTTTTATGCGTGCATCATCAAGACAGGATAAATACAGGACGGACAAAACACTTTTACATACTGGGGTTAAAAAAAATAGGAAGACATACCTCAGAGTGGGTCTTGATGAAGGCAACTAAGTTGCACTCTTTACAGTTGTCCATCAACATGAATAAAAAAACGGTCAGCACTTTTGATACACAACTGATGTACACTGTAATGTTCACAGTACAGTATGTAAAAAAGAAAGAAAAATGCAAGCACTGATCCGGAAAGCGAACCAAGAGATGTTTCTGAGTTTCTGAACAAATGTTTGAGTGTGAATTTACCTTGGGAGAAAGGCTCAGAGACATGCATGTGGCATTACTCATTCACAGACTTTATTAGCCTGTTAATTATTGATATCCCAATTAGTGGCTAGTTGAGAGGCATAGCTATATCATGGGTGCTTTACCGTTGGGTACAGCTAAGTGCGCACTGGCGTCGGCTGATTTAGGAAAGAGAGCCTTCAGGAACTTTCTTTGGGAAACCATTTTCACCTTAATTGACCATCTCCCCCCACCCTCTCTCCCTCTCTCTCTTTCTCCCTCTTACTCTGTCTCTCTCTCTCTGTCTGTCTCTCTGTTTTGCTCGCTCTCTTTCTGCCGCTCTCTCTTTCTCTTCACATTTCTTTCTCTTTTTTTTCTGTCTCATTGTCTCTTGCCCTTGTTTCATCCTTCTGTATCTGCGGGAGCGTAGTTTGTTCCATTTTTCTAAAACTTCCACAATGACTACATCTACTACACTTTCAATAATTAAAAGCTATATATTTTTTGAAAGACAAAAATACACACTTTTTAATTACTGTACATCTTTGCTCACAAACACTCCCCATCTCCGGGGAGTAAATTACATGAACAGGTGCAGGCTAGACCTTATAAAATGGGTACAAAATGATTCCCATAGGTCGTCACTAGATATTACACATCCAAGATATTTGTGGATGCACTCTTATCTAAGCTTCCTAAAACACTCATAGCATAATGCCAATTACATTGTGAATATCCGTTCTGTTGACTATTGTTATACTTGTTTTATTTCTCATTTGTAACAGTTCAAATGTTCGACAATTTGTTTTCAACATTATATTGGTTTCGGGCATTTAATTGAATTACACCTAATTTAATTTGTGCATTACTCCATTGCTCTACACTTCAGTGTCAACTGCATAAAGATATCCAAACAATTTGATAAATGCTAGACTCTTTTTATACATTACCACCCTTGAAAACAGTTTCCTTATCATGTCCTTAAATGAAAAATATACTGTATAGATTTTGTTTAAACAACCATTACATGAAATAGACCAACACACTGGATATTCTACAACCTGTAAATTGCTTCAGATGCCTCAGTGGACAAAAGGCCATTTTGTCAAATAAATGTAAGTGGATCTGTCATTTAGATGCCAAGGATAAACTCATATTACTGGTTGATTGTTTCATCTTAGAAATTTCTATCTATACTCAAGAAGCAATCATAGATGCAACAGTGTGTGAGGGCTCAACAACTGTGATGTTTATTGGCTTGGGCTTCTTTTGTAGGTAAGTTAATAGGTTTTACTTCTTTGCTGTATTACTGAACTGTTACTGAAAATTATTACTGAAATTAATTTTCTGGTGAGACTGAAAACCAAACTTGTTGACAGACTGAAATGTATCTGATATTCATCACATAATGCCCATCAAAAGCTCCCACTTACAAGCTTTTAGCTTTCCAAGCATCTAATATAGCACAGTGCGGTATAGTATTACATAAGAAAATATGAGAACATCTCCGCAAAACAGGAATGTGATTTGTGATGCTACGTGCTATGTCACAAAGCTACTCTAACCTTCACAGTGTAATTGGAAAGTTTAACCAAGTCCACAAATCAGTCTTGCTTATGTTGGAAATTACTAACATGTGAGCATCTGCACTGATGTGCACACCTGATTTGGGATAATTGTATCTACCACAAGGAAGTGGACTTTTATTGTTTCAAAAGTTACAATTGCCACAATGTAGCACTGAAATGTCTTTCTTGTATGGTCTCATTCAGCTTAAGTCACTACTGTAAGCTTGTTCAGTCCACACTGACTTGTGCAAAGCACCCTGACCAACATGAATTTGTGTGGTACCACATGCATTAACTTACAATGGGCAAGTTAAATGGTCAAATATAATAAACTTATATGTTAGACGAGAAATAAGCTCATATTAACAAGCAGAGGTTTAGGTGTACATGACAACTCATGTTGTCAGTGCTGGTAATCAATCATTTACAACTCACAAACTAGTCCCAGGTAATGGCATGATCAGTCATTAACAGCAAAGTGTGCATTCTTGGAGCTCGATATGAGGATAAATTAATTGGTTGCATATTACATTTTTCCAGTGATTGCTATCACCCAGTATTTGAACGAGTGCGAGTGTGAGAGAAGGGCACACACATTTCACACAAATTGTCTGATGCATTAAAGTGAACAATTCCTTAATTGTGTCTTAAATGGTCTTGAATATGCATCAATATGCATGTAATTTTAAGTAACTTCTCTTTTTATTATTTTCTTTTTCCCGCTTTTTTTCATGTCGGTATTGAGTTTTGAGCTAAATAGTAGTTGTTTTTTTATGACTCTTGCAGAATTGTTTGGGTTTACATTGCAACAAAATGTTTTTACTTATAAATAAATACAAATAAATACAGAACTATTATACTGAGTTTATGTCAAATATGTATCTATGAATGAATAGTTACATATAGAAATAACTGTCTAGCTCAAAGAAACTTGCAAATCAGACCATACCACCTACAGCTTCACCACAAATGACTGTAATAATTTATATGATGGAATTAATATTTGGTAATATAAAGAATATTTCCAGACGGATTTAAATGTAAGTGAAATCTTCAGAAATCTACTACCAGACCAGCGTCTGTCCAGCATCCTCACCCAGTCTGAGTGACTGACAGAGATTGAGAGTGGACATGGGTACTGAATGAGGATGGGTCACCATAAATAATGTATGCCAAATTAGGCACAGAGACCATTCTGTGCACAAAAAAGGTCAAAGAAAGCTGATAATGATTTTTTAATGACCCACTGAGAGGATCCATTTTGCATGCCTCTTGGGCATTACTGCATTACTGCTTAAGCAACATGTAATAGCATGCTACGGCACAGAGACAGATGTGAAGAGAGATTCTTTTGTCATCTTTAAGCACTGCCTTTGTTGCGCAAAGGTTGCTTAAACAAACTATGTTTAACCAAGGCTACGTTACTCAAAGACAAAAGATGCGTTCAGCCAGCTCATCTAAAAGATGAAACAGCGGCTTGGCTTCCATTCAACTCATTCGCATATTTTGACAGCATCTGTGAAATCTCAGTTAGAGAAAATGCAGGTTTGCACCACTGCCATTACCTCTGTTATTCAGAACAAAAAAAGAGAGGAACTTAAATCAAGGGAGGAATTTTGAATAGCTTCGGAATGAAACACAAGATTGTCAGAGAAACCAAAATGGGAAGCACTGAATAAAATCTCAACAAATGTGATTTGATGTGAATGAAGTATTGACCTTAGTTAGAAGGTAGCCCGTGCGAATCAGAAGTTACTCCACCCCACTTGACTGAATCAATTTTTCATTTGACCCTTGTTATTTCCTTGTCATTCTCACAATTTACATTCAGATGTTGTTATGTTAACCTGGCTCTGGTATAGATACTCGATGGATGATTTATTTTACTGTAGGCTAAAACCATTGTCAAATAATAACACCATTGTTTAAAACCAAAACCCAATTCAAAAGTAGAACATTAGTTTAGAAAACTAACCCTGTGGCTACACTAGAAACGGAAGCTGTTGCAGATCAGTTGCTGAGCAGAATATATGTTCAGAAGATAGTTTTTTTGTAATGAATGTTACTGACAGTTTTGTATCTAGTGTAGCCAATTGTATTACATTACATTACACTACACTTAGCAGACACTTTTATGCAAAGCGACTTACAAAAATTTTAATTGATTATAGTGTTATTTATTGTTGCAATGCATGCTTTGCAACCCCTCTCAACGTCTTTCGCGCCCAGTGCAGCCATAGCGTAAGTGACTAAACAGCACATGTGAGGTGGCCCTCAGAAAGGATGAACTGCTACTCAGGTACAAGTACTCCCCAACCACCTTTCTGTTCTCATAGCAGCCTGTGCTCTTTTTGCAGTTAAGGGCTCTAAAACCCTATTGCCCTAACCTGGGCTGCCTGCTTCAGTCCATGAAAGAGAAGCTCTGTGAAGTTCACTGGTGGCAAAAGTCTCAAAAAAGCCAGCAAAACCTGATCAAAAAAGTTGGGATCTGTGTGTGCTTGCTTGGGAATTTTGGAGGTTAATGCAAGGTTGACAGAGGACTCTTTGATGCACACACACAGACACACACACACACACACACACACAGACACACATTCACACTCACACACTCACACTCACACACACACACACACACACACACACACACACACAGACACACAGACACACAGACACACACACACGTAGATACAGACACACAGCCACACACTCAAAAACACTTAACAAAGAGATGCACCAGCAGAACAAAAAAAAAGAGACAGCCATTAACTTCAACGGCTGTGTGAAATTGAAGGTGACACAGCATTTGACCGATGAACACTTTCCTGCCTAATCATGCTCCATGCAATTAAAGGGATCACTAATCTAACCGTTTTATCAGATTATCACACATGGTTGGCCTAATGCACTGAGTCCACTGCTTATTTTTTCTGTGCTATATATTTACTTGTTAGGAAGTAAAGGAGGAGGAGGGGGCACCACAAGGGGGAGTTTGAGGGGGATCTGGGGGTGGGGTTCGATAGTGGGGAGCAGGTCCTGTGGCCAGAGTGTCAGTCACTTTGGGAGCCTTGGCACCAGTCAAGCAGAAACTAACCAGATGTCGCTAGCGCTGCACTGCGCTTCTGAATCCACCAAGTGTTTGAGGAGGAGAGTAGTTTTTCAAGGAGTGTTGGGAGGGTGGTGGGGTTCAGATGCTTTCCGGGGTCATCAGAAAAACATGCGGAAGGAGAGAGAGAGAGAGAGAGAGAGAGAGAGAGAGAGAGAGAGAGAGAGAGAGAGAAGGAAGGGGGAATCTCTCAGAGAGCAAGTCTACTCAGGCATGCAACTGACCCAGAAGGAAGGGTGAAGTGCTGCTGTCTCCAAGATAAACAGCCCTGGAGGCACAGGAGTCCTGAGCAGACGCTCCAGTGCGCCGTCACCTCTCCCAGCCTCAGACCTCAGACAACACACCCCCCTCTCACCTGGCAGCCGCCGGGATGGATGCTGGGGTTATGGAGGGCCGTGGATTTTTTCTCTTTTTTGGAGCAGCATGTGTCTGAATATTTGCACTGCACTCTTTAGACAGTCCTTCACCTTGCAGCGTGAAAGAATATGCTTCAGCACAGCAGAGCATCCATGTGAGATAGTGGTTCACTATGCTGACTTGACCTTGTTTCTCACAACAAACCGCAAGACTACTTCACTTTTACAGAGATAAATTCAAGGTGATGAGAGCCAGGCCAGAAACAAATGACAGACTCTTAGAAATATGGTGAGTGCTCTGGTATATTCAGAAGCCTTTGTAATGTCTGACCCCATCCTCCACAGTGGGCCCAATTTCTTCCAAAGCCTTTATGGCATAATGCTTTAAGTCTGGAGCTAGTGTTTGACTTAGGGTTAGTGGACATGAGGGCTGAGGCAGGCATCTGACCCATAGGTCTGTTGCTTATGCCAACAGAGCTTTGAATCACCATGTTTGAGAACACTGCAATATTCTGTTTGTATGAGTAGAAGTATGTTAAAACAATCCATTTCAAAGGGATACTGCATTATTGATTCCGACTGTGTGAAACCCTGTGAACTGAAGAACATTTCATTTTCTCTCTCTCTTTTGCTTTCTCTCTCTACTCTGACTCTCTTTTTCTCTATATCTCCCATTAGATGTCTCTCTCTCAACCCCCCCCCCCCCCACACACACACACACAGATATGCACATCAATCTGTATCCCCTGGCCTCAAGCTAACACACCACCTTGCTTGACTCCATTTTATTTTATGGGAGACACATCTTTCCTACTTTATTATTATTTCTCGGTCTCTCAGTGACATGGCTGAATTGACGGCTGAAGACCTCCTCTGAATTTCAAAGTAGCAGATAGGTGGTCCTCTCCAGGTTATTGGATTATTCCATGCTCTTGTTTAAGAAACGGTTGATAGTATGGGGGGCCAGCAATATGCGAATACATATTTTTTCCCCATATAACTCGCTAAAATAATAATACAGCTACTACTAAAGAAGGTGCAGCAAGATGGCAGTCTCAAGAGAGCTTCTGTGCCATTTTTTCTGTCCTGCACTCTTATGACTTATCTCCATAAATGAAGTGCAAAAACTGCAAGACAAGATTGCAATGTAAAGAAGTACACAACTATTCAGATATATGCTGAGTGCACATAGAAAAGATGTGTGTGTGTGTGTGTGTGTGTGTGTGTGTGTGTGTGTGTGTGTGTGTGTGTGCGTGTGTGTGTGTGTGTGTGCATGATTGTGTGTGTGTGCATGTTTGTGCGTGTGTGCGTGTGTGCGCATCAAGATCACACAGTGAGGCAACAGAGAAAACATTTCTCTCTAAAGAGTGAAAGTGCTACTGGCTATCTCTCTGGAGCTCTCTTAAATGTCTTGCACTATATATTGCTAGGCTGACCTAACACATCATAAAGTGTTTAATGATAAAAATCATAGCAGATTCTTCATGTTGGATTTACAGCCTTTTACTGAGGCCTTAATGTTGTTTTGTGACCAGTTTCTGTACAAACTAAAAAGATTCCAGTATTGTGGTTTCAGCTTGTTCCAGACTAAAATAACATTAGCTGTGAAGTGGTCTTTTTACAATACAGTGCCACTGACATCACTCAAAGGAGCTGGGTCAGCCTTTTATTTTTCTCCCTAACAATTACTCCTGAAAATGTTATAATAACCCTCTTATTGTGAAACTCAATGTGATATGACCTTGGTGACATCTGATGGCAGCCCTTCTGTGAAAGAATGTGAGTGTATTGTGTTTATGTATACAGGTTACCAAACATTAAAAAAAAAAAACAGCAGAAATGTCATCAAGCACCTGACCCCGTGTCTGAATGGTCTCTCATGATACTCCTGGATCTGTGTATTTCTTGAAACAGGGACAAAAGGCACTAGAGTCCACCACCTCAGCTCTTAGCCCAGCTAAGATGGCTCTGGGAGGACAAGTGTTTGGTGTCTAACTGGTGGGACAGTCATTCTCCAGAGAGCAGCCTGGGTGAGGTGGGGCGGGGGGGGGTCTCACACAAGTGCCACCAGCCGACAGACCGCTGTCCGGTGAATGAGTGATTACACTTATAATTAATGTGACAAGGAGAGCGGACAAAAGCCTTGCTTCATACCCTGCCAAACAGGATGGGACTGACGTACGGATGACACGGTTTAACCCCTTGCATGTTCAAGGCTGCTCAGTCACACATTATTTCCTCCTGTGGCATGCTCGTGCCCGCATGCATGCACGCACACACACACACGTACGTTCGGGTTTGCATTTGCGCGCTCTCTCTCTCTCTCCCTTTCTCTCTCTCTCTCTCTCTCTCTTTATTGGCGTGACAAATAGACACTTGTATTACCAAAGCAATCATTGGATGCAGAACAAGAGATCATATGCAGAACATATAGATAAAGAGAACACTGAAAGACCCAAGAAATTACAATGCATGCATAAGCTTACAGTGTAAAATGTAAAAAAGGTGGAAATCAACCAGCAATTTTCCACTACATTCTGTATTAATTGGTAATTTAAAATATATTTCAAACAGTGGAATAGTTCGACTGACTGTGTGTGTGTGTGTGGTGGTGGTGGTGGTGGTGGTGGTGGTGGGGGGGGGGGGGGGGGGGTACATGTGCAACCGTGTGCATGCACAAATGCATGTGATTATGTATGCAGTGTCCCATAGTCTGTGGCAGGTGAGTACATATTGTGTAACTGTAGAACAACTGTCTTTGTATTTGCCAAATATGTAATATATATTTTTATGATCTGCTAAGACCTTGAATTTGTGGTGATTTTAGAAAATCAGTGATAGAAGCTATCACTGACTGATTGGAATGTTTTGCACTTCGTTAAAAATGTAGCTCTATTTTAATAACAGCATCACTAAATTGCTCATTTCTCGGTATTGCGAAGCTTTTTTTATAAAAGGAGTGTGGGTCACCGATTTTTTTTTCCTGATTCCAAAAATTGATTGCCTTTTTTGAATAGTAATGAGAAAAGGATAGTGGCCTAATTCTTTTCTGCATGCATTGTTTGCAGTTTGCTGATGCACTTTGAGGGTATTTTTGCAAAAACAAGAAAAAAAAAACATGCAAGTTCTCGACTGGGTAATCTCTCTCTCTCTCCCTCACACACACACACACACACACACACACACACACCCACACACACACACACACGTATGCATGCACACACGCACACACAAACAAACAGCATCCATTCAGCATCCATTGTTTACATACAATATTTATATACTTGATAAATATACACATTTAATGCCGCATTACATGTTTAAGAATTTATTTTTACACAATTGTATGGTTATCCATATGCTCAGGATTACAAACCCAGGACAAGGTCATGTGTAAGTCAGCTATGTAGTTTAACAGTATAATAAACTTCAAATGTATAGTAGTCATCACAGGCAGATGTAACATGAGCACAGGAACATAAACTCTTGCTTACACATCAATTAACTCGGCGAACAGGTCAATCTTTCATGGATGTTGTCATGTAAAAATGATAACATTAACATCTCTTCTATCCTCCAAATATTTACGTTTTAAAAATGAAAAATGTATCTATTTTGCCCCAACACATATATCTGCACACTCAGTAGATCTGCACACTCAGTGGTTATAAAATATTCATCAAACAGGACCTCCCTCCTATTCACTCTTTCCATTTGCATGTAAGATTCCTCACTATTTTTGCGAGAAAAAAATTGTTGCCACTGAGATGCAGCACAGTTATAATACTCACATATAAATATGTAATAATAAAAGCTACTTAGGGAAGAGTACTTGTCCCAAAATAAGTTGAAATCCCTGGCTGCTCAACAGACTGGCCTGATGTTAATGTGCTCCATCAAAACAAATGCTGTCTGATTAACAACAGCTGACATACTGCCCCAGCAACTACATATTTTATAAACCAACTGACACCAGATGAAAAAGACTGTATTTGAGAGGGAGAACTTTCACTTTCTCAAATGGCTGACAAAGACAAGCATTGGTATTGTGGTGTTTTAAGACCAGAGTTTGCCATAATTTCCTGGTGGAAAAGCTCTTAGTAGTAATTGCTTTAACATTTGTTCCAGGTCAGGTGGTTAAGTGTGAATAATGATGTGTCAAAGTTGTACAGTCATGCCGTCAATAGAGCAATTACCACTTAGCCAGAGATTATTAAGAGACAAAGGCACATTATCCTGCACCAAAAACAAAATAACAAAGAAATTGGGTCATAAAACCAGAGGCAACGTTTTCTAGATGTTGCCAGGTAAGTACAGCCAGGAGAATAGTTCGTGGAGTTATTGCCTACTAAAAACACACTTCTTGCTGGAGGTGTTTGCTGCTGTTGCTTCAATTAATTTAGATTTTTTTTTTAAAGTCATAATATTCATTATTTTCAAGAATAAAGAGGATGATACTGAATGTGGTATCACACTGTGCATGCTGACATATATTTAGAACAAAAGGTGATAAACCGAATCAAACGAACAAATCAAATCTAAAAAATTCTGTGATTTAGCAGTCATTCAGAATTAAACAAAACAAGGCAATACCCTCTCTGAATAAGACCCAAAACTTAGAGGAACAAAAATTCAACATGATCTCTTTAGAAACATACTGACTTTTAAGAGGTTGGCTATAATTAAGCGGGAGAATGGCACAATTACAAAAGTAAATGGGAGAGAGCTACTGCCTGACGCCCAGGTGACAAGAACAGAGTGTCTTACATATTCATAAAAAATAGGTATAATAATTATATTGTAAAGGCTTCTCTTCCCCTCTCTTTTCGAGTAGATGAGAGGGATCTCGTAGGGCTACTTGATCAAGCACAACACAGGGCAGCAGCAGCAGGGAGTTGAGATAATTAAGTTGGAATTGGTTTCCCAGGACAATGAAACTTTGTTCCTTACAATTAGGGCTTCACAGACATTTCAGAGCGCTGTTTCATGTAGGTTGTTAAAAAAAAAGAGAGCAAGAGACTGGTAGGAATCTTTGGTCTCTGACCGCTACTTGGTTATTAATGTAAGGAGAAGAGTAAGCCTCTTCTGGAAACCCCAAAGAACCACGCAGTTACTCCCTTTCTCTTTATGAGAGTGACGAGAGAGTATCCTCTGCTAGACACAGACACATACAGACACACGGACACATGCGCGCACACACACACACACACGCATGCACGCACGCACGCACGCACACAGGCACACAGGCATACAGGCACACAGGCACGCCCTCATACACCTAAATGAAATAAAGGCCAGCAATGAATATTTTAAAAATATATTCTGTATTCTATAAAATATGATAAATGTAAGATGAGCAAATGTAGTAGCATGATCAAACAACTACAAGACAACCCTATAACTTTAAATATTGTAACAAAAAGCATTATAATACATTTGTGTTCTTGACATATCTGCACATTTCATCATTCCTATATAAAACAATGCTACAGCTGTGGTGATAGCAGGCATAAGAGAAGTAATTTTTTATAAACACTATAGGAAATTGCAAGGAGAATGAAAAACGTGCCAACAGGGATGATGTAAATTTAGTTTAATTTAAACTTTATGTAACATGTCATGTGTAGACTACACAGAGGGACAAACAAATCATTTCAGCCACTTCACTTCAGATACTCTGTGAACTAATCAAATTCTGAAATGGCATAAAAGACATGGGAAACTTTTTTTTTTTATCTCCCATGATGTCCTTGTGTCAGGGCTTAATGCAGAGGATGAGTTCTGAGGGAGCATTCCTCTGGGTCACCCAGTGGTTAGTGTGCCCAGATGGTGGCCTGTAGGCCCATCCTATATGGCCTGTGTTCTGAACTTGCCACTGTACGCCTGGGTATGACTGACTGTGAGCAGCCTCATGACCATCATGCTGAGGGTCTACTAGCCTTTATGCAGAAATAATCAGAGACTATGTATTTTTTCCACTTTTATTCTCTCTCTTTTCTCTCTCTTTTCTCTCTCTCTCTCTCTCTCTCTCTCTCTCTCTCCAACGGTAGAGTTGAGTGTCCATTCTGTGCTTTGCAATGCTCTGTCAGAGCCAATTTAGTCAGCAGGGTTGCACTCTAGCTGCTGTGCCCTGCGTCAAACCCCATTGCTGGCGGACCAGGCAGGGGAACAAACAGCCATCCTACAGAGGGCCGGGCAGCACAATGGCCTGTGTATAGCCGCAGCTGTAGGAGAGCACATTTCTGGGGCATGGACAGCATGACATTTCTCCTGCTATTAAATGAGCATAATTGGCCTTTGTTAAAAGAAAGACGAACAGAATTAAAGGAAGAAAAAGATTAAAGTGAGGCAGAGAATGGGAAAGAGATGGTGAACGGGAGTGAGAGAGAGACAGAGAGAGGGAGAGAGAGAAAGAAAGAAAGAGAGAGAAAATGGAGAGTGAGACAGAGAGCGAAGAGCGAGGGAAAGGGATTTGGGTAGTGTGTGTGTGTGTGTGTGTGTGGGGGGGGGGGGGGTGCAGAGCTCGTTCGGTTTGGGGAAGAAATGCACAAAAAGGGGTTACCAACCACTGGTGTTCTGGCCTGTTGCTAGGGTGAGGAAAGAGAATTGGGAAACAGTGGGGGAGAGGCAGCTGATTGGCCATGGGTTGGGTGTGGGAGGAGCGTCCCGTGGAGTAGGAAATAATGAGCGCACACCAAAAAAGAGAGAAAGAGGGGAAAGGAAAAGAAAATGGCACCCGAAATGCTATTTGAATTTAGCGAGACTCCTGATCTTCAGGCTCAGGCTAAATTTGAACGAAAATACTGTTTGAAGGAAAACCACAAGGAAAATACTGGCTAACCTCACCAAATAACCAGGCAAATTTTGGGGAGAAGAAAATAGAGTTTTAAACTCATTTTAGTCACATGAAGCTCAAAACAAAAGGCAAAATGTACTAGGTATCTCCTAAACCAAAATGACATTTGTTTTATCATTAAACATGAAAATATTCTGCTTTTTCTTAAAGGCATATTTTAATATTTCTGTCACTTCACTGACATGCCCAATGCAATATTTGAGGGAGGCAAGAATAAGGAATGACAAACATGTTATTAGCATAATTGATTTTTCATGCATTCCTTATTAATTAATATCGCATCTGCACATGCTGTAGCCTAGTCAGAGGTGTGCTGTAGGGGGTCCAATCAGAATGCCACTGATAAAGACAAGAAAAACAAGGAAACACAAGGGAAAATATTCTGCCATTAATAGTGAAAAAAACAGGCTACAATAAGGCTTCAACTCAAAAACTATAGTTGAGACATTATTTGTACTTGTATAAAAAGCAAGTGGGAGTTCCACCCTACTCCATGCTACATAATAATATTAACTGACAGTGATGGTGACCTGTAGATGACTTCCTCATGTTACATTTTTAGCAGCATAACACAATTTACCTAGCTCAATTAGTCATGTTGTGTCCGTTGCGCTGTCATGCACAAACCAACAAATTCTAATTAAGAGCAGGACATTTCCTCAATGGCTTGTGTCTCCATGAAATGTTTGCCATTGTTGTTTGAGTGTGCGAAAACGTGTGTTTGTGTGCAGTCATAGATATCCCATCGCTCCACATTCATACATCACACTAATGTGAACTTTTGACACTGCACATGATAGACTGGCTACGTACCCAAAGCCAGAGCGCACAATTACCTCAGATTCGTTGGTGTGGAATGGAGAACACAATCAAAAATAATGACTCCCTGCTCTGTCGACATTTGCATAATAATAATATCACTGTCTTAAATGAGTCGCTAAAGAAACTATTTTTCTTTGTCTCGCTGACAATGAACTTGGGGGAGGGGGGAGGTGGTGAGCATTGCAGCCAACCTACAGCATTCATTTCACTGTCAGGGTAGCATACCCCAGTATAAGCCAAGTGTACAGATGTACATATGTACGCACACAGCATGCTGCCCAGCATACACCCCTACACACAGGCACTTACAAAAGAAAAACACCCCCAAACCATTATGGCTACAGATGTGTGTGGGCTTGAATGCATCTGTAGACTGCAGGAAAGCCTTTTTCAGTGTTTTCCAGCGATGTGTGTCCTTGCAGTCCATGGCACTCCCAATAGGCAACAGCTGGACTGGGTGCAGCGGCAGGATGCCAACCGTCACACAGCGCAGGCCACTCCAGTAAAAAAAAAAAAAAATGTATTCATGACGGTTGTGGTGTGTGGAGCAACACGGCATGGACAGACGTCGCACATGCTGGGGGACAGGATCTGTAGCCTAGGCCAACGGTGATAGATGAGCCTGCCACACAGCTGGACAGGTAATACACCGCCCTGGGAGAACAGCTAAACAAATACACGCTGGAGTAAATGAAGGGGATGGGCGGACACAGGAAAATGTGCAAGATCGCCCGTGAAGCGCTCGCGAATTCAGAGAACCGAAGGGCCTCTTTCATCTAGTCAATCCCCTTGAGAATGCCAGCAACACTAATGTATGCTTATCTATACGGAGCTTCATCTAAGCAACACAATGTTACAAAAAAGCGAATGCAACACCAAAGCAAGTACACAGTGGGGCTAAAAAGAGTGTCCCCACCAGCACATCTGTATAATTTGGTACGTGAAAATGCATTACATTAAACCGAGATTTAACACTAATCAAGTCAATATTGCAGTTGAAAAGAGACAGCGCGTACATGACATACGAAATGGTTTTCAATTTGCTGAAGCTGAACAGTTCAAATGGAACACATTCCACACTGTGTGGTCCAGTGCCGCTACTATTTTATGGTTGGGTGACAAAGGGGCTGAGGCCCGTGTTGGGAGTGTACCCCTTCCATTCTGGACTAATGCTGTTTAATGTTGTTCTTCTGAGGTAACCTCAGTCATTTCCAGTCCAGCCCTCCATGAGCTACCCCTCTTAAACCCCCATGCAGCCAGTACCAGACCCTCCTGCACTTTCCGGGCCCCCTGGTCTTTCTTGTGTCTGTGCGTAGAGCATGACAACTCTGCTGCTGCACCTGCTTCGCTCTGCTCACCAAAGACAAAATGCCCATGGCTTTAAACCACTACATGATACTACGCCTAATGAAAACTGGTGTATTATGTGGCATGTACATATTCATATGATTCCATGATGATGTGATGTTTTCTGTTATTATCAACAGTCATTAATATATAACAATTGACAAGTGCCAAAGTGTGGTCTTTGAGAAAATCTGAATATGTCAGAATTAGAATCTCATTTTTTTATCCCTACAAACCCAGTAAAGTAAATAAATGTACAAGCAAACACTGATGAAGGCCCCAAGAAGGGCTGCACACCATAAATGCCTTTTAGAACAAGACTACCTGCTAACAAATTTGATTAGCACCACTGATTTGATAACTTTCATGAAGCTTTGTCAAAAGATTATCTGTACCAAATTCAGCAGATGTCAGTAAACATAACTGCATTATTGCTATGAAACAATTGGCTCTGACCGACAAATGGACAAGTTGATTGGACTAGTTGATTTTATGAACAATAGCACATTTGGTTTAAAAATGATATGTCTGTAATTTTTTGCAAATCATCCACAAAATAATTTGCCTTTTAAGTAGCCACTACACATATTGACTTTTTCAAAATAAGCTCCCATGTTTTATAAGATGCTGCTGAGATGGCCACACTTACCATTTGTTTGTTTACCTATTTTTGATTGGTTGAAATGTTTTTGAAAAGAAAAAAAACTAACATAACTTGAAAAATGATGACAATTGGTCTCATCTGTGCCAATTTTTGTCCAAAGAATTTCTTCATTAAAAATGATCCACGAGGATGGAAAATTCAATATGGTTTAAATTGCTGTAACATAACTGCCATTGAACATGATTTAATCCAAAGATTTTAATAACATTAAAAAAAATTGGACACAGCTTAAAAGATTAAGCGTGAAGAAAACCCAAGGTTTTACTCAATGGTACCATTAGAATGTCAATATGGCAGACATGAACCTCAATGAAAAGAATTGAGAAACTGTCCCCCATTAATCTGCAAAATTTTTAGCAATAAAGTTAAAGGGGATGCAAAAACCCAAATGGTACAGAAAGCCGTAACTATCTCAATGAGTTTAAATGCCGGTTAGGAGGACATTGATCGAACAGGGAGTGACTTCTTATATGCTCCTTAACCAAAGTAGCCAAGAACCATGAACATGTTAATAATCAAAGGTTCCAAAGTATATCAACATCACTGACTGCTCCAATCCATCCCTTATCTGAACCCGTAACTGCTGGATTACCCTGACAAAAGGCAGGAAATACAGAATGGAACTCCTAAAGGAACTCATAACGCTGCTTCATTTGGAATAAAGTTTAAACTAGCTAGCAAGGATGCCAAACAGATCACTTTAAAAATAAAAAGGGGAGAGTCTCTGCTTCTTATATTTCCTTATGTTTATGCCCATCCCCCTACATAATAAGAAAGGTAAGTTATACCAAGACCCCCTTCAAGTTTATGTCTAGTGTAAGTGATCCCATTGTAGGAAACGCGTCTGATGAGAAAATAAGAACCCAGCGAATATGGTCCAGGGGCTATGGCCTTACTCCCAATGTGCCATACAACAACACACATTTAGGGCTATGACAAACCATCCATTCCTTAACTAAATACTATAAAACAATAGCAATACAATTTTATTAGAACATAAGCTTGGATTTATAGTTCCAAGGAGAGGATCACATTGCAAAGGAAGAGACTACTTTAGGACAAAGACTGTTGACATTACTGCTGATAAATAATAGTCCACTTTTTGCCAGCAGAGTGTGTCTGTAATTTCCATAGAGAATTCGCTTCTCACGTATTGTGCCCTGACCATATTATAAAGTATCGGCTGTCACCCTGAGGGTCAGTAACTTAAGACAGCAACCAACTGTCCAACAGTCCAATGGTCTACTACTTCAAAATCATGTCCACACTATACTGGGAAGTTAACACTTATATCACTGTTGCCACTGTAAGACTGATAGGTATTTGAAAGCATGAATCATGCACAGTAAATTAAACTGCAAGCAAGAAGAGTTCAAATGGCTGGTGTGTAATAGGTCTCATTTTTTAGTCCTGCTTTGGAAGTATGAATCCGTGATTTATCTTCATCAAAGAGGCACTGCAACGACCAAGGGCTATCGCTCACTTTTTAACAAGAGTTTGTTGCTTTGTTTCCCAGGTAACCAGAGTGCCTCTGAAATGTGGTCGAGTATGGGTGGACCGCAGCTCTCATAGCCTAAGGATATCGTCCTGAGCGCCCAGGGCGCGGCTGTCAAGAACGACGCCAACCTCGCTCTGCTTGAGGACACCCTGCCGAGTAAAGCCATGGTCTGAAGTGATGTCATGTCCATCCCCTGATCACTGCAAGCTGTGCGACAGGGGACCGCTGTTCCGCCTGCTGTTATGATACTGGTTGCCTCGCTGATGTGGAGCAGGCCGTTGCTGTGTCAACTCCTTAGGCAGCTGGTTCGTCTCCGCCTGACTACCAGGATAACGTGTCCTAGACCTTTGAGGCATCAACTTTCTCAGACCTGCCGTGTCCTTTAAAGTACCCTCAAACTTCCCCCTCATGACTTCTACTCCCACATGGAATAGGCCTGACACAGTCACTGAGTAATCAAGGAGAGCAGATGAGACGCACGAGCAGCTGCAACAGGATCATCCAAAGGTGCTGCTGTATCTAGTTATGAAATCATGAAACTGCACAATTTGAGAGATGGTAAGCCAGACTGGATAAAACTGGCACACATGGACAAGGGCAAGAGTGTTTAGCACTGACAAATGCACAAACATGCTAACCAGGAGATAACTATAAGGTCACCATAGCATCTACTTGTGGTATGTAGAGGGCCCTGCTCAAACCCTTTATCAGCACTGGTGTAGGAAATGATACCTTACACTAACACTCAGCTAGCATAGGTATGAACCAAATTGTAGCAATCTAATCAATAATACTTCAGAAGGGGCTGGTGTGCTGTTTGGGGTGTGTCCAAAAGAAGCAGTCATCCCATTCCTGGTGGTGCTGATAGTGGTGTGTGTGTGTGTGTGTGGGGGGGGGGTGCTTGGTCTAGCCATGAGCAGCCCGGCCTCTGGTAAAGTCATAACCTTCTACAACTCAGCAGTAAGAGAAACTGCTGTGCTTAACTTTTAGTGTCGGTCTCACGAGCTTATGAGTGGTGGTGAAAGTGGGTGCTTGCTTTTATTCCTCCAGGCTATCCCATCCAGATGCAGAGAGAGAGACCATGTCTTTACTTGACTCAAATAAAAAAAACAATGTCAAAGTCAGCCCCCTCACAGTTCATTCAGAAACACTGTTCGATACTTGGGCAGAGAAGATCCAACCACAGGCAATCTTTCACTTCCTGTGCCCATAAGGGCTGGGTGTAGTCATATCCTTCTTGGTTCACATGGCCAGGCAAGGCAAAAAACAACCTGTACATGCTCAAAGTTTAAACATAAGATACAGTGCTATAGAAATGAAGTTGAAAGACTTAGCCCTGGCTTAAACTCAACTTTGATGATGCATTAATTATGGCATCTTTGTTGCTGCACCATTAGCCAGTACTGACATACTTCATAGACGTATGCACACTCTCTCAATCCAGCAAAATCTACAAGTGACCCAAGTAATTAAACTGGACAGATGATGCCAACCAGGACTATACTTGAGTACATGCAGAAGTTTATTCATCTTTTGTCATTCATAAAGTACTCTGTCATCTTTTGACATTAATATTATTAGAGAACACCATGCAAAATCAGAAGGGGAGGGGTATGTAAATTAAACTAAAACAGCTAGCAACCAAAACTGTGCAGCTAGAAACTGTAATATCAATGTAGCTAGTTGGCTGATTAGTGTCACAATGCAGTCAGCCGGTACTTTTAGGATTTCAGGGGCACATGACAAAAGGGATTTTATTACTATGGGATGTTAAAGTGTTTAGACTGAACAAGAACTTTAAGTTAACATGCATACTTTCATTTCTATATTGTGGTGGACAGTGTACTCCTGAATTGTACAACTTCATTGTGCAAATGATCACTCTCATGTATGAATGTAGAGCAGGTGTCTAAAGTGTACCGTATCACTAAATTATGTCTCTTTTATCAACTCAGATATGTCTACAAATCTTTTTTTGATATGCATGACTACAAATGTATTTTATGGCTCTTTTTCCAATCCATGTGTCTACAAATGTAAAAGTAAAATCATGGCAAAAAGCTAATAGCATGTCAGTCAAATTACTTGACAAGGCAACTTTAAATTCACCACTTCAGCCCTACTTTTTAGATCTTGATTGAACCTGAATTGTTCAACGTGGAGAGGTAAAAGTAGGCCAAAAATAGCTGTATCCAGGCAATAACTGAATCACCGCAAATGGAGCCCACTTGACACCTCAATTCTAAAGAATAGGCTGACAGGTAGTGCCGTGTTCTGAGTTCTGTGAGGCTGATTAGTGGGTAAATGTTCTCCCTCCAGCAGCTGGTCGTCTTTGGAATGCTGCAGGTGTGCTCGCTGTGGCACTGTATCCCCCCCAGTGGTCCAAAGGGCCCCGAGCCACCCCACTGGCCCTTCTCTAGCAACCCACAGCACCCCTAAGGAACTCCAAATGCTAACAAGATAAAGGCATCAAAAGGCAGGCCGCAAGACAACTACCGTGGCAGACCTTGGCAGTGCTCGAGCCTCAGATGTTCCAGAGGAGTCATTTTCGGCTGCCTCCATCCACCTGAGATGCGACAAATGTCCCCATTTGATGTGAACATCAAAGTGAGAGAGCCACCAAACGTTAAATGTGAGGACCCTCTGTGGCCAGGTGGGAGCCTTAGCTAAAATATCAATCTTTTTTTTTTTTGGACCTGTATGGCAGTACTGATGGCCACTGTTAACATTAGAGGATTGAAAGAACAGATATGAATAAGCAACATAAGTATGTTCTTATCACAACTATACCTACATAAGGGCACTGCAGGTATCACAATTTGCAAGAACGCAAGAATGGTATATTGGCGTGCTATAATTGTGCAACAGACAAGAATGCAATATTATTGTGATATAAAAATTACAATATTTATTTTGTATTTGTTTTTTAGTTCTGTTCATTAATTTATTTCCTTTATTGTTTATTTGCACTTTTGTGTGCCTGTTTAAATGCCATTCAATTCAAAGCAAGTGGCAATGTAAGGCAGTGAGAATTACCTTGACCGGGTAAATAAAAGAAGAAGTGAGGGGGCTGCCAGTGTTCAGGGTCATGATGGTATTTAAATAGATATTCGTAAAAAAAATAAGCTGACAGGATAGTAGGATTAAATTAAGTTATTGGAAATATAAACATTTTATTTGCAATGACCAAAATCTATATTCTTAATCATGAACATATCAGCGGTTGTCGTATAGACTATTTTCTTGCAGAGGTGCCAGTCAAACAAACACACAAACAAACAGAAAAAAAATCCTTTTTAAAAGTCACAACACAAAATTGTCAGCATAAGAAACATGTGATGAAAAGAGCGGGATAGCGGGATAGACAAAAAGAAGATGTGTGTGTGTGTGTGCGTTGTGGGGGTGGGGTGGGGGGGTGGTCCTTGTCCCTGTTGTTGTCTGGGTTATTTGTGAAACAGTGACTGCTGGTGTGCATGCTGGAGTGCTTAAGCAAATGGCTCAGAAAGTGTTCCTGAGCATTTTAAGGGGCTTTTCTGGTGGTGCTGAGAGGCCCCATGGGGAGACGTTCACACCTGCTGCTTTCAGTGACGTGCGCCGGGGGTGCGGGGGATGCAACCACAGTTATAATTTAGCCGGGGACTGATGTCAGCACGCATTGTTCACACTGTTGTCTCATGTACACTTTAAAATGAATTCCAAATGCCTGAGAATGGGTTGGGAAATGATCGCATGTCATATTCTAGGCTATCATGTGATATTGTGATATTAGCTCTTTTGTTTTTTACATGCTAACATGCAAAAATTTAAATCATATCTAATGGGATACAGTGTATTTATTTTCAGTACTTACAGTGCAGCATGAACTGCTGTGTAAGTGTTTCTGTACTTTGCAGGACCAACACAACACTAACACCTGCAGTAGTTACAAGGAATGATCCAACAATGTGCTTGTGCTTTCTTTTGGATGTGACACTTTCCACAACAAACAAGTCTGCTTGCTTCTGACAATCTGCAGGTCAAACATGATGAGTGAGTGTGTGTGTGTGTGTGTGTGTGTGTGTGTGTGTGTGTGTGTGTGTGTGTGTGTGTGTGTGTGTAAGCAATGTGCGTGTTCGTGTGTGCATGTGTGTATGTCACCTGTTACAAGGCAGAAGTCAGAATGGGCCTCAGTAAACTTAAGTGCCTTCAACTTCTTTCGACCCCTGCAGCCCATTTCAGGAGACATTTAACAGAGTACAGAATGCTCTGCTGACCCTGTGGCTGAATCTTGAGCTTACAAGAATGACTGCCTTTCTGTCATTTTTATAATCACTTCCTGCTCACTCATACAAAACCTCTCAGAAACACTGCAGCGTTTAAGAGGATGTCTACTCAGGCCACTTAAAAGCGATTCCCTTGCAGTGTGTATAATCCAAGAAGAAAAGAGGAAATAAATAATAAGAACACAACTAACAGCATAAGTACAACCTTATTTGCATGGGTGGTTGCCACAGAAACTAATGGAACCGAACAGTATTTTTTTTTTTTTTGCAATACACACATAGACAAAACCTCCAGAAACCAGAAACCTTTCTGTATTAACACTTGATAACATTACAGATATTGCATTTGTTATATTGAAACAAACAATATGCTTGAATATAAATGATCCTGTTTCCATACGAACTGTGAAAATTTCAGAAATGCAAAGCATCCTTCTTAACCTCTCTTTGACGTCACTCTGTCCTCCCAGCCAAAGGCAACCCTGTGGCGGAGAAAGGGATTGGAAATGCATGAAGAATGAGAAGGAGGAGGAAAAAGGGGGATCTTAAAGCCTTGAGGGAGAGGGGGCACAGGAGTGAGGGAGTGGGTTATTTAAAAAAAACCCTCAAATTTAAAGGGAGTTCAAGCCTTGAGCAAATATCATGACTTCCCAAACAACTGTATGGTCACTGAAGGACACCTGCGCTGTTGAGCTGACATCCGACACAAGTCATCACCCCTTTTGGTCATACCGAATCAGATCACTAGGTGATGCCCCATCACATATCACAAATGCATGACTATAAATGAAAAAGCTAGCGTTACAGAGTTAAAATTAGAATTTGCCTGAGGCTTGGGTACGTTTGTAGTGTTTGTGTTTGTAGTACTGCGCAAAAAAAGTAAAAACTGGGTCATCCTTTCGCAATGGCTGTTGCCAAGCACATCAACGGCATCAACAGTAGTACAGTATTGTGTCATAGAAAAGGGGGAATCCTATTGGTAGAGCACCATGAGGAACTCCATCATGCTGCGAGTATCCCATGAGCCTCTGCTCAGAACAGAGATGAGGGTGGGAGGAGGGGTGATAGAATGCAGGTATTCCTCTTTTTTAAGGAGGGGGGGATTATGATGTAGTAAAAGAAGATAAAGAAATCACTACTATTGTATAGAAGAATAAAGATGCAGGACTGGTCAAATGGTGGTTAAAATGGTAAGGATTAGAACATTAATCACTTGGACAAAAATGCACTAATGAGAACTGCTACACTGAATCATGGTGGGCAGTCTGAACTGTTTGCACATTACCCCTTTTCACCTCGGATGACAAAAGAAAGAAAAACACAGGTCCATATTGCAGTGACAACCTCTCGCAGCCTCTAATAAAGACAGGCACTCTGATACACTAACGGGATTAGTGCGGTGCAGACCTGCGGTTCCACCTTTTCAGATAGCTCTCTACGCTAGTCATCTGGGATTATGAGGCTGTGGAGAGTCCAAAGCGGAGTGGAGTGGAGGTCAAATGGGACAGGCTTTAGGATAAATAAATGATTACATCTGACATGCAACTAGAAGTATTTTCCAGTCAAACCGCAACCGCATTTTATACAGGGATACATTTTGTTTTCTACTTTTGGAAACTGGGAATCATTTGTCTAAGGCCATGATCTAGAGGAAGTAATAAGAAGTACTGTAGCTAACTCTTTTTTAACCAGTTCCTGCGGGTCTGAAACAGGCGCGGGGGCAGGAAGAAAGTGAGCGGATTAGCACTAAAACTGGATAACCGGGGTAAGAATTAACACGCTCTCTCTCCCTCTTTTCCTCTCTGTCTTTCATCCATTCCACACAGTGGGTCATGCAGTTCCAGCTGCTTAGCTGATCAAACTTTGGCGTTTGCACAGGCAAGTCTGCCTAAATCCTACAATGTGAGTGCGGAGGCACACACACCACCTGACTGGGAGCAGAGAGCCTCAGCCCCAGAGTCTCGGGGCCCAGAGACACCTCCACCCCTCAACAGATAAATGCTGAAGCCTGCAGGCTCTCTAGAGCACATGGGTGGCAAAAGAAATTTGCCGACTTCCAGGGGATAAAACAGGACCAAAAGACCAAAAAAAATAATGAAAGGATTTGATAAAAGGATTTTCGTTTCTGTGTGATTTTCTGCTCTGTGCCTCTACCCAGCGACCTGCCTGGGACAGGCGGCTCTTGAGCCTCGTCCCACCAGGCGACTCGTCACTGGTGTCACTCGCTCTTTGGAGTCCGAGTGTCAGCAGTCCTGGAGGATGGCAGTGTGTGTGTGTGTGTGTGTGTGTGTGTGTGTGTGTGTGTGTGTGTGTGTGTGTGTGTATGTGTATGTGTGTGTGTGTGTATGTGTGTGTGTGTGTGTGTGTGTGTGTGTGTTTGTGTGTGTGTGTGTGTGTGTGTGTGTGTGTGTGTGTGTGTGTCCGTCTGTCTATCTGTCTGTGTGTCAGTGTGTGTGTCTGTGTGAGTAAGTGAGAGTGCATAGGGGAGGGGGCATGTAATGGAGGAATGGTAGAAAAATGGAGAAGGGGAGAGAGGGATGACATTCCCAGTGATAAATGATGAAGAGGAGTGACAGCACTGACGGAGACTCCAGGCTGCCGAGTGGCCATCTCTCACTGGAGAACCACCACACCGTGTCTGAGGCAGAGAGAGAGAAAGAGAGAGATAGAGAGAGAGAAAGAGAGAGAATGAAAGAGAGGTAGAGACAGAGAGAGAGAGAGAGAGGAAGAGAGAGAGACGAGCAGAGAACAAGATAGAAGGTGAGCAGACTCCACTGTGATGGCATGAAGAAGGACGTAAAGAGGGAACAAGAAACACAAGATCACAAAGAGAGGGAAGTAGAGAGAGAGAGCAAACCAGAGAAAGAGAGTGGTTTAAATTGGCTGTAATGGGCATACTCCGCAGGTGAGGTGGGTGGCTGGTGGCGGGCAGTTGGGGACAGACAGACGGTGGGAGGTGTGGAGCGGAGCGTGCAGCTGGAACTGAGCTGTGTGACACAAGGCCTCGGGGCTCTGGCTCACCCCCACACCCCACTGGCCAAGCTCAGGGGGGGAAGCCTCTGAGAGTGCACTTGGGCTGGCCACTCCTGTTTGATCTGCTGCCTGTCCTCCAGTCTTGCCCTGGACACAGCATGTGTGTGTGTGTGTGTGTGTGTGTGTGTGTGTGTGTGTGTGTGTGTGTGTGTATATGTGTGTGTGTGTGTGTGTGTGTGTCTGTGTCTGTGTGTGTGTGTTTGTGTGTGTGTGTGCGCACGTGCGCAAAAAGTGTATTTGTGTTTGTGTGTGTGTGTGTGTATGTGTGTGTGTGTGTGTGTGTGTGTGTGTGTGTGTGTGTGTGTGTGTGTCGGAGAGTATGTGTGTGTGTGTGTGTGTGTCTGTCTCTGCGTGTGTGCAGGCTACAGTGACCAGAGTTTCTCACTTTTTTTTGGTGATGCACAATAAATGTTCTTCACTTTCAACATTACTTGAAAGCAATCTTGTCAACAGTGTACCTGTGCAGGCTCCCACTGAGCTCCTAATTGGCTTGATTGATTAAAGGAATTAATTAAATGCTGTCCCAAATTAATCTTGTCCAGACAGTTGTGAGCCATGAATTATTTGTGGCACAAATGTGATGCTACAGATGCCTCCGTCCAGTGCAGCCTGGAAGAGAGGTCACTTTGATACAGAGGTTCATCTTTGACTAAGTAAGTTTTCATTCTAATGCTACAGAATTTTTATGTTTTTAATGTCTCCATGAAACTAAAGCTAGCTGACTTTAAATTGTCATGATCTAAGTAACGTTTTACACAAAAGACAGCAACATTAAAAAGAAATATGAGTCCTATTTGTGGACCAATTTACCAAAACAGAAACAAAATTTACCAATGTGTTTATAATTCTGTTTATACACAGCTAGTTAAATAATAATAGGAGTGTTATAAAGAGTAAGAAGGCTTAAAGAAACTCGTTTTAAGATGGCATTAATCCAAAACAAACACATGCTGGCAAACAGAATAGGGTTAGTATAATTTTCAAAGTAGGTGTGTGTTCATGCGTGTGTATGTGTATACAGCACCCAAAAAGAACCAAAGGCATGAGACACACATCTACAACATAAAAGAGGCCATTATTATTATTATTATTATTATTATTCGTAATAGTGTTATTATTATTATTATTATTATTATTATTATTATTATTACTATTGTTGTTGTTGTTGTTGTTGTGGTTATTATTATTATTATCCGTAATAGTGTTATTATTCATAATAACATCTTATGTCATCATCAGAATGAAATAATTTACTAGACACAGAAACACATCAAATGTAATTTTGTTTTTTATTAACCAACTTATGCTTATGCAAAAGATGTTCATATAACCTACAAGAGACCAATGTTAATAAACTTGAAGCTCTAAAAGGTAGTTGCATGCAATTAGTTAACGACTTATATTGGAAAACAAACTATATGTAAGTTTAACTATGAATACTATAGTTATACTATAACTCATTCAACAGCTGAGAGCTAACCAAAGTTGAAAACATGTTCATTCACATTAGCCATCACTGGGCCTTCTAAACTTGCGTTAGGTAATAATATGCCATCTTTAGCACGTTTTATCATTTTAAGTCAACTATGTCCTGAATCATCTTCAAACTTAATTTATTGACAGTACACGGTCACAAAGAACAGCTATACCTGTTGCCCTGGATTAACAGTTCACGTTACCTCAATCATGGAAAACAGACCTCCTACCAAAACTAGCCAGTTGCCATTTAACAAGATAGGAAAACTCGGCTGCAAATATCTTTGGCTTAGGCGGATTTCATAAAGTTCCTATATTGTGAGAACGGTAGTGGAAATATAGCTATGGTTGTTGCCTTTTTTGCGAAGTTTCTACATTGTAAGAATGGTGAAATAGCTAACTTCGAACTCACTGCATGGCGCAAGAATTAGCTACAGTGGTGAAATCGGAATTACAATGGTTTCATTTAGAAGCATGCCAGCTACAGCTCGAGTGTCACTGAATATCCTTTTAAACAAGTTATGTTTTTTTTGCATTCATGGTTTAATACACAACACGGCCAATACTTTCCCGACTGCTCGAGGCTTGGTCTCTGACTTCATCTGCACACAAACACGCAATAAATTCCACTCCCAAGAAACATTGTGCATATAGGCTATAGAAAACGAGTATATTTTACTAATTTTTCATTGCTGCAGTCAATATGATAGGTAATGAAGCTATACCCTACCTATTGTGTTTTTTGCTGATTAATATTCCTGAGAAATATAAACATCAGCTGTCTGTATACCTGACATAATTATTTGTTACAGTGTATAAATACAAATTGAGTATAGGTTACTAATTTCTCACCAGTAGCAGTTTATACTGTTTATTAATAGGTAGTGAGTGTATAATCTACCCCTTGCATTACATTACCTTTGCGGACTAACATTTTTGAGAAAAAAATAAACAATTTTCATCAGTTGAATGTACCACCCCACAAAATATTTTTTTACAGTGTAGGTGCTGCTGTGTCGCTGAGGGGATGAAAGGAAAGAGCAGATCAATAATCAGGAGTGTAAATGAAAAGTAGAGCTATGCCTGATTAAAATGTGTTCAAGCTGTGTCTGTACATTGGCTGTATTTGATATGTTAATGTATCTAGTTATAATCTATTATTTTCTGAATTATTTACTTAATTATTTAAAATAATTGTGTTTTTTATTATATTAAACATGCATCTTAAAACATCCAATAACTAGTATTGTTAATAATAATTCATTATTATATGCTTATAATAGAATTTATTTTGTGAGAAAAAATGATATTGTCCTAAATATGCAGACACTACCCTTTATAAATATATCAATTCAAAAGTATGTGTATTTGCCAAAAGTCATTACAGTGGCCATGTTAACTCCGATCCGCCAACGAACGCTTGCATGGTTCCTCTAGATCTCCATTCAGCCATCAAAAGCTCTGCAGTGTCCACTGAACACTGGAGCTCTGCTGAAAGCAGGACAGCATTCAAGGGTGACAGTATGGTTTGGATATATTGCAAACAGTAGGGGCTTCATAATCACCAAAGTCGAAAGCAGCATGTAAGCTAACCTTGCCTGATCCACAAAGAGTTACGTAGCAGGAGCACATAGCAATGGAGAAAAAAGAAACGGATATATAATGGACAACAAGCAATATGACTTGATTGATTTCTGCATTTTGCTTTTCACCCATTTTGATCGTTCTTCTCTGTGAGAAGTTCGATTCTTCCTGAGTATTTCGTGTGTGTGTGTGTGTGTGTGTGTGAGTGTGTGTCTGTGCGTGTGTGTGCATGCATGCGTGCATGTATGCAGCATCAAAAGTTTTATAGTTGGTGGTGGAAAGACTGACATATTTTTTAGAAACAAGTGGCATGCCATTGATTCATGAAATTCTGCCAGCTGTCAAAATTAACGTCACAAGTCAGAAAACATTGGATTCAATAAAAAATGTCTAACTATGCAATGTGTTCGTTAAGATGTATTTGCAGCTTGGTAAAAAAAAACCTATGCCCATAAAATCACAAACAAATCCTGAATACCATTTCCAACAAAGAACATTGTGTAATCCCAGAGAAAGGTACACAGTAGGGTTGCTAGGAAACAGACAGAACTTTTCTCGGTCAAAGCACCACACTGTTCGACAGAAACGTCTACAACATTGCTGCTGACATACAACTAATAAACATCTCAGCATATACAATAAAGTATATATGACTATGTTTTCACTGATACATCAACAACTCCTCAACAACTCATCTGCCTTTTGAAATCTGCAGCCTCATGCAACACCTGACTGGGAGATGCCATGGTAGTAGGCACTGCTTTTACAATGCTGTGGTGAAGAGGGAAGAGTAGACAACCAGCTGAACAAGCACAAACAGAATCACCAGAAAGTCAACTGAAAGAAGTTTGGAGAACCACTGACAAACTCAAGGACACTGCGTAGAGCTGGGTGTCACTAGGCAGCCATCACTAATTCAGCACTTGGCATTCCAGCGCTGGCAGGGAAAGACCAGAGTCCGCTCAGTACGGCGTGAATCCGAAATCAGTGCGCGCCCAGCTGTGAGCATTATAAAAATTTCCTTTGCCCCACTCCTCCGACCCGATACTGCGCTGGCTGTGTGTCTCCTTTCAGTAAAGCTGGTGCTTGCTAATGACCCGGGGTGAGCAGAGAACTGCAGACAGGGGGCATCAGTGCTCACGTCCAACTTCCTGCTGCAATGTGGGTCAAAGCTCCTGTGCTTTAATTGGCCCTTTGACCTAGCATAACACACAGTTAAATTATATAAAAGCCCGCAGCCCCTTGGCTCTGGAGGAATTTATACTGGAGTGAGCTGACCCAATTAAACCTCAGGTGACTAAAATCATACTTGTTATCCACAAAGACATATACAAATGCCACTGGCTGCACACAGGTATGAGAGAATGCACATGTTCAGCGCGTGCGCACACACACACACACACACACACACACACACACACGTGCGCGCACACACACACACACATACACACAGACACCTAATACAAAAGTATCAGTGTTAATAAGGTATTAAACTAGGTAACTGGCCGAACATGCAATGTTATCATGAAGCAAAAAAAGAAAAAAAAAACAAAGAAACAAAGTAAACAAAGAAAAAGAAAACCCCAGCTGATTCTGACATTAAGTCATTAACTTAGTTTTGAGCAAACACAAGATGCACCTTGTGCACCTAGGAGGAGTACCTTTGGGAGAAGAGATTTAAGCCTTCCTGACTACAAAACGTATTCTGGCACACTATTGTTTGGGAGAACATTTAGCACTTTAGGTTTATTATTCTATTATGTCTATTGAGTCCAGAGTCAATCATCCTATTGTTGGGTTTAGCACAGGGTCTAGTTGGTGTGTGACATTTTTAGGACACCTCATCAGCAGTGCACCTCAGGATCAACGGGTATCAAGTCATTAAGTCATTAAGTTAAGCATTACACACACACAGATGAAAAGGGAAAGGGAACCTTATCAACCCTGTGAATGAACATAGAGGAGGGATCAGGTAAATGCAGGAGGAAGCCGAATGAAAGGCACCGTGGCCGGGGCTCCTCCATCCCTCGGGGGACAGATCAGGGTCGGGATTTTGAAGAGCAGCACCTGCTTAAGCGCGGCCCATTATCGGAGTCTAAATACTGGGGCAGTTAGTGGTGGACAGGCCCCCTGGGGAGGAGCAGCAGCAGCAGGAGCAGCAGCGGCGGCGGCAGCAAGAGCCACTCAGACGGAGCGTAGCCATCCCTCGTCCCTGGAGAGAGGAGGACGCAGGGATGGAGAGAAGGGGGGCAGGCTGCAGAGGTGTGGTGACAGGGGAGATGAACCCTGCGATTCACCCGCACTGAAGAATGTAGACAAATCCTCTTGCTTTTCCCATTTGCATGGAGCGAAAAAGAGAATGGCATGAATAGGAAGAAGTTCATAGCTTGCATGTGTTCAGGAAATCTTACTTTCTCTGTCTTTCTCTCTCGCTCTCTTTCTCCCTTTCTTACAGAGCCTCACACTAATATGCACACACACACACACACACACACACACACACACAGACGCACACACACACACGTGCCCACACACACACACGCATGCGCGCACACACACACAGACACACACACACAGACACACAGACACACACACACACACACACACACACACTCACATTCACACACTCACACACACACACACACTTCCCATCACCAACCTTACACTGCAACCATTGACTTGACTGCTCACCTGCCACCTATCACATTCAATCCTCTCCAGAGCTACTTGATACAGGTTCTCAGAGCCACAGTGCAGTAGCAAAGTGACTGATATTCAGTGACCTGTGATTCTCACTGCACACACACCCACACATACACACACACAGACACCCACACATGCGTTCGCACACTCGAAGACACATACCAGGTTCCTCCGTATTGATTTGTAACAGAACACTTTTTTGCCTCTGAAAAAGGTACAGAACAGACAGTGGAGGCAGAACAAGGTGGGCACTAGCCAAAAACAAGCACATCTGACAGAATCACCTGATACAAAAACCTTAATGTGAAACATGCCCTTTGCCTTAAGAGCCAACTACAAAAAGAAAGAACAAAAAAACTATATGGGATGGTTAACGAAGAGCACTGGTGACCTCTGAGGGGTTACTCACCTACCTGATTGTCTCTGTGCGAGAACACTGAATGATGTGTTGGTGAGATGGGTATGAGTACGGAGGTGGGCTGCTGTTCGCGGAAGGGGGAAGGGAGGACTTTGTTTTTTTGGCGCAGCAGGGTGCAGGGACTGATTATTCTCGGTGTTGCAGCACACGCCTTATTATTTATTGATGGGTGCACACTTTCAAATGCACCGTCACAGCAGTAGGTGGCAATGTGCTGTCACATTCAAAACAGGGCCAGCTCAAGGAGAAGCCTACACCACCCTGCTCCCAGATTCACCTGCCGTACGTGCGCAAGCACACGCACGCACATACACACACACACACACACATACACACACACACACACACACACACACACACAAAGACAGACAAAAATACAAAGACTGACACAAACACATATATGCAACTTCAAACAAACCACGTACACACAATTTTCCCAATCAAACAGATTAGAGGACAAACTGGCAAAATAAACTGCAGCAAGTAACCTCTCACTCAGTTCTACGCAGCAAAACATCAAACTAAAAAAATCATGGGTTGCGGGCTACAAGACAATGCAGTTATTTTGTTATTATTTTTTATTGTTATTTATTAATTATTATTATTATTACTACTACTAATAATAATAATAATAACAATAATACTACTAATAATAATAATATGAATAGTACCATTAGTATTACTTATAATATTATATGATATCATAGTGTAATATATAAAATAATAAAACTCAGAGTGTCATTCCCTGGCTTTTCTTTTTTTTCCCCCGATGTGAACAGCTTGAGCAGGTAGTGGCTCTGGTCCAGGGCTTTGTGCTTTTTTATGATTCAAAGCAGTGGGGATGCTCTGGTTTCATATTAAATCAGCAACACAAAGCCACAGGTAAGCTCTGGGGTTCGCCCTGATCCGCTGCTTGGGATGGATGGCATGCAACGCTGCAGCTTCTTCTCAACGCCTGTCTCATAAGCAAACCCAAATGTGCGCCCACAAGAGCGCACACACACGCTCATCCTCACATGTGCACCGACGCTCGTGCATGTACACACACACACACACACACACACACACACACACACACACACACACACACACACACACACACAAACACAAACACACATACATACATACAGTATATACACATGCAGTTTAATACTGCAGCAGTCTAATTCCATAAAAACAGTGTACTGTAATTCCTAATGAAATACTTTATTACTATGTTTGTTTAAGGAGCCCCGCGAGTGATCATTGCACCTGGTGGTAATGCTGAGAAGGAAAGGGTTAAATTTAATTAAGGTGTCAGCAACCCTAGAGAGAGAAAGAATTATAGTATGTGTGTGTGTGTGTGTGTGTGTGTGTGTGTATGTGTGTGTGTGTGTGTGTGTGTGTGTGTATGTGTTTATTGTACAGGGTAAATTTTACATTCGCGAGAAAGCTGCTCATGGCTGGGCCTCATGTAGGTAAGCCAGTGAAAGCCAGCATAAGATGGCGTGAGCTATGGCCACATAAGCCGGTTTGCACGCTCCAGCACGCTTGCCCCATCTCGCTTTGGCTTCTCTGCATCTGCAGAGGGGGGAGAGACACCTTGATGCTGGATTCGCATTCACCAGGCCAAGAGGGATGGAGCAGATAACAAAATGGTAAGCAGGCAAAGCGGAGAGAACATGGAGGAGAAGAGGAAGAAGACAAGAGGAGCACAGAGAAGAGGCCATTAAACAGGAAGTAAGACAGAGGAACAAAACAGGTGATGGAGGAGAAGAGCTGCCAGGAAGAGGATAAAAGCTTATGAGAGGAAGAAGGTAAGAAGAGGACAGATGACTGAGAAGGGAAGGAAGAGGATAGGCAGTGGTACAGATTTAAATAGTGAGGAAAGGGAGGGAGACCACTCTGCTATTTGTTATGCATTGTTCCTGTGGTTGGGGGGGATGCTGTGCTGTGCAGTGCGCTCGGCTGCCGTGAGCAGATAGCAGCACAGCCAGAGCGGGTGGGGGGGGGACATTAGAGGCTTGTTTTGTTAGCGGACCCCTGCTGTCTCTGAGCAGATCAAAGCCAAATGGGAAACAGGGGATGTGTTGCGTGTAGTAATCAGTGGCCCTTAGCAGCTGGGGTGAGTCCACCCTCACTACAAGCACCTTGGCCAATCCGGGGCCAACGCTGCAACGCCTCAAACTCCCAGGTCTTATTCATACTCCCTAGCGGATGCCCACACGTGGATCATTTGCACAGTCTTAATATATTTTTGAGTCCACGTGCACAGACACAGGAGCACAGGAGCATAGTGATCATCCCAAAAAAAGAGAAACATACACAAACATCCACACAGAGCCAGATGCATGCTCTCTGACAACAAAGTCACATCAGGACCCTTGCATATTTGTGGATTCATGGAGTACACCACTTGCCTCAGTGTACTATCCTTTATCTCTATCCCTAACTGTGTCCCTCTATTCTGTATCCCCCCACTGTCCTCAGTATCCCTTTTTTATTTCTTCATCATCCATTTGCAGTGATCATTTCACTCCCCCAAGACTTGTCCACCACTTTTAGTGAGCTAGATTTTCCGCAATTAAAGATTTGGTCTGGTCCTTCTCTTTTCAGTTCCAAATGTATTCTCCTGGACAGCAAAAGGGGGGCGAGGTGAGGTGGGGTGGGGTGGGGGTTTGTTCAAACCATTTTTCTGAAACCCCATTACTTAAGGGGGTGGAATTCCATAATTAAACTCGCCATCAAACTATGCTCAGGGAGCGCAGTGAACTCGTCATGAATAGCTTGGAGAGAGGGCTGGATGTGAGGGGGCAGAAGGAGAGGTGTTGCCTTGGAGAGATACAGAGGTTCTCTAATGAGAGACTGGGGCTGCAAAGAGGGGCATATGGGAAATAACACAACACCCTGAAGAGAAGTAAGACCTGTGTTCTGATATACACACAAACACATTGACAAGCAGACAAGAAAGCTAACATTTTCTCTCTCTTTCTCTCTCTCTCTTTCTCTTTCTCTCTCTCTCTCTCACTCTCTCCTTCTAACGCACACACACAGACACACACACACACACACAATAAAAAAAGAAAAGAGTCAGAGTGCATTCTTTATATGACACGCTTTCGTCAGCGTTCTAGTTTCACCCATATGCAGAGCGCATGCTGGGAGAGAGCGTGAGCAAAACTAGCATCAAAAAGGAGCTGGCTGACAGAGCAACACCCTTTGATTTCATTAAAAACCTGCTCATCCTCCCGCCACACTGCATTTACACTAAAAATAAAATAAGCCAAAGTGATATGATAAATAAATAAAAATAATTCTAGCTTGGTAAGTGAGCAGCTCGACAGTGAGAACACCGATGATTTTCTTTTTATGTAAAGGCAGTTCTCAAGCCCATAATTGGATCATTTACATGTTACATATTCGGGCACCCCTCTTTCTCAATGTGGATGAGGGTGCTCACTATCAGCTCGTACATAAAATAAAATATTTTGCCTAGAAAGCACCATGAATTTCTGCAAAAAAGCACACTTTTATTTACTGTGTGAGCCACAGGGACAATATTAAACCTCCTGCTTTCTTGTCATTTTGTTTTACCTGCCAACTGGACCACCACAAGCTATATTGCTGCTTTCTTACCATACAGAGAAATCCCAAGTAAACAATAAAGGGAAAATAACTTTTTTGCATGACTGATCATATTCTGTTCACATATTTGTCTAACCGTTTAGAAATATTCCAGTGTCACCTAGTTCATTATCTCAAGTAGCTCATATGGCTATCAAAAATAGTTGCCGTCGTCATGGTGATCAACCGCAGTAGGCTGGTGCTGACCTTACAGGTGTGTCTGCTCCTGGTGGAATTTGGCTTCACAGCCGACTGGACAGAAAAACAAAAACAAAAAATAGCTATGCCGATGAGACACCCTTCTCCCATGGGACTGTCCTTCCTTTGTGGGAAGCAGAACAGAGGCCTCATCACAGAGTGTGACTAAATTTTGTTCACAAAGATTAGTTTCATGTGTGGCAGTCGTATTCGCTTGTGGCCATTTCTGCCCAGTTGAAAATCTAAGATAAGTACCTATGTACACAAATGGGTGTCTCCAGGGTTTGCACAGTATGAAAGTAAGTCTTCACACACAGACGCACACACACATACACACACACAGACAAAGACAGAGAGATAGAAAGAGAGAGAGAGAAAGAGTGAGAATCTGCATACACAGACAGACACACACACACACACACAGATAGAGAGAGAGAGAGAGAGAGAGAGAGAGAGAGGAATCTCTATGAGAATAGGTACTGGAAGTGGCAAATGCCCATGTAATATGTGACCTAAGCCCCCTCTTGACATTAGGTCTATAATAAATGTTTCATGATGAAGTGAGCTATTGTAATCACAGCAAGTAGGCATCTATGTTCTGTTCACACCTACACAAAGGACTACATGACTGTGATTAATAAAGCTGTGATCTACAAAGAACTCATAAATCACTAATGTTCATAAATACTGTAATATTCAATTTTGCACTTAAAATATGATTTACCCCAGTACTTAAGCATAACTTTTAAATAAATCATGTGGATCTATCACACTATTCCATGCCACATGCTAGGCCCTATGAACTTAGGTTGTGTTCCACATGTGAGCTCTGTCACAAGAATGTGCATAAATGAAAAGTGCTGTTTGCGGTCATCCTCGGGATCTGCTAGTATCTATAGGGGAAATATACTGGGAAAACGGAAGGTAGGGCAATACAATTTTCAGAGCCTGGAAATAAATGTAGAGGCATTTCACTCAGTGTTTGATCCAGTAGAATAATAGCAGTGACGTGGGCTATATATGCAAGCTACCACACTAAAGCTCAGAAAGTGCCAGAAACACGAGCACAGCCATGTAAAATGAAAGGGCCAAAAAAAGCACAGCAGATTGTGCATGCAGTCGAGTCTGCCTTACCAGGAGCAACAAAAATGCACAACGCACCACACACAAGACAGACAATAGCAAAGACTAAGCCAAATAAAAACATAATTACTATCAAGCCTAAATCCAATAAAAGCACAATCCAAACAAAACATATTTACTGCAAATTCCAGCTAGGTGCTATAAAAATAGAAAAATGTTAACAGAAAGAAAATACTGCATATGGATACAGCTAAACCAATAAACCGAGAGATAGACAGACAGAGAGACCAACAGACAGACAGACAGACAGACAGACAGACAGATAGACAGATAGATAGATAGATAGATAGATAGATAGATAGATAGATAGATAGATAGATAGATAGATAGATAGATAGATAGATAGATAGATAGATAGATAGAAAAAGGTAGAGAGCGGAGGAGTCAACTGAAAGTACAGAGCTCGGTCTAGGAGGCACGGACGTTCCCCTGCGGGCCCTAATTGTTTAATTGCGGTGGTTCAGGCTGGCCCTGTTTAATTCAGGCACTCATGTGCACGTCCAAGTAGAATGGCAGGGTTATTGCGGGGCTGAATTGGCTCCTAATTGAAAGGTAGCTATAAAAACGGCGGGTGTCCGGCCTGGCGCTACCTGTAATTGGCCGCCTACCGCGAGCGGGGATGTCTGATGGCTTCAAGCTCTGAGCCACGGGGGCCAGGACTGGGATGGCAGCGCTCGCCCCTGCTACCCTACTCATTGCCACCACCGGCACCACCGCCATCGCTGCCACACAGGCGGCATCTGTGCCCACTTCAAAGATGAAGCCTCCATGCCAACTTATGCCGATCCTCCTGTGACGCCCACCCTCCCCCCAACCCTAACGGTCTCTGCCAACGCAACGACCCAGATCCAAGACCCACTCCAAGGTCAGGCTAACAAGTCAAGCACCTGCAAGGCCATTTATGCCTTAATGAGAGTGCGGAGGCATGAACATGTCATGACATTGAAACAGAAAAACCTCTCCGGACATTTCCCAAAACAGGAAATAGTCAAGACTAAGCCTGCACATGCTGTGCCTGCACTTCAGATAGCATGCATCAGTGCCAGGCCATCTCAGAAAGCCTTGATTAGCTTCAGGTGGCACACCTGCGCCTTGCTTTAGGCCACCGCGCTCCGTTTCTTTTCCGTTCGGTCCCCTCTTCATGAGGAGCGAGACAGGAACAGAGCCTCCAAAAGATGGGCCACCCCGCTACTCACATCTCACCACCTGTGGCCCACTGGCAGGGGCCTGTGTCGATCGATCAGGCTACTCAATTATGGTGGTAATGTTTTAATCAATGGGCTGCCGTCAAAGAGAGAGAATAAATAAATATGGCACCCCGGACCCATCAGTGGTGGGGCTGTAAATTTATGACAAACGGCGGTGTAATTGGGAGGATGTGTAAACACCGCGTCGTGATGAAGAAAAGACTGGCCGATCAATAGCATTGAGCGAGGCCTGGCATTACAGCAGCTGGAAGAGGAGGAGGAGGAGAAGGAGGAGGAAAAGGAGAGACTGTGGCCCACCATCAGCAGCCACTGGGGCTTCCTGTGTCAGAGAAGGATGGGAGTGCTGCCGTTGCTCACACAGACAAACGACGCATTAATGAGAGGTGATCAAATGAACCTTTCGCCCTCATTACTTCTCACATTACAGACTTACACGACAGACATAGGACCCGGTGTAGAGGTGTGTGTGTGTGTGTGTGTGTGTGTGTGTGTGTGTGTATGTGTGTGTGTGTGTGTGTGTGTGTGTGTGTGTGTGTGTGGCTGATGGGGGTGGAAAAAACAGCATGGCAAATTTCAATCCAGGTGGGTCCCCACACATTCTCTTAATTAAGGAAGTAAATGTCTCCGTGTCGGCAAAAACACTTACAGTAAGTTGACACATATGCATTAGGGGATCTGATGAATACAAACACAAATTGTGGGGTTATGTGAGTAAGAATATAATGTAGTAAAAAATGGGAAAACATTTTTTTCTTGTTTTTTTTATTGCTGGTGTTAAAATGAGCACGTAGGCATGTGCATATTTTATCGTGTACATTTGTGCAAGTCAAGCAAATATAGATACGTAGGTGAAGTGGCATACTGACAGACACATATAGAGAGACCCATGAGCCACTGGGTTTCAAATTTAAAACACTTTCTTGGTAAATGCTCTTCAGTTTGTTATGTATGAGTAAAAAATAAGCTTGATTGTGTATGACTCCATAGAAGCAGCCAGTGTGTGTGTGTGTGTGTGTGTGTATTCGCATGTTTGCGGGTGTGTACGTTTGCATGTGTTTGTGTGTGATCATATTATGTACATACAAATTGAGCCACATGTTTGCACAAAGCACACTCTAAACACAGATGCAAAATGTACATACATATATACACTTAAACATGTCTGCCGTGTCCAGTGGGGTTACTCAGAAGCTCAGAGAGTGTTTTTAAGGGAGAATGGTCAGAAGCCTTTATAAGGTATAGAGACAGAGGTGGTAAAAAAGGCCAAAGGAAACGGGGACCAAAAAGAGGAAATTGAATAAAATACGACAGTTATGTGCAAGGTGAAAAGAGGAGGAAGTTAGGAAAAGGACATGACTTGTATTCATTTCCCATCACAGAGTCATGAGGACCTCAGAACAACCATCTTTAAAAAGTAATTTGGTGGCTCAGGCAGACATAGAAAGCAAAGTGACTATTTATTTTTAATGGCAGGAGTAGAGGGATCTATGGGCTGCTTCTGAACTCATTTTTATATGACAGAGCGGGGTTTAGGCAATGGAAAACCATAACCAAAGGGCAAGGAAATAAATTAGCTTTGAAATGACTAGTTGAGTGCAGTGTTTGACTTAAAATCTTAGTTTTACTTGGGAACGTACAGACAAAATTAGACACAATCTCTGTCTGTCTGTCTGTCTGTCTGTCTGTCTGTCTGTATGTCTGTATGTCCCTCTCTCTCTATCCCTCTCTCTCTATCCCTCTCTCTCTATCTGTCTGTCCCTCTTTCTCTATCCCTCTTTCTCTCTGTCTCACACACACACTCACCCCATCCAGACATTAGTATTTTTCCCATGGATGGCGCTTCTTCAGTTTTTTTTTCCTAGAGTGAAGCCCCAAAGTTTGGCTGGACAAAGGCGTCCTTTGAGAAGTCTTTATCTGTTGGAGCTGGCTGTGGGCTCAGAAAGGCCCTCCTGCCGCCTGACACAGCATGGGCCCCGCATCACTCCTGCTTTGAAACCCCGCACTCTCTCCATCTCTCTCACCCGACGAAGAACAGAGGGAATGTTCAATATGAAAGGATGGAATAAAAAAATAGACATAAAACGCTCATAGTCCATAATGTTCTCTTTCTTAATTTCTCTTTCTCTCTCTCTTCTCTCTCTCTTTCTCTTTTTCTCTGTCTTTGTCTCTATCTCTCTCTTTCTCTCTCTCTTATGAGCTGCTCTACAACAATCTAAGAGTTTTTCTCCCTCATCCTATCCAATTAGCTGCACACAAAACACACACACACACACACACACACACACATACACACACACACACACACACACACACACACACACACACATACACACACACACACACACACACACACACACACACAAGCTAAAAAAAATCACATCCTGGATTCTCATCCACCCCAATATTTCAAGGCTTTTAGGAAACCGTTCAAAACAGACAAACAGCAAAAAAAAATCACCTTAGACACAAACTGCCTGTCATCCTGCCAGGTGAGTAATAAAGAAAATAAAGAGCCCATGTAGATAACACAGCAGGGAAAGGCAAAAAAAGAAACCGCAGAAGAGTGGAAATGAAAAGGTGTGTGACTCCTGAGCTGCTGAAAGGATGCAATGGCACTGTGGAGAGCATGAAGAAGTGAAAATGTGTGTATGTGTGTGTGTGTGTGTGTGTGTGTGTGTGTGTGTGTGTGTGTGTGTAGTGGGCAGGTTGTGTTTTTTTTTCAGTTTGTGTGTGTATGTGTGTGTGTGTGTGAGAGAGAGAGAGAGAGAATGTGTGAGAGAAAGAGAGAGAAAGAAAGAGAGACAGAGAAAGAGAGAGAACACGTGTTATTAAGTGTGTAAGTGTGTTTGCCTGTGAAAGTGTGTGAGCGAGCAGGCGGGCGGGAGGCTGACAGAGGGACAGAGTCCTCATCGCCCAACCTGCTATTGATTTTCTCTTGGTGGAGGCTCCGCTCAGTCTCCCCTCAACAGCCCATCAAACAGCATGGAGCCTTTAGTTCATTACTGCCGGAGCGGCCCGGGCCCCTCTCTGTTAATTTCAATGATTAATTTGTGTTGGGAAAACACCAGACTCCCATGCATTTTGCCCTTAATTAACAAATTGCGATATATTATTAACTTGTCGGCGAAAAGAAGGCTTCTCTGTATCATTTCCACAGCAGGGGGCTGAGCGCACCGCTGCCGCTAACTGCATTTTTGAAGTCGAACAGTTTCATTTGTTTGTTTGCGTTCCTCCCCCCCTTCCTTCCTTCTTGCAGTGTTTTTCAATTTTGTGGCGCCTGATTAAATTATACTACCTTTATGTCCCGTTTTATTACAGGTGGGGGTAAATCAGGTCTTTATCTCCGGGTTTTGTCTCGACACCGCACTAGTGGGCGAGACAAAAAATGCGTTCCTCGGGGCGCAGGGAAGCAGATTGGCAAAGCGCTGGCCTGAGCAGAGCCGGGGAAGCTGAACAGCAACGCCATCTGTGCCTCTTCATTCAATCTGTATGCAATATTTATTGATCCAAACTTCATTGAACTAATTATACCCAATTACTGCACTTAGCGCTGTCAATGATAATGCAGTTTCCCATTAAACTGCCCTGCCATTTACTTCCCTAATAGCCGACCTCCTCTTTGAACAGCTGCGTCAGAGCTGTTCTGTCCTGTGGATGTGTGTATGTGTTTGTGCATGTGTGTGTTTGTGTGTGTGCATGTGTGTTGGTGTGATTGTGTGTGTTGGTGAGTGTGTGTGTTGGTGTGTGTGCGTGTGGATAAAGGAGTGTAAGGGCACTCACAAGCAAAAAATGACATCTAGTGACTTCAGAGCAAACCCACTGAGGGTTCAATAAAGCACAGTGGAGCTACGGGAGAAAAGATATCGTCATCAACTCCCAGGCACTCCCACCGGCACCTGAACTGTGTTCACAGTGCCCCTCAGAGGCAGCATATGGCTCAGCAGGGTGGCTGGAAAGGTGGGCTGAGGCTGAGGACCCGCACCACTGCAAACAGTGGACCAGCCTCGCTTCTCCAAAGTGGATTTGACAGGTCTGAGATATCTAAAATCAGGAACAGGTCGTCTAGTATAGAGTGGGGAGAAAGGTTGGTCTGAGAAGTGCACCCTAGGTGTGAGTTCAGGAACACAAAATGACAAGAGCAGGCCAAAGCAGAAAAGAATATGATGAAAAGTAAAGAGAAAGAGACAAGGTAGAAATAGAGAGCGAGGGGTGGTGGTGGTGGTGGTGGTGGGGGGGGGGGGGGGGGGTTGGGTTAGGGAGAAACAGAGACCAAAAGAGACCCAAACGTCCTAAAGAGCATGAAATCTAAAAAATCAGCAAGCAAATGTTAAGTGGCCCAGTCATTTAGCTCTTCATGGCTTGTTTCCATAAAATTAATCTAAATGCCAGAGAGAGAGAGAGACAGACAGATAGAGGGAGGGGAGGGGTGGGGGGCTTGGGGGGAGGTTGTACAGAAGGGAGAATCAGGCACCATCAAAGCACAAACCATGGGGTTATCTCCAACACTCAGACTTGCGGGCAGCTGGGGGGAAAATTTCAGAAAAAAAATCTGATGTGTATTCGATCTTTCTCTCAGTTTCTACTTCTTCCTATGGACTGCAGCAAGCAGTAGCACTATGAGAGAGATGAACAGAGCGAGAGAGAATGGGAGAGATGAAGAGAGAGCGAAAGGGAGTCAGCTGTAATTAGCATGCCTTCTGAACAGAATAGACCCCCCATCTGATAAGAGAGAGGGGATTACTTTCTTTTGGTGAATTGTACGTGAACTTGGCCAGTCTGACACACAGCACATTTTAATGATGACCATGTTAAAAAAAACAAACAAAAAAGCATGCAATCAAAATTATTGTTATATTACTATCAAATTGGTCTCAATTAGCTTGCTAAGTTATATTCCATAAGATAGGGATGGATGCAAGCATATTGTATAAATGTGTCTGTGTCAGCAATTTCACTTTGCTTGATTAACTTTTATTTTTCTATAATTATCTCCTATGTCACCAGACACATAACCAAAGTTTGTTTCCTGGAATCCATGACGAGACTGAATATCGTGGGATAAATGGGGCAATAAACATACAGCCAGATATTGTTTGGTTTTCATAATGTCGTATAAACATGTCAGGGGCACGGCAGTGGTGGGCGATGACACCAGATCACGGTGTCATTTTCCCTGTGTTGTCAAAGCTGCTGGAGGCAGCAGCGGATGAAGCATCAGGTAGGCGGAAAGCCCATTAGTGTGATCACTGCACACACCACATCTGCCACCTCACCTAATCTAACCTTACCTCACCTCACCTCACATCCTCTCAAGCACCCACACACCCCGCTAATAAGTGGGAACTTGAGGGCCATTGGCATGTCTGCCCTGATCATGCTTGATCATGTACAGGCACTACCTCTAACACCTCCCCCACCTGCATCTCACAAAAGCGCGGAGTTAGTCAGCTGCTCTGAGGTGTGATGTGGAAAAGTCTCTTTTTCTGCATCAACCTCAAACTCTCAAAGTATATAGTGCTGGTATGTCCGATTCTGCTGTTGACACAGGAAATGAAAGCTTGCTCAAAGACGCCTCAGCTGCATTGAGCTACGCCTTATGAAATGTATGGCAAACAGCAGCCAGGAGCATCCTTGGCTTTAAAATCACTTGTCGGTCTGCAGCAAGAGCAGCGTGGAGTTGCATCACTCCAGAGCCCCATTTGTCAAATGCAATTCTGGCTATGTGAATGACAACTGAACTAAGATGTGCCTATGCTGCAGATACAAAGTAGTGTGCACCACCCAAACAATTATCAAGAAGAAAAAGCATGTATGAAAAATACACAAATATAGCCACTTCTAGCCGTCCGAGAGCTGACAATTGAATTTGATGCATATCCTTTAATCTTCGTGTTTTCAGCAACTGTGTAGAATGTGTTTGCACAGCTCACAACATGACAACATGTGTGTGTGTGTGTGTGTGTGTGTGTGTGTGTGTGTGTGTGTGTGTGTGTATGTGTGTGTGTTACAGAGACAGAGAGAGAGATGACAGACGAGTGAGTTAGAGTAACACAGAGATAAAGTTAGAGAGACAGAAAGAGAGCGATAGGAAGGGATAACATAGAGGAGAGAGGCAGTGAGAGACTTCATTGATAATGACACACAGCCCGTACCTAACACAGCTCACCCTTCTGTCCGCCCATTATCCGTGAGCTCAATGCCTCAAAGCAGTGGCTGTAGTCTACAGAGCATCAGACAGCAAGTGTACAGTCCACCTCTCCTCAGGATTCACCATTGGGCTATTCCTTTTTGCCCAGAACAATGCCAATAGTAGCCCTACTCCGTGACTATGGGGCCACGAGCCATAAGCCTTATGATCATAGAGGAGTCTCAGGAGCTGACAACGCACAGGACAACACGAGAAACACACTCCTATTGACACTGCAAATACAACTGTACAGACATCGGTCATGCAGCCACAAAATGACAGACACAAAACACACACACACAAAATGGTGGAGTTACTTACAGTTTAGGACTTCAGTGCAGATGTAATTCCTCCCACTATGAAGAAGACAAAGAAAAGAGATAAAAAATTACAATTTATGAAATGTGAAATAGTTGTTTTTTCTTTCACATTTATCTTATTAATATTTTTAAAATTATTTAACTACTTAACTGACTTCAGTTTTCAAGCTGGCAATATGTCAGGTCAGATTTCAAGGTGTCCATAATTTGCTAAAATTCACTTTTGGTGTGTAATTACACCCCACAGCCGAGACCATGCTTTCAGTACCAGTTTATTATCAATATAGTCAGGTAGGCTGGCACTGCATGCCACCACAAGAGTCAGCACTGGTACACACTACTGGAAGGAGAGAAGAGCTGCAGCTGTCTGTCAAAACTCATAGTCACACTCCGTCTTGGTTACACTTTTTAAACAAAAAAACTCATCTGTTCATCGCTAAATACTGTATTATGTAAATGCACTTTGCTCTTGTTCTTGCTCCATTCAGATCATAGAGGCTGGTGGAGGCCTAGCTTTAGGTTCAACTAATTGACTTTCCTAGTTGGCTAATTCCTGGGTGCAGACAAATATTTTCCTGTCCTGTGCCAGGTTTAAATTTTTATATTAAGTTTTGATTTCCTCACAAAGCTGTGTATGGAGCCCCGCAAATTGCCAGGCAATGGTCAAGAGATAATAAGTTAAAGGCGTACATTTAGACCTCATTATGTATTACCTCAAAATAGTTTTGTTTTTCCCTCACAAAAAAAATCACAATTGTGAGTACAGGGAAAACTATTGTAAGGGAATTCTGAATTATTGCATTGGAAAGCAAATCACAAAACAAGCTCTGAAAATAATTACATTCCCATGTTCCCACTTGTTTGTTGTTGTTGTTATTGTTGATGTTGCTGTTCCTTTAAAAGGGTGCAAGCATGCTTCTTTTTGTTGGGTGAGGGGGGGCAGATTGGGGCCATTTTTTCCACTCATATTTCATCAGATTTCAATAGGCTGCATAATTGTGAGCCAGCCCAGATGAAACCCATGTATAGCCACTACATCCATGCGCCAGATGATCTCCACTAAGCAATAACCTGTCTATTCCTTTTGTTTACTAAAGAAGGTCTGATCTCATGTTGTAATTTCTGACAGAGAAACGCTCAGTTTAAATTAAATCCATATAAATATAGAAGTTCTAAAGAAGGGCTCTCATTTGAACCCCTCTGAATCACAGATGATGAGGATGATGATAATGATAATGATGATGATCACTGAGAGAACGTGATGAAATTATGGAGCCTGTCATCATTGTGTCTGAGGGCCGGCAGCTGAGCTCCATAAGTGAAACTAGAGCAACGCTTGAAATAACTTCCCTGAGAGTGACATAAACTGCCTGGGAGTGAAGCCATGACAGAGTTACTGTGAATGAAACTGAAGACTTGTGCCAGACTTGAGGAGAGAGAAAAGGGAGAGAAACCAGTTGGAGGCAGGAAGGGGATGGGAAAGAGGGGAAAAAAGCAAAACAAAACAAGCCAATGTTCACAAGGTCACAGATGATAGAAAACAGTTGTGGAAATCAAGCAACTTCGAAAAAAAGACACTGAAAAGGCCAGAGAAACACAAAAAGTGCAGGTCACATGTTCTAGGTCAGGAGATGTCAGTCAGATGCAGTTTATCCTTTGGAATGTATAATTTCCAGACTCTAATGTGTGCCAGTAGACTGCTCTTGACTCATGCATCTCCGAGCTTGAATCTCTGTTTACTGTAATTGTGATCCCTAGGCATGGGGAAAGTTTCAGCAGCGGTCCTCTAAGATCAGATGTGTATAAGGCAAGGGGGCTTTAGATACACTGCCTAAAGAGGCCTGAACAGTGGCCTTGAGCTGCTGCTCTATGGCCACAGCACGCAGCCAGCCACCAAGGAAATTGCTCCCAAAAGTCAATTGCTGACATCGGAGATGGCAAACCCTTACTTTCCCCTGGCATAATTGAATTTGGGGTTTGGGTGATTAGATAGACTTTTGAAGCAACAATGACTGCGCTTTGACCACCCAACCCCAAAACCACACACACACACACAGACACACACAGACACACACACACACACACACACACACACACACACACACACACACACACATACACACACACACACACACGAACACACACAACCTAATATCTGACAAACCTGTGCCAGATTTTTTTTATCCTCTTCCTATCCTAACCTCATTATGCTCTGGGGTAAAGATTCCCATGGGGCATGAAATCTTTTATAGGAAGGTTGGTATATACACTGTCCTCACCCAGTTCAGTATTCAACATCTCATCAAAATTTGTCTTTTCAAGGACCTTTCATTTCCATGACTCCTCACTATCTACAAATACAGAAAATATGACATACTTGGACCTAAGTACTGAATAAAATCTAAACAAATATTTCCTCTTCCTTTGCTAATGGCTTAGTTAGGTGATGGTAATTGTACAAAAAAGGGCATTGTTTTGCAGAAATCATACTTAAAAAAATAGATAATATTCATTATGTCTATTTAACTCATATACAACAAAAACAAATTTAATTTTCAAAGCTCTCAGTGAATTCCTTGTAAATTGATAGGTTTTCTTGGACTGTGGGGGGGGGGGGGGGGGCTACATGCCACTAGTCAGTAAGAACTGATAGATGAGAAGTCTTTACTGTTGCCCTGCTGTTAAATAACACATCAGATGGTACAGGCACTGCATGCTGCAGTGTAACTATGCTAATGTTCCAAAAGGTCTCTTACATTAATGACAGACGGCTGATCTTTCGCGATCAAAGGCCAGGGAAAAAATCACGAGTAGACATTGAGACATTTTTTCTTTCAAAAACAAGTAATGACCACAGGAACGAGAGCAAAGGAGAGAGAGAGAGAAAAAAAATTACGGGTCAGCAATGACTTCATGACTTCCTATCTGTTTGATGATGGGCAGATGCAGATGGGCTGTACCACCCTGGAAAACGAACTGGCCACCACCCTGTCATGTCTACCCAGGCCATACCTTGACGCTGTGTGAAGCAGGGGCACATTGAAGTTGGCATGAGTCAAGGTCTTACACAGGTCTGTTCATTATTATCAAAAGACACAATAGGTGAAGACAAAAACACGGGAACAGGAGCATTTTTTATGTCCCTATCTTCACTTTGACTGGTCTAATCACAGGTGTGCTATCCATTCCCCCAGGTAGCGGTGGTGCCACCTATCTACTAATCAGAGTATTTCTGAAAAACTCAAACAACTTTCAAGTATGGATAAGAGCACGCATCAATGGCTATAAAGTTAGATCATAATATCATGACCTCAAAATGATCAGATTTTAGGCTTAACATTTTTTCTAATCATCTCACTTTGTTTTGCAATTTTTGCAGTCTTCAATTCCATTCTATGAGCGCAGTGAATTTGTCAGATACATAACACATCTATTATACATAAATATGGTTAGAAAAAGAACCCAGTTCCTGCTAGATTGTTCTCCCCCAAAAGTGCACTTTTATACTTTGTAATTTACATTATAGCCTTTTTCTGGGGTACTTGTACAATGAAATAAAAAAAAGAATCACCATCTTGTACCATCTAAAATTTAGCATAATGCTGCACAATAAACTCTTTCAATGATGTGTGCTTGAAGTAAGTGAAGGCAGATCTATTTCCGAACACGTACTGAGAAATATAAACGCAATATATAAATAGGAAAAAGTCCCTTACCTAATCTGCACATTTCTGAAAAGCATATTTGAATAGAGTGTGGTCTCCTGGGTATGTCTTTTTCTTTCAATATTCCACATCCATCTCAGGTGTTTTGAATGTAAAGGGAAAAAAAACTGTGTAATCTGCTGTGATTTTGTTCTCTCTTCCCTTCTGAAAAGGCACTGGATATAGGCACCACTGATCTATGACCTATTCTGTCTTAGCTATTGAGTTGGAGGGACAGTGTTATTCATAAATATTCATATTATTCATAAAATTATTTTATTATTTAGATAATTATTCATCAAGTGTATATGACACTTCTCATATATATATATATATATATATATATATATATATATATATATATATATATATATATATATATATATATATATATATATATATATATATAATCCGTGATTAAAGATGACTAAACAGTAGAGTAGCATTCTTAGGGCATAGAGTCACAGAAAGGGAATGACTGAAAGCAGGATAGTGTGACAGAGAAAAGGGGATCTGTTGAAAAACATTGTTCCCATATGAGGTAACCAAATATGCTTGGCTAGGACAAAAGGCTAGGGGGGGGGATAAATAATTCCAGGCAAACTGTGCCAGATGTATTCTCCAAGGCCAACGCCTTTTTGGGCGCTTTATTGACTCCGTTGCCACAGACAGGCGTGGGCCTGCACAGATTTCTGTGCCGAGTCGATGGTGAAGTGGCAGGAAAGGGAGAGAGAGAGAGACAGTGTGTGTGTGTACGGGTGCAAGTGTGTGTGTGTGTGTTGTGGGAGAAGGAGGGACTGTGTGCATGTATGTGTTTGTGTGTGTGTGCGCGCCTGCATGTGTGTATTTTCACGTTGGGGTAGAGAGGGTGTGGTGGTGTTGATGGGTGTGAGTGAAGCAGGATTCCAATAAAAGCGTCAGGGTTTACAGTAACACTGCGACCTTTAAAAGGCACTCAATGGGCGGGTGCAGTAGAACCCACAGATATAACCGGGATTGTGCTCCTTTATTATTAATATCACACACACCATGGCAACCTTCCCAGTCCATGCCAGCCCCTGGCATGAATTATACAGCAGAAAGCCTCCTTTATTAATTCCACAAATATACTGTATGTATATATTATTCACAACAGTAGATCCTCCTCAATGCGCTGACATCTTCCAAAAGGCAATTCAATATAGTTCTGTTTGTTTTGCCAAATAGAGTGGGTAAGGCAGAGGTGAGGAGCTGAGGTACAGTGGGTGGGTTGACAGAGATGCATAGCTAGGCCAGTAGATTAAATGCTCTGTACAGTGGAGCACATTAGCACAGGCTGACTGTTTGGAGATCAAAAGCATTGCAACGACAGAACTAATTACGTGTATCGCAATGGCAATGCCAGGTCAGGGTTTCCAGGTGGACGGGGGTGGGGGGGTGGGGGATGCACGCGAGTGTGTGCGCCTGATCCCTGAGGCAGACAGCAAACACAAAGCTGTGATTATGACATAAACAAAATGCTGTCTCTCTTACTCACAGCACACGCACGCACGTGTGTGTGTGTGTGTGTGTGTGTGTGTGTGTGTGTGGATGAACATGTGTGAAAATGATTGTATGTGTGCATGTGTATTTCCCCCTGCAGACAGTCGCGGTCCCCGCATTGTTGGGCTGTCTGTGGGCTCTAGTTCCAGAGTTCTATCTGCATGACAGGCGTACTAAAGGGCCCACGCTGTACCAAGCCTCGTCCCTCCCTGTCCTGTGGAACCATTGTCCTGTGTGACAGTGCCTTTGTCTCCCCAGCACCATCACCCCCACATGGGGGAGAGGGCCAGTCGGCAGGGGCGAGGTGTGGTGGCGGTAGGGGTGCAAGGGGGGAAGGTGATGGGGCGCAGGGGGGATTAGAGAGCCATTGATTTCGGGAGCGGAACACATTGGATGAAGTCTACCTCAAAGACCAAAGGAAGGCCTGATCATTATGGTCTCATGGTTCTTTAAAGAGGTCAAAGAGAAAAGGAGATGAGAGAGAAAAAGAGCAAGAGAAAGAGCAAGAGAGGGAGATAAAGAAAAAGAGACAGAGAGAGAGAGAGAGAGAGAGAGTGGGAGACAGAGAGGGACAGAGAAAGAGAGAGAGAGAAAGAGAGAGTAGAAAGAAAGACTAATCGAGAGAGAATGAAGAATTAATAAACCTCTATGTCTATTTTCTGCAGCATTATGTGAAAATTACTGCAGATCTTTGGTGAGGAAGGGTGACCTAGCAGGCAAAGATGACAGGAAGCTGGAGTCACAGCAGACAGACAGACACGTTCGCAGCAGTGGAAGGTCCCCGCACAGAACTGGTGACATTAGGGCAGGAGCTCTGATGTGCTGTGGCACTTTTTGAAGCCACACACGACACCTGGACTCTCACTGACCTTCCCTGGGCTTGAACTCTTAAACTTTGTGCTGAAAGTCAGTAGGGTAAAACAGACACCTTGCCTCCAAACACACACACACACACACACACACATACAGACACATGCGCGTACACAGACACACATGCGCACACAGACACACACACACATACAGACACATGCACACACACATGCACACAGATATACACACACACATTCAGACACACACACACACACACACACACACACACACACACACACACACACACACACACACACACACACACGTTCACAGGTGAGTTTGGGCTGACAGAACAACTGGTGGCATGTCTGGTGGAGAGATGTGGGGGAATTATTCCCTCTCTGTCAAAGCCAATCAGTAAGCGGGACAGAGCAGCAAGCGTCTGCACAGGCGGCAGCACACCCCCTGGAAAGGAGGCCTTGCATTTGGCCCGTTTGAACATCAGACAACATGGCAACGGGTGGGTGAATGCTGGATGAATGTGTGTGTGTGTGTGTGTGTGTACTGGGGGAAGTAGGTGAAGGGCTAATTGACCAACATGTGTGTACAAGGATGGTTGTATTTGGACAGGAATCTGTGGATGTACTTTTACAACAGTCAGGAGGCTGTATTGTGCACCAGGGCTACACAATCACCACGGCTATACGATCACTATTTCTGCCCATCAAAGACATGTGCTTAAAATTGATTTTGATAATGGCATTCAATTACAAAACAGTTTATAACAAGGGGATATTGCAAAAAAAAATATCCACAAATATCCACATAATTATGGAGAGGTTGCTCTTTTTGTTTGTATGTGGAGAAAGATGGACTGTTGTTCCTCCATATATCTGTGGCCTGTATGTTGGTGTGCCTGGCCCTTTACACTCCCAGCCATTCTCTCAGGTCCTCTGCCCATAATCTACTTGCTGACCCCTGCACCAGACTCTCCTCCTTCAGTGGCAGGTCTTTCAGTGCTGTGGCCACCAAGCCCTGAAATTCCCTTCTTCAAACCCTCTGTGACTGCTCTTCTCTCCTTTTTTTAAAATCACATCTCAAAATCTTTCTGTTTCATAAACATTTCTCCTCCTCCAGTATAATTTTTCTTTTGCTGTGTATGTTAGTTTGTTGGGTTAGGGCTGATTTTTATTTATTTATTTTATTAATTAATTTATTATTATATAGTTATTATATTTATTTTGTAGGATTTGTATTTAAGTGTGGATTGTATCCTCTGTATTCACATATGCTTATTTATACAACAGCTAGATTCGTTCGAACTATTTAGCATTTTCTGATTGGACGAGACACATTCTAAGCGTCTATACCATTGGTGTCTCTTCACAGTTGATAATCACTCCGCCAAAGATACAACGTAACCATTAAATTGAGTGCATTTATAAACTATGGCAGACTGTAATAAGACACCCAAGACTGCAGAACAGCAGCTGTGCATTAGGCCTAGTTCAGACTGTGAACAACGACAGCAATCATATCTCAGCAGCTGCACAATACCAGGTAATGTCCAAATCAATGCTAGGACACTTGTTGCATAGCAACCACAGACGCCGTTAACTTGAACTAGAACTATTTTGTGGAGCGAAGACTGAAAATAACTGAAATACAACTTTAAACTGAATGTTAAAATTGTGTCTATGCACTAATTGTGTTGGCAATGGAACTGTTGTATAAAAGCAATTTAACACTGGTGTTCGTGAGGGTGTTCATGGATATCCTCACAGGTGTCGTTACCTACGGCACTCAGCCTTCGGCTTCATGCCTGCGGCCGAACCACACCCGTGAGGATATCCACGAATCCCCCTTACTCCCACTCGTGTTATATTGCTTAAGTGTATTGCGTGTGTGTGTGTGTGTCCATACGTATGTGTGTGTCTATCTGTCTGTGTCTGTATGTATGTGAATATGCATGTGTGTTTCTTGTAAAAGTAAGAAACATACAGTTTATCCACTTTGCTGGCATTGTGTACTGCAGCCCCCTCCACTACACTGGAAAGCTGGCCAGATGCTGCCACTACACTGACCATTCAGCTGGTCCCTTCCTTGCCCACACACCCAAACCATCAGTACCATCAGCTGCACAGCAGGGCTCTTTATACGTGCCTTATGGTTCTCCCAAGCCATCTGAACCACGCTAGCCAATCTGTGACAACACACGCGCACACACACGCACACACACATGCACAAGCACACACACACACACACATACACACATACACGCACACACACCAAAAAAAAAACATACAAAACAAAAAAAATATGCATGCGCACGCACACACCCACACACCTTTTGCAACAAGATAGCGTCCATGAGTCGAAACCTGCTGAATGATTAATTGTGTCGGGACTTTGAAGTGGAGTGTTTTATGGCTGCAACCTGCCAATCAAACAGGTGGCTACACATGTCTACACAGAGACATTTGCTGTCACACGTCTGTTTTTTTTTTTTTCATTTTTCTTTCTTTCTTTCTTTATCTATCCTTTCTTCTGTTTTGTCACTGGGCAGAAACTGAATGCATTATCCGTTCAAGGACGTACAGTGGGGCAAATATGACATCGTTCTGGTATTTCCGTCAGGATGTGGCTTGTGTAATTTGTTAAATTACCTGACACATGGAAAGCGTAACCCAACCAGTCTCCTGGACCAATTCAATTTTCACAAGTATGAGGGAGTTCACTTTCTCTTCACTGATTTTTCTCTTTTTTTCACAACCACAGAAAATGAAAGCAATTATGAAGCCCCTTACATGTTCCCTTGGAAATGAAAGATAAGATACACTTCTGACAGAAGCATGTGTATGTTGTATGTGTTGGTGTATGTGCGTGTATGTGTGTGAGGTTGGGAGGGGGGTGTTTCCTGGTGCTCTCCTGATGAAGATGGCACCGGACAGGAGGGATGAGGGAGAGCATATTATCTGTCTTTTCCTGACAGTGTGTCTAGGAACAGATGAGGGCCTTCCAGACCGTTAGGGTAGAGTTGGAACGCAGGCGTACTAAATGAAAACATCAGGATATACTTCACACTAATGGTCTACAGGTTCCTGTTCCATATCGGTGATGCATGTTTGTGTGTGTGTGTGTGTGTGTGTGTGTGTGTGTGTGTGTTTTTTTGTGTGTGTGAGTGTGTGTGTGTGTGTGTCAGTGGGTATGAGGCACACTAAAAAGCATTGCCTGCATTTGTGGAGGTGAAAATAATCTTCCATTATGTCATAACTGTTGTTGCTGAAAATTGTTGTATTCAAGGCGAAACAAATGAAGACAGGTTGGAGAAATGCTCAGAATAAGCACATCAAAAGTCAGAGAACCACAAATGGTCCTTTTGCTGTCTTTTACAGACTCACTCTTTTTGCTTACACTCTCACTGTCTCACTCATTTTTTCGCTCCTATACAGAAATATGCACTGCCTCACAAAAACCCACACCACCCACACAAACAAACAGAAACATACACACGCACGCACACACACCGAACAAGCCTGCACACAAACACATTTATCTACGTTAATGTGGCAAGTTAATGAAGTGAGGTGATTGACATTTTCTAGCGGCTGATGCACTTGAGCTCTCAAATGTGCAACACCCATCACCAGGGCTACACAATCATTTTTTTTTTTTCCCGCGACAAGAGGCCATCAATTCTGTCCTCGGCCGATGGGGTAATAACTCTTCACCTGCCGACAGCATCTCTCCGCTCTCTTCACCTGCACCCTCGCTGCATGCCCTGCGTGCGCAAATCTACCATGCATGGGCACCGCAGGAGGCACAGGAGGTTTCGGTGGGGGTAGCAAGACGAATGGATTGTCGCCATATAGATTTTCTTTAAGCAGGTACAGAGTGGAGGGTGCCAGAGGGTGGCAACCCAGGTGAGAAAAAGAGGAGTGTTGAAAACAAGCCCGGACATTATCTTTGATTCTTTTCTTATCGAGTGTTTCGGATCGATCCCAGCAGTACCCTGTAAAGATGGGAGGTGTTTGATTTTGTGAGCAAAGACATTGAGTGGTTTGTGGTTTATTTTTTCTCCTACTGTAAAGAATGCATATAAAAGTTGTCGGGACTTTAGATGTTAAATCAAACATTTGAACAAAACAGATTTGTTTGCCTACAAATATATCTACTTTTCCAAGACTTTTTTTGAAAAATATAATGATGTATTTTATTACCTTTAAAACAGCATAGTTAAGAATTCTATAGACAAACACACAAATGCCCACATCAGAATTTAAATTCAGTAAAGGACCAGGGCAAGTTCAGCAAATCGATATTAGATATGTAATATATGTAATGATTGAAAAATTCTGCTAAGCTTTTTTACCTGTTCAAGTATACTATAAAAACTGATGCTCTTTGGAAGTTTGACTTCTTGTCAGCTTAAATTTGTTTGTGTGTGTGTGTGTGTGTGTGTGTGTGTGTGTGTGTGTGTATTTTATTAGTACCACTAACCTATGCCTCTACATTTGTCAATTATAGGTTCTGTACAAAGTCCAGGCCTTTGCTTTATGTTATTGTTACTGAGTGACCGTGAAACCTTTTCTCCTCTGCGATCTGCCATAACAAGGCTCTGTATTTCAACTTTATGACCAGTTGTATATTGCAGCACTCAATTGTTGCCCATTCTTGAGACAGATTAATAGCTGCTCAGTTTTGTTTTATAGAACAATTTCATCTAAAATGTTATTTCAGATAGCTGCAAATGCAACAGAAGAGTGACACTAATTGGGGATATCCGATTTGCTATGTTTGGCTCCAGACTGACGTCTGCTCCATATATTATTTACAGTCAATGTCTGGATTCAAAACACGAAAAAAATAAATAGAACCAGTGCATAGTTGGGAGTTTTTGGCTGGCCCTTTGCATTAAATTCAAGCAGTGAGCAAGATGTCCTGGGTTTCACTTCTTCACTGTGTCCAGCTGGCTCATGCGGCACAGCACTGCCTGGTTTATGGTCAGTGGCACAGGAACACCAGACTTCCAGCTGGTGGTGGGAAATTGATGTTTATTCTAAAATCACCTCTGCAATCCTGACTTCTTTACTTTGGCAGACACTGGATGACAACAACAAGTGCTGGGGAGAGAGGTACAGAGAGACAATAAGAGAAAAAAAGAAAGAAAGAAAGAAGAAAACTGCACACAGGCTGACAGACAGATGGATAGACAGAGAGACAGACAGACAGACGAAGGCATAGAAAGAAGATAGACTGAGGATGGGGGAAAGGGAGATACTGAGCGACAATAAAAATAGGCTGCGATGGACTGAAAGAATTCTAAACATGGAGAGAGTGTTAGGAAGTGTGTGAGAGAGTGAAGGGAGGGGGGATGACCCTGCCACTGGCTGCCATCTTCTTCCTGTCTGTCAGACTGAGGGGCCTTCTACAGAGAGGAGATGGACCCGTCTATCACTCTGATCAAAGGTCACCTGGGCTCTCAGCCGCACTGCCAACACTTCCATGCATACAGGTATGTTCAAAAACACTGCCCAGAACCAGATTTAAGCATAGGGGAGAAACAGAGAAAAAGAGAGAGAGGCAGACAGACAGACAGACAGACATCAGACAGACAGACAGAGAAATAGAGAGAGAGAGACAGAGACAGAGACAGATGGACATATACAAGACTGAAAGCCTGGAAAACTGACCCTGAGAGGTGGAAGCTAGGAAAAGAAAAATCCACTGACTGATAGAGCTTTGTGTTCTTAGTCAAAGTAAATAAACATCACTTTCCACCTGAGTCTAAATTAGAAGATAAAGACAGTGATTTGACTGGGATGTCAAACTGATGGAGGAGAGCGTAGAGATAATCTATCGTTCCTGGCTGTACATATTTTCATGCCAATCTACAGAAACACCACAGGAGATACAATCCTGTAACTCATGCATAGCATCACTTTAAAAAACACAATGTCTCAAATGTAGCAGCTGAGAATAAACGTAGCTTCACCAAAAGTATTTTACTCAAATTGTTAATTAAGATTAGAAACAATGCAAACAGTTCTACGAAAACTATGTCAGAAAAAAAGCATAAAAAGCATCCTTTCTTCAACCCACTGTACAACTGTAGGTTATCGTGGGTGATGAGTGAGGTGATTCTTCGTGGCCAACTCCAAAACAGAAACATCATTTGCTATGAGGCTGGAGTGGTGGAAGGCACTGTGCCTTCACTGCATTTAGGCTCTTCTGCAACATGGAGCCGAGCTCAACACAATACTCTTAATTACTGGACAGTGTAAGAGTAGCTGCCGGATCAGCTGCCCATTGCGGGAGGAAAACAACAGTCTGATGAGTCTGGATATGTGTGTGTGTGTGTGTTGGGGGGGGGGGGGGGTGGTAGGATAATACCATTCTCACAAGTATAGCCAGCATAGAAGATCAGTATGCAAAAACAATGGCGGCACAACAAACAAACTAACACTCTTAATAAGATGGTCCAAAAGAATACATCTCCCCTGAGAAAGCTTTACATGGGTTGGCCTGCTTGAATGTCCAATATGCATGGTTTAAACAAAAAAAGACCAATGGCATTTAGAGTTCCAGAGTGGCAACTGAAGCTGATTATGGCTGTTTACCATCCTGATACTCGACGTCTTGGACCTCTGAGGCTGATTTCTACAGAGGGTGAGCTATCGCTGCTCCTCATCCATGTGACATGGAGGCCCTGGTTATTTTCAGCACACACATGGAGATACAATGGTATAGTTTACAGGATAGCAATGCATCCCCACAGGGCATTGGTAAACCGAGAGGATTTGATGCATAACAAGAGCCAATAAGAATATAACATTCACATCTTTGGCATATTACTGCAGACATGTAGCATGTCAAACATGACTCCTCACAAAGAGTAGCTGCTGGCCTCAGCCATTTTGTGAAGATGAGTGAGATTGACAATAACCATGCAGACAGGCACTGACACCTTGAACAACAACTACATATTGCAAAGGGCAGGTATTTGATAATGTCTATGTCTAGGATTCTCAATATTTCACCCCTCCTTCTCTCTCACTCTCACACACACAAAACCACACAAACAAACAAACACACACACACACACACACACACACACACACACACACATACACCCGCACAACCACACACCCGCACCCACACGTGCACACTCACACACACACACAGCGAGACAAAAGTTCTAGGTGTTTGCTGATGATAGCTTGCCCTTTAGGCAGAGGTGGGAGTCTCCTTTCCAATCGAAGGCTCACGCAGAGAGATGAACTTGTTAAAGGGCTGCTGCTATTAATGGCAGGGTTATATGGCTGTGGGGTGGGGGATGGAAACCTCTGTCTTTCAAAGCATCACATGTGCCTCGTGCCTTCCAGCTACATCCCAAATCTGCAAGGCTAAACTGGAGGAAGGAGCGCGGGTTAATTTAACACAAGAAATAGGAATTCCGGAAAAAAAGATGGGGGAAAAAACACTGCAGGTGCCTTTTAGCAATTTAGCTGGAGCCTGCACTGAAATAGTAATGTACTTTTAATGTTTATGAGTTTGCAGGAACTTTTAATGAAAGGCATCGCAATTCAGTGTTAGCATGGTGCAATTTGTTAAGATGAAGCCTGCAATTACATCTAGCAATATTACAAGCCTGGCAGTTTAAGACAAATAAGGGCCTCTGAGGACATAGAATGGAGGCACATGTGTAGTGTGTGTGTGTGTGCATGCGTGTGTGTGTATGTGTGTGTGTGTGCAATCATTCCATGTGTTTTACGTATACCAATTCCCTTAAACTAATCTACGGACTTAATATCCTCGCGAGATTTATAGCCACCATCTCAAATGTTCCCCTCTCAAGAACGTGTAAGAGAAATCCACCGCTGCTTGGCCAGTCCTCCCCATCATATGTCATGTTCAATATGAACCTCACTGTTTTTAATTAAGTCAATGACATTATTGCTGTCACAGTCAGTTAAGAGCATAATGAAGCTCACTGCAATCACTCATGTTTGGATAAGTGTGGTAAATAGCCAGCAAGGAAATCATAAAACATGATCATTTTTAATGATGGGAACCATTAGAATGTGGGAGGCTGGCTATTTTTATAAGTGATATTTTGTTTTGATTGTAAAAATTCACAACTCCCTTGATACAAAACCAAAAGTTTGGACAACAATTATTTTTATTTATTTTTTTTTGAGACAACAAACGCATACCATTAAATTCTGGACACCGCCAGCTTCCCATTGTCATAAAAACAGAATTTAATATGAAAACATGCATACCTCTGAGTTTGCAATAGAGTGTTCATGTGGGACTGGAATGCGCATGCGCTGTCATGCACTGTTGCATTCTGGGTTATGGTCATGTGCGTGAAAATCTCGCATATTACAGTTTTCTTACATCATATACGGCTGTATAATAATTAGTCACCTTGAGAATTTGACAAACACAGTCACAGACACAGCATGACAGACATACAGAGAGGGAGAGACAGAGAGGCAGAGAAAGAGAGAGAGAGAGAGTGAGAGAGTCTGAGAGAGGGTGGGTGAGAGAGAGAGAGAGAAAGAGGAAGAGAGAGAGAGAGAGAGAGAGAGAGAGAGAGAGAGGGGATGGGGGCCAGTGAGAGAGAGAGAAAGAGGAAGAGAGAGAAAGAGTAAGAATATGAAAGTGCATCATCTTGAAAATACCAACTTGGCCCTCGACACAAACACTGTGTACACACATCATGAATACAGAGGAATTAACCCCCCAATCCCTCCAAAAACTAAATGTTACTCCAATCAAGTCTCTTCCTTCGCCCTTTTGTGCATTATCATGCATCCTTCTGATATATTCCAATATAACCCTGATGAATAAAGGCTCCAGAAGTTCTTCTACTAGGATGCTTTACCTCGAAGGGAATATTATCCTTGGCTTTTGATAGGAGCTCGGCAGTGGGGAGAGATTTTCAAAGCATGCAGTGCAAGAGACATTGCCAAGCTCTCAAAGACCCCCTGCTGCGCATGTCAAACTAAGAAATCTCTCTGAACTTGCAGAATTAAATTCATCACCCAATCTCCTCACACTCTCCTTGTGGTGTATAGCCTCGTCCTTGTTTTTCTACCCCCATCCCCCCACCCCCCTATTTTTTATTTTTTCCTGTTTTTCTTTTTTTTTCGAGTTTTTTTTTAGAACCTCCATGTTGGATGTGGAACAGCACAGTGAGAGGTGTGGGGTAGTAAAACGGCCTAAAGCATCTTTATTATCTAATTGAATCTAATTGGTAAGGAAAAAAAGAAAAGATTACAGAAAATATCACAAATTAAAGCAGACTTGAAAGTGTGAAATAAAAGAGCAAATATCCCAAAAAAAAATCAGCACAATGTTTTTTCCTATTTTTTGGCCTGGCATAATTTCAAATTCTTCTCTCAGATCTTCTCAGGGGGGTTGACTATAGTGCCTAATTACAGTTTTCTCATGATTCTGTGGCCTCCCATCTACTTTCAGTTGACATGCAATATGTCTGGATGAATGGAAACACTTTATTTCCACCAAATAAAATATATAGCCTTCACTATGCAAGATAGCATGTATAATGCATTAAGCAGTATATTGAGTAGTTTAAACAGACAAAAATCAATGTTCCCTAGAGGTAATGTTTCCTGCTATGGATGACCCAGTACCCTTTCTCATTACCTGTAATCAACTTAACTAGATTCTTTTAAGTTGCACAGCAAACAGCTTTGTTATGCAAATCACACGCTCGGCTGTTGACAACTTATTTGATGGGGTTCCTCGTGGCCTTGCAAATTGGCAGCAATCGAATGGGAATATTTCTACCTATTGCTACCTGCTGCGATACATTTCCATATAAAAGGGAATGATATTGATCAAGGCCCCTTCTGTGCTGAAAACAGTGGAACACAGTCACACCCGTTAATGGCAGAATGAGAAGAAAAAGCACAGTCTGTCTGTGTTGTCCTGCTGATCTATAATCACTACTCCCCCCTCTCTTCCTGTGCTTACACATACTTTCCTTTTATTTTTTAACAGATTTCTCTGCTAACCTTTGATGTGACTTTTACATATATTTACATAGCTGCAACGCTACATTTCACTGCATGCTACAGAGGAGGAATCCTTGGGTGTGAGTCAGCCAGGGCTGTTAACTGCTTCCAGGGGTGTTAGTACTGCTGCTGCCGGTGAAGCAGAGGGCCCCCCTCATGCTGACACATTCACACCCCAAGCCCTGGCTCTGTTTACAGGCAGGCTTGCCTTTACGCTACCCTCACACACACACACACACACACACACAAACACACCTTCCACGAGTTGGGACGTCTGGCTTGTGGGCACTCATCACCTGACTATAAATAGGCCTAGGAGAGAATTACTCAATTGTAATATAGGCATAAACCTCTTTCAGCACGACTATTCCATACTTCTTACCACACATCTTGCACCCATTGGGGTTTTTTTTTTAAACTATGTGTAACGCCAAAACACACTGTACGCTACTGTAACTTTAAAGCCCTGATGGGAAAGCAGCGTATTTACATAACATATCACCCGAAAATTGTCATAATAGCCACTTCCTCATCCGGAAAACTGACAGAAATATCAGGTGTTACCTTGTTTTGTAACGGCTAAAATTTTAAAATGACTTCTAACATCCATCTACAGATGATCCCTGTAATAGGAACCCTCTTTCACCGTGTAATTGCTTTCTGGACATGGTGCTCAGCGAGCCACCAGCGTTGTTTATTTTGAAAGCTGATGCAATAATGACACAATGTTAACTCGGTGGAAGACCACATGCAGCTAAAATAATAAAGAGCCAAAAAGGATCCAGCTGGAGATGCTATCATTACAACCTCCAAGGTCAGGCCAAGACAGATCTCAATCTTATTTTTCTGTTCTTGCATTAGCGAACATACAGAGGAATGACGCTACTGTTACCTGTAAGCCCTGGATCAGGCAATTATCAGCACTGCACTGATACAATTTGGAAGATTGCTCTTGTAAAAATAATATTTCCAATTACCAGATATTTTTCTATTAGAGGTAATGTAAAACCCATTGGGGAAATATTTTCTGTGTATAAACCATGCTAATTAATGAATGCGTAACAATTAATAAATATATTTTGTAGTCATTAATTACACAATGGTATACAATATCGAAATACATGTGCTAATAAATAATAGTCTATGTCCTGAAGCTCCATCATGCTATGTTTACAAATTTCCTACTGCATGTGGTGTTTTTTATTTTTGTTCTTTTGCTTCCTGTCTGAGATCAACAAAGTTATGGTAATGTGTGGAACATGGAAATACATTGGAAAGAGCTTTTTCTCAACTCTCCATCACATGGCCAGAGGCGAGACTGAGCCAGGGTTGCTGAGGTGACTTTATTGTGTCAGGAGACAAGGACAAGGTACATTACAGTGGCCTGAATACAGAAGTACAGACACAAACAGTGAGGAAAGAGAGGGGGAGAGAGGGAGAAAGAGAGTGTGAGGGAGAGTGATAGAGATAGAGCGAAGAGAGATTGTATGTGTGTGTGTGTGTGTGTGTGTGTGTGTGTGTGTGTGTGTGTGTGTGAGAGAGAGAGAGAGAGAGAGAGAGAGAGACAGAGAGAGAGAGAGAGAGAGAGAGAGTAAGATACTGAGAGAAAGAGAGGGAGAGTGAGGAGCCTTGCCACTGTCAGAGCAAATTATCTGCTCTTCAAATTATGCAGATATCCTGACAGGCTCGACTAATTAAGTTGGTTTAAGACTCTGATCGATTGTAATCATGGCAACCAGGAGATGCCATCTGGGGAAAAGGGGGAAAAAAGAAGAGCAGAAAAGAATAAGCAGAGTGAGATATTGTCTTGTTTGGTCCTCTGACATCTACATCTACTGAGACCTGCAGTCATTATGAGACAAGCCGAAAGGAGACACACAGACTGAGGGGCCAAAGGCATGCATGAGTGGAAATTGAGTTGAGGACTTAGTTCCACGTGTGCGTTTGTCTCTGGTGACCGCCATAATAGAGAATGCTAAGATTTAACCAGGTGTCCATTACAATGTTCATTACTGCACTTAATCTAATTCGGGTCTAGTACTTATTTATTTATTTCCTGCTGCCTCGCCGGCCACTTCCTTGACACCCTTTTTAAAAAAGACTTTTCATTTAAATCGAAAGTCAATAACACTTGTTCCTCTTAAGACAATAAAAAAGAAAAACAATCCTTCGGAAAGCCCATTTAAAAGCCCCTGGTGTTTTCCCGTGCCTTCATTACGGGAACGGGTGTGAGTGTGTGTGTGTGTGTGTGTGTTGGGGGGTGTGTGTGTGTGGGGGGGGGGGTAAGAGCGACAGTGAGGGAGAGAGTATTGAGGGGGAGCCAAGCACCGAAATTGTCTAAAGACTTTTAATTGGATTCCAGAAGCTGTTTCTTAATTGACTTCTCCACCGTGTTAATATAAGTGCACATCTTTATATGTGTTTCCCGCATTCCAAATTGAACCCAGGAGGTCATAGTTGGATCTCTAGACGGGACTCATTGGAAACTATTGCCCGCTAAAAAATTCAATTTAGATGTGGAGATTGACTGACTAATTCCAGTACACCTATAATGACTTTTCACTGTTCTTTTAATTAAGTTTTCACATTAATGAGGTGGATACACATGCTAAAAGAAGCACATTTCCCTTGTGGTCAGTGGTTGAGGTGGTAAGACAAAATTAAAAACAAAACAACTAGAAAAAAAATAAAACAATGCTGGTCCTAATAGACAGTGTAAATGTGTCGTCTTGGGGTTGCACCTGACAACACAAACAAAAAAGCCCATCTGATGGCCAAGAGGAGGGCTGTCATGAATTGCCCTCAACCACTGTGGCCCTGCCGACTGTTTATAAGGTGTCAGTCATGCATTTATTAATAACCCCACTCACTCATTCACTTTCTCCTTTATGCGTTAAATTCACCCATCTGAGAAAAGGGCCATTTGTGCCTAGATGTATCTGATTTGGGCCATGCATCAAAGAACATCTCCACTGCACCATTAAAGTGCAAGCTGTTCGGAGGTTGAGAGTCTAAAAAAGACTACATGGGCAGCTCAGTATAAGTCAGATTCAAATGTCACTGGCAGTTTGAAAATTAAGTTCTGCTGAATAAAATTAATCTCAACTTTGACAAAAATGTCTGTGTCGGCCCAATCTGTGAACATTGCTGCTGCTCCCACGTTTCTATTTCTCTGAAAAGGAACAGAGCTCCTATTGGCTTAAAGGCTACTGGACCTGTAAAAAGAAGAGAAAACTGCCTGAATATGTTCCACTGTAACCTCCCGACAGCCAGAAATGTCATTCCTTCAAGTTAATTTACTATAACAATGTGAAGTCCCATTGGTTTGCCAAAGTCTGATTGATAACTACAGTAGGTAAAAAGAGTGAGAGAGGGACAGAGAAAGATGTACAGAGACGCAGACAGAGAGAGAGAGCTCCATTCATTTGACTTTGTGTATATAACAAATGACATCACCAAAAGGTCAGCCTGGGGGAATTGGCTTCTCTGTAGAGCCATCTCATTTAACCTCTTTTTACCAGCTGTAAGCTGCCGCGTTCGCTCCCATATTGATTTCCAATGGTGGATCTACTCCTTCGCCTGTCGCCGCTGTCTGTGGCCCGTCACTTTGGCCTGGCTCTACAATGCTTACTCTCCATGACTTTTACACGCACACACACACACACACGCACACACATGCACACACACACACACAAAGCATGTTACTTTAAATTCCATGAGGCACATTCTTTGTGCTGGCGGTGGTAAGGGTGGCAAACCCTTTCGACCCACAGAAGGGAAAATGTAGAGAGAACAATCAATAGCCTTTCCCTCTGCACTTTACCTTCGTAAAAATACCACATCTGAAATGAGAGCCTCTCTAGTAATCCCAAGCCATGCTGAAAAAAACTGAAATGCGGATATTTTAAGCATTTCTGCTTATACTGCTGTGTAAAACAAGATGGTGGTCTAATTTCCAACATTTTAAGTAAAGATTTACTATTTTAAAAAATAATACTGTGCCTACATAATTTATTTTATTACGAATATAAAAGACTGATTCAAAAAATAAAATAAAAAAAATAATACAGCTTTAAATTTACAGAGAAAATAAAAATTAAAACAATTAAAAAAACTGCAATTAGTACTGGAAATTAGTATTCAAACTTTTTGTAAAGTTTTTCATTATTATCATATCAATTCAATTTGGCTGCAAATTATTTTTATTTATTTTTTTCCACAGGCAGCCTGAATCATATTAAAATGTTTTTTTTATAGGATCCACCTGCATAGTGAAGTCGGCTGTTTCTCACCGCACTACGAGAAGAGCTTTACTCTGCTGCTCGTTGCTATGGGAAGGATGTCAGTGGGATTTTTAGATCATGCTTAGGGAATTAAAGAGACAGTATCCTCAGTCCTGTTAACACCAAATTATAACTAAACCACTTGTGAGGCCAGTGACCTTGTCAAAGTGAATGTGTGTGTGAGTGTGTGTGTGTGTGTGTGTGTGTGTGTGTGTGTGTGTGTGTGCTTGTGCTTGTGTGCGTGTGTGGCCTGGTTAAGAATTTTTGGTCACAAGCAGAGCTAAGGGTTAATTTGACCATGGACTGCCAAAGACCAGACAAGAGATTTACTGTGACATAACCAAAGTCACAGACTCTAAAAACAATCCTATTACCAGACTGTCACACTCGCCTCATGCATTTGTTTTATAAGGTTTCTGTCATTTTGGAAAATGTCAGGCACACACATAAACCACTATGCACATTTGGTGGCACTGTCACCAGTTCATATCTTAGTCCTGCATCTCCTCATAAGCTAAGAATGATTTTATAAGGTTAAAGTGGAAATCTGTGCCGGCAGATTGCAATTAAAGGGTGTGAAAGTGTGTGTGTGTCAGTGTGTGTGTGTGTGTGTGTGTGTGTGTGTGTGTGTGTGTGTGTGTGTGTGTGTGTGTGTGAATGTGTGTATGTGTGTGAGTGTGAGTGTGAGTGTGAGTGTGTTTGTGTTTGTGTGCCTGTGTGTGTGCATGTGTTGTCTGCGGACACCTGAATACCATTTGTGTGTGGAATATGGATAAATCGGATTTTTACATATGCAGTACTTTCTCACACTCTTTTTTTGTGATGGCAATCTGTGATTCTTGGCAGTCCTTCAACACAGTCAATTAGATGCATTAAATGAGCCAGTGTTGCCTTAAGTAATTTAATCAACAATGGCACAAAATGCTCATATTATATGTTCAGGATTATTATTTTAGAAAAAAGAAGAGCCAGACAAAGACAGAAAAAGAGGGAGTGAGAGCAGGAGAGAGAGACAGAAAGAGAAAGGAAGAGAGAGAGAGTGAGTGAGAGAGGAGGGAGTTGTAAAGTGGTACTCTGAGGTAGTCTCCCAGCGAGTGTTATTGCAGACTCCAGCTCTTTGGGCAAAGTTTCATCATTTAACATTACGCGCAGGGGTGCTGAAAATGACGGGATGTCAGATAATACACATCATCCACTATTTCAAAAAACTTAAAGCCTGTCAGGGCAGATGACAAATTGCGGTGGAGGGCAGGAGGAAGACATTTGGCAGCTCTTCAGCAGGAGAATCTGTGCTGCGCTGTGGATGTGGATAGGGGATGGGTGTGGGGATGGGGAAGGGGAAGGGGAAGGGGATGGATGTGGGTGGGTGGGGAGGGGAGGGGAGGGAAGGGGAGGGGAGGTAGCTCCTGCCTGGGCCACGTCAGCAGGCCTCCACTGCCATACCTCAGCATCGCGCTCTCCCACCACCCATCAGTCACCGGCGGGCAGCCATGAATATTCCTCCTCATCCCACTCCCAACTGTCGCTTTTTCTCTTTTTAACCAACCCCAGAGCCTGGTCAGGCAGGTAGGTGCATGCAGAGTTCTTTCTTCGGCACACATGCTTAGCGAGCTTAAATGTGGCGTCTGGCTAGCAATAGCTGAGGCACAGCGGGTGAGAGTTAAGGTCGAGTCTTCACATATCCTCAACACATTCCCCAAATCTTCCTGCAATATTCTTAGGTGCTGTCTTTTGGTAAGCAGTTATAAGGATAATAGAAAAAGACAAGCAGTAACTTACAATTTTTTCAAACCAGTCACATACACCACCCTGATCAAGTATGGACACACTGTTTATAAACCCACAAGCACTTTTTAGTCAACATATCAGAGATATAAAGAATGCTCTGAACTGAGAAGCAAGGTCTCTACCAAAACATTTTTTTCCCCTTCAGCTATTTTCTCCCACTGTATCTCTCTCTCTCTGTCTCTCTCTCTCTCTCTCTCACACACACACACACACTCACTCACTTTTCTCAGTTTAATGACGTCTTCATTTTCTCACCGTTTCTGTTCTTGAGCGGAATGTCTCAGCCTATTCTCCCACTGCATTCTTCGTCAGAGTCACAAAAAAACAGGAGCGACATCAGCCGCATGTCGGCTAAACTTCCTGTCAATCAGCTCAATGTGCACAATGACGGACTGAGTAAAAGTCTTCAAACCTTCCAAGGTGCATTACTCAAGGCTAAGTCAATCTCCATGTACAATACCGTGTGGGCTTTGATAGCTCTCATACAGATCTGACATTTAGGAAAACACGAGCTTGAACTTACATTACCAATGATCAAGCTGCACTTAAGACAAATTCTGATTTAGCAAGGGGTGATGAAGGAGATAGGTATCACAAGCAGCCATCTTAGAGGGGTTGGATGGGAATATATTGCTTTGCTTTGAGCGGTGCAGGGGTGAAATAATTAACCTAATCTATTACTTAAAAAAGTTTGGGTATATTACTTGGTGAAATGAGAACATGATATTGTAATTAAAAGATTGTTTAAGATTATGGATATGCATAATTACACCTTCACGGGGAAAAAAATACCAGTTCAGATTGGTATTTTAGAGTGCTTCCAGGCTTCACATAGTGGCCTATTTTATATGCATATGAAAGTTATCATGATGGGTGTTTCTTTTCACAACCCCTAATATTTATTCTGACCTCATAATGCCCTCCAGCCCAACACACACACACACACACACACACACACACGCTCACACTCACCCACACGCTCACCAACACACACACCCACACATACACACACATGCATAGAAACTAGTCCTCACTTTTGGCCCTGGAATTCAGACAGCAAGATAAAAGTTTGAGCAGGACATTTCATTTCTATGCCAAAGCCCACCACACTAGAAGTCTAGAAGTTCCAGACCCTGTACCACTAGCAACCAACAGTCCACAAATCCCTTTAGCAGAAGGCATGTTGGCTCTGGGGAAGCAGGTGACAGAAACTAGTCCCCGTGTTTAGCCAAGTCTGCGTGCAGCTCTAGGGAGTAAACAGCACTGTCCTGCTGCATTTTTATATCTATATTGCTGTTATATCAGTATGCCATTTTTAAAATATACCACAACAGCACTTCTTGAAAGGCAACATAAATAAACCAGACAAAAGCGGTGTAAATCAGAGAAAAACCCCTGTGATGTTTTGACTTGGTGGAGAATCGTGCTTTCCTCCGGTAGAGTTTGTGTGGAGTGGCCAACACACAAACTTTGTTTGTTTTCATGAATTTTAATGGGTTGGTGTGTAAGGGGAGTGTGGCACGCCACATATGCAGAACACGTCCCACTCAGGGCAAGGCAGATGCGCTGCTGACAGTGCCAGACAATCTTCAGGAAAATCTACAGCTGAACCAACAACAGCCTTGTTACACCACTTCACCCACCTATGTCTGTTTCCGTAGTCAGGCTTTCCTGATGACGTGCTTAGATTACTGTCTCAACAAGGGTCCTGCCGCGTGTGTTTTTTGTGTGTGTATGAGAGTGTGCGTGTGTGTCTTTGTTTTAAGCACTCAGTCTCAATTGCAGTATGTCCGTGTTGTTTCATCATCAACACACATCGCCTGAAAGCTTCCCCTTGGAGTCTGATGTCTCAATGTGTTTGGCTGTGGCTAAGACAGCATAAATTGAAAATGAGAGGTGGCACAAGTCATTTGTGTCGCTTTGTAGGCAGCTGGTCTTGAATGCTACATGATGAATGTAATGCTCCCAGAGTGTGGGGTGAGCTCAGGTAACGCGACTGAGCCGAGGTGGCGCCCCTGACCTAATGTGATATATATGCGAATGGGAGTCAGCGAGTATTTCAATATTTCATCAGAACACTGTCAGTCAAACATACACATCCATGTCATGCTTGGAGACAGCAAGAGCAATTGGCTGATGAAGGACAACACTAGGTGAATGTTGCATGTGCTACTGACAGGAGACTGAAACGGAACAACAGAGGTTGTAGTATAGCTGCTGTAATGGCCATAGCTCAGGCTGAATGACAGAAAATCAAGACGGCAGGGACGAAAAAAGAGTATTGTGGCTTTCTGAACACTGGGAAGAATTAAAAGGCAGATAAGTGTGTGTGTGGCTAAGCAGCGTAGGATAAGGTGAAGGGGAGGGAAAAGGGAGAGGAAGGGAAGGGCCTTATTTCTCCTGCATCGGGTGTGCGCCACTGATAGTTCATCTGAGGGACTGCCCGTGGGGAATGGAGAGAGGGAGCAGGAGATAGAGAGTGAGGAGGAGTGTGAAGGAGAGAGAGACAGAGAGACAAGAAGGGGGCTAGATCTATAGCTCCACTGCTGAGTGTCCTCTTAAGCTCCGGGCCGTATCTCAGGTGAGTGGAGCCGGTGTCATTAGGGCCTCGGAGCACGGGAGTCGGCTTAGAACTTAGAGGCAGGCAGCAGATCGCCGCCCTGCTGAGAGGAGGCATACATTACATCGCCAAATATTCCCTTAACGATAGCATCACCAAAAAATACTCCACTGCACCATCAAGCAGCTGCCTTACTTCTCCACACACTCTCTAAGCCTTATCTACTCAGCGCAGACAGCAGACGGGGCAGTAGAAAGACACAGAGTGAGGGGAAGAGAGAAAGACACAGAGAAAATGGAAGAGGGAAAGAGATAATGAAAGAGAGAGACAGAGAGGGAAAGAGAGAGGATAGCGTAGTATCACCTAGACTTACACTAAAACCGCTTAACATCAGTGTTCAAGACATGGAAAGAGTCAAGGTCTGACTCAAGTGGATTGACACCCTGAGTCAAAATACGCTCTGATTTACCATTCTTATGCATAAGAATGGGGGAAAATATGGGAGAAAGCAAATATTTACACAGTAATGCCAGGTCCTTTCGCTGTCTAGTACTCAAAAAGTAATAAAAAAACAAAAATAAAACACTATGTAATTGTGAACCAAAAGTTGTTCAGATTAAGCCAAACCCAACACAAAGCCAAACACAATGCTTCAGGAATAGGGAGGATAAGAGAGAAGTCTGATTAAGATGAACTCAAATATCAAGAACCATTTCACAACATCAGAAACAAATTGATGCAAGCAATCCACAAGCCTAAGAATACAAATAAAACTTTTAGAATACAGTAGAGAGTAGAAAAAATATATGCAAAACAATATCATACACTCCTGAATATTCGCCTTTTGTTATGCGATGTTAGTCACTCCTAATTATGAACAGATGTTAGGTAAACAGTAAAGGTACAGTAAAAAATAACAGTAAAAACCTACTGATGGAATACCAGTATAATTTCGTGTAATATTTCATAAATATATTAATCTTCATATTAATTCTATTTGTTTATTTTCATATTGTTCTGTTTTCTACACCTATACTCCTTTGGGGAGTTTTTGTGACGATCTTGTGTCACACTCTAAAACAATAACAAACTCAATCTACTTTTAGACCATGGTGTGGTGCTTTAAAAATCAATTTAACGTCAATAAATATTCAAATGCTATATTAATTGTAATAGTTTTAATTTATATTTATATTTATATATATATTTCTAATAAATTTAATTTAGTGAGAGTTTTCAATTTCCCAAGACTCACCAATACTATATAGCTTAACTCTTCACAACTAATGATCAACAGAGAATAAAGGCCGCCTTCGTAATTTAAGCTAAGGAACTGCTCAACCTGATAAGCAGGTTAACAAGGTATTTATACTTTATTTCAATCAGTGCAAATCCATTTTAATTAAAATAATTCATTGTAAACTGCTCAACCTTTACGACTACTTATGATTTTAAATAATCACTGAGCAATTAATAGGACTCTTAACAATATTTTTCACTCAAGTCATCCACTTTGGAGTTTCTCAAACAGAACGAGTCTAATTGATAAGGAAAGTTGTTAGAGAGAACTTCACCATTAATTGCTTTTCTTTGTCTCTTTTTTTTAGAATCAGACAAAACTGCCTCCCTATGAATTCTGCACTAATAAAAAGTAATGTGAATGGCTATTAAAAGAGAATTAAACCATTTGCTACAAAATGGCCTTTTGCCTTTTAGTGTCTCATTTCAACACGGTCAAGGATACATTCTTAGGTGCAGTCTATTAGGAAAAAAAAGTAGTAATTCAGCAGTTATGCTAGTCACACAATGCAATTAATTCCCAAAATGGCGGTCTTTGAAATGTTT
>CM059265.1:23602352-23687352 GCA_030347295.1 Setipinna tenuifilis | reverse complement strand
AGCAGGAGACAAGGCTGGGGATTGGACAGCATGCTCAGCAGACTAGTGAAGCAGTCAGACAGTCTCCCAAACCCTTCGCCCTTTTTCAACACCACCATCCCCACCACCATCACCACTGTCTTTCCACTGGCCCTTCCACTGGTGCAGGCCCTTAGCTGGTTGATGCCCCACCACAGAGACAAGGGGGCTCCTTGGAGTTTCCCTCCCAGGCTTCCCTCACCAACCTGGGCTAATGAGCGATGACACAGCCCCTCTCTCTCCCTGGAGCTCTGCCTGAAAGGGTGAGTGACCGGAGGGCCCAGCAGAGGGACTGAAGCTCAGACGCAGCCCACCGAGCGAGGGGACAGCTGGGAGCGTCACTGGGCAGAGGAGTGTGGAAACACCCAAGGACACATCAGCTAAAGTTTACATTAGTCTGGCATGGCTTCACCCGTCCTGCTGTAAAAGACTTGGTGGCAGACGAAGTGAGTCCCATTTGGTTTAAACTGAGGGATATTTTCTGCTGAGAGTTTGTGCAATCAATATAGCTGCTTTCAATGAGACGGGGAGGACAGCATTTCTATGATCAAATTTTTAATAACTGTCAGCTGAATTCATTTGCAGACCTCAGATTCAGTGAGAACTAAACTGAAGCATTGCTCTTTAGTCCCTCAGAAATGTGACTCATTAGTATCCACAAGAGATACCAGTACTATGAAAAAATGTACAAAAACAGAAACTCCAAAGGTAGAGCCTGGGATAAAAAAAAGAACTGACAAACCACATGTACAACCGCCATATTGAGCAGCATATATTGCATAGTACAGCACACAATCAACCATCGTAACCTCTACTTTTCTTTGGCACAGCAAAATGCTCCAGCCTCTTCCCCCCCAAATGACTTGGAGGTGTTTCATTCAAGTTGGAATTTATTGAACACCTGTTTGACTGGGGATTTGATTGACAGCCCCTGTGTTTTCCACAGATTGTCACAGCAATTAAAATCAGGATGGAACCAAATGTTCCACTAAAAACAGAAAGCGTTTCCCCCCACCAAAGTGGAGCACCTCCAACACATATTTCATAAGCACATGGATTGCCTATTCAGATGCCCTTTATATTAATTGCCACCTGGCAGTGGAGGTGTGAAATGTGATACCACACGCAGGATGACTCTAAGCCTACCCACCTCACACCCCATGGTCACCACAGGGCCTCTCATTAACTCCCACTTACACAGATTTGAGACACAACCACACACACAGTACACACACATGCAGACACACACACACACATTTACACACATATAGTCACAGGCAAGCAATCATACATACACACCAATGGAGACATGCAGGTCATGTAAACACAGAGAGATATATACATGTGCATTCATGAAGCTACGCACACACACAAACACTCACACACACATACACACAATGAAACGTACACAGGCAGGCAAGCAAAATACATCCATGTAGACATGCTGGCCATAACTCAGACAGACGTACACATGTGCACTAATGAAGCTACACATTAACACACATGTATGTGCAAAAGTGCAAAAAGACATGACAATAAAGAAAACTTACATGCCCACTCAATCTCAGAAATGCACACACTCAAAACAAGTCGTTCAATTGCAGTTCTTCTCACATAATTCTCTCTGAGATGGCAGACGTCAAATTCACTGTAAAGTTAAAATCACTCTGTTATCATCTGCAGTTGATTGTTCCCGCAAGTCCACTTCTTGCTGTTTTATTTCAGGAAGAACATTTAGGCCAAGGAGGGCGCTAGTCTGACAGGCCCCGGCAGTCTGTCAGCGGGACCCAGGACCGTTACGACGCGATGTCAGAATGATCGGAGTCACTCAGTAAATAAATCACTCCATAATGCACTGCCAAATATCCGCTTGTGATGGCGCCACTGCTAAAAAAGAGCAAACTCTGCTCTGCAAATGCAGTCTATCCCCCCCCCCCCACCTCATCCACTGCCACTTTCCTGCACTGTTTACAATGTTTGCTGGGGTGGAGAGTGGACAAACAAAAACACACAGACACACACAGTCACACAATAATATTTGCGTGTACACACACACAGACATACGCATGCATACACACAAGCACACACACACACACACACACACACACACACACACACACACACACACACACAGCACGCACACTTAAGCCAAACACAAAGAAATCCTCAAGCACTTATGAAGCACACCGAGGCCCTTCTCTTGATTTATAGAAAAATGCTTCATGCATTATTAACAAGGAGACCGGAGTGTGTACTAGCAGTTTTGCTGGGCGGATGCTGGCATTAAGACTAGTGTCTCTGCTAAACTGTGGAATGAATATTTCATTAGGGCCTGGGAAGGGTAAGGCTTGATTTATGAAGCAGGTGGGCAGACATGCCAAACAAGCTCTCAGATGCTGTGTTACAGTATTGGAGCAGCAGCAGCCTCCCTCACCGGCTACTCTGATGCCCTTCCTTGTCCTACTGCGCTTGTTGCTTCCTGCTTCACAGTGCAAACAGCCTGCCGTGCAGGAAGAGAGAGTTGAGAGAGTAGGTGCTGTGGCAGTTTTTTCCATTTTTCAGTTGGTTGGGGTTAATCATGTTGTGTTTTGAGCCACACTGATGGATGCTGGAAGGATAGTGGGGAGATAGCAGAGGCATCACACAGATAAACAGAGCTGGAGGCGGGTTGGAAGGTGGGCACATCACAGGATTAGGAGAATGCCAAGTGTGTAACCACACAGACATATACATACACATATGTGCACACATACACACACATAATGCCCCCCCCCCCCCCAACACACACACACACACACACACACACCAGCACACACAGGTGTTGTACCCACACCATGACACACAGGCATGTAGTTGCAAATAAAAACACACAAAAGCACATGCGCACACACACACACACACACACACACACAAACACAAACACAGACACGCGCGCGCGCACGCACACACACACACACACACACACACACACACACACACACACACACAGACAATGCCGAGGCGAGAAGAATGCCCTCTTTTGAGAAATGACTCTGGCAGAAAGACAGAGGGTTTCCTCCTGTAATTTGGCTGGTAATGGTGAGGCATCAGATGGGTCACGGGCCAGATCTGTGCACCTAATGCAGAAAGCCATTCTCCCGCACTCCTCATGGACATAAGAGAGTCATTTAGCAAACATTTATCTTTTTTAAAAAGCCATTATGCCGTGTTACTGTGCTTGATTGTTTCTTTATTGAATTTGGCCAGCCCCAAGCTTGCACCGCGCTTCAGGTCTCCGCAAAATTATCTTTTTTTTCCTCCTTCCTTTCTTTCTCACCCCCCTCCTCCACTTTTCACAAGTCCATTATCTTGAAATAGAATGATAATACAAAAATCTTTGTACTTTATGACATGACAATGGAAAACAAAATAGATTTCACCGTATAGTTGTTTCAATGAGCAAAATAAACTTTTTTCCCTAGAAAAGACAATACATTGTTTTGACCGTTTCTGTTGTTGAATCAGTTTCTTTCTTTTTTTTTCTTTCTTTGTTTTAAAAAAACAAGGTCTCTTTGAAAATAATAAAAAATACACAATTCATTTTTTTGTGCTTCTCCACTCTCAATGTGTGTATACACTCTATCTGTTTATAATCACACATGCACACCAATCAGAACATTCAAAAACCATTGAAATATTTCAAAAGGTAATGGGAAAACATTAATGAGAATCTTCTCCCTACAGGTACAACAATCCAAACACATTCTCTTTTCACTCAACACTACCACACAGAAACCCTCCAAATTTTTTATGTGGTGAACACATTACCCAAAGAGCCCCTTTCCCAAATAGCAATTACTGTAATAGAAACACAGTGGCCTTCTCAACATTCATCCAGAGACAGAGGACAGACAGAAAAGGGTGACATCTCTCTCTCTCTCTCTCTCTCTCTCTCTCTCTCTGTCTCTCTGTCTCTCTGTCTCTCTGTCTCTCTCTCTCTCACACACACACACTATCTCTCGCTCTCTCTCTCTCTCTCTCACCCACACACACACACACACACACACACACACACACACACACAGGCTCTCCTGCCAGGGAGGCGTGGGAAAGATGCATGCTGGTCTTAACCTGCACTGACAGGGAGGGGAAATGAAGGAGTCCGGTGGAGCTCCATCAGCCTGAGGAACTCAAACTGTAGCAGGGAAGGTCACTATGTGATGCAGGAGAAAGCGCTGAGATACAGAAAAGTGAGAGAGAGAGAGAGAGAGAGATGGAAAAAATGGAAACTGTGGGGGCAGAGGGCATGACTATGAGTCATGAGCAAAGCTTTAAAAAGTCAAAAGCTAGAAAAATAATGAAATGCAGAAGAAATGGTGAGAGCACATGAAAATGAAATCTTAAGTTGACTATGGAGAAAAAAAGGCATTTGACTGTCCCAAAGACACCTGTGGATCTCCTACCGACTTTCCTGTCACAGTAAGCAAAAATGAATTTGGCAGATGGACTAATTACCACGGTGATAACGGTGACAGTGCTGATAATTGGGCCAAACGCAGAAGAAAGAGTTGTGGGAGGACAAGAGCAGATATAATCAGTAGCAATGATGAGGAGCACAAGGAATGTATGGTTTGTTAACACGGGAAAAACACAAACGACGAGCATGACAGCCTCCAGGTTCACGTTGTGACAGTGATCCATGATTATCCGTTTATTTAATCTCTCTCTCCCTAATTCTGTCTCTCTTTCTCTCTCTCTCTTTCTCTCCCTAATTCTCAGTCCCTAATTCTCTCACCCTCTCTCTCTCCCTAATTCTCTTTCTCTGTCTCTCTCTCCCTCCCTATCTCTCTCCCTCCCTCTCTCTCTCTCTCACTTACTCCATCCTCCCCCTCTTCCAATCGCTCCTCAGTCTGATGAACTGTGCGTCGGAGGTCTCGACTGCTCTGCAATTATGTCCTAATGAAAAACACAACCTGAGGCAATCAGCGCTGGCGGCTCTGGGTGCGTGGAGAGTCGCTGAGAGGCTGATTCACGCCCGCCGCTGATGCTTCCACCATCCCTACGAGACGCTGTTAGTTATTCCCACCTTTTTGCTGGCTGATGCCTCTCTATTACCACATTCAAATGGTGGAGGTGAAGGAGAAGGCACCAGCTTTATTTGGTGAATACCGTCAGTCGGGATCTGGCACGGCGCACCCAAGCAAAGTCAAAATCGAGGAGGGCTCATTATCTGCCTCAGATGATGGGGAGAGAAAGGGTGTGTGTGTGTTCTCCATGTGTAAATGTGGTGGCAACTTGTAATTTAATGTGCACTCACACACACATGCACGCATGCACGTACACACACACACACACACACACACACACACACACACACACACACACACACACGTAAGACATCTTTGACAGGCTAAATTGGGTAGGCATGGGGGAGGAACATGACAATTTCTCAGGCAAAGTGATGCGTTATGGTGCCGGACTTGTATTTTAAATGTGCATTTTTAATAGAATTGGATGGTACCTTGGGTAGTCATTTTTATATTTTTTAATTTATTTTCCAAATATGTGGAAGTGTGCCCATGTGTACAGCAGATACACATTTCAGTGAGATTCAGAATTATGTGCACCACACACACACCCACACAAACACACACACACACACACAACCACACACACACACCCACACACACACACACACTCACACTCACACTGCACTGTCCTTAAACGGGTGGCAACATGGGAACACTGAAGCGTGCATGTGCATGAGTGCAGTGCTGGGCGGGACCCCCCTCCACCTACTGGTCCCCCTGGGCCTCCCCTGGCTGGGCTGGGAGACTAGCTGTCATCGCTGGCCTACCCTTGAGGCCACCAGGGTAATGGAGCGCCACAGGATGAGAGGTCTGAGCTGGGCTCTGGTGTCCGCTGTTGTGTGTTTCGAACGTGCGAATGCCAGCTATGTGGGCATGGGTCTCAGGGGGCTGCATACAATACACAGGGCTGTCAGAGAGAGAGAGAGAGAGAGAGAGAGAGAGAGAGCAAGAGACAGACAGACAGGCAGAGACAGAGAGAGAAAGAAGGAGAAAGAGGGGGAAAGAGAGAGAGAGAGAGAGAGGAGGAGAGGCATCTAACCCCACAGACCTTTGGGTCTCACTCACTTTTTCTTTTTTTTTTCCATCTATGCCCACTCACTCTCTTTAACAAGTTCACACTTTGTCCAATACCACAGAAATGCAGTGGAGAGTGAGAGGGCTGAAGGGCATTCAGGACAGGGGAGCACAGTTTGGGCCAAACGGACATGGAATGAGAAGTAGTAAGGCAGTAGTAAGGGAACAGAGAAGACAGCCAGTGGGACGGGACTTTCCATGGAAACTGGAGATGATTAAAATGATGTTAATTGCCATTAGGGGCTGACACAGGGTAAAAGCCATGAAGAATTCCAGATGACTTCTGGGCACACACATTTATTAGCTTTGTCGGGTTTATTAGTTTCCTCTATGGCCCTGAAGTGGTTGGAGCGGAATGTGCATAATCTCTTGCATTAGTGCACAGCAAACATACATTAATACAAGCTCATTTACAGGCCCACACAGAGGGGCACATAGGGCAAAGCTTCCTGTTAACTCAGACGGCAAAGAAAATGATAAAAAAAAGTCATACATTTGTAATTACACCTACTCCTATTCTTGTCAACCCTGGCAGAATGAGGGTAAAACACTGAAGGTTCTGTTTCACAGGTAAACCTTAGCTCAGAGGGTGTCAGCCAGGTTGACGTTGGACATTTTTTCAATTCAAACTGGACACAGAGTGAGCCAGAAGAGCAAAGGGTACAGAGACACCAGGCATTTCCTAGGCACTGTTGAGGAAAAAGGGACACTTTCTGAGTTTAACAACAATACCATGAGGACAATATTCACACCTTTCCAACTGCTATGAACATCATTCTCTGAAAGTGCACAAGTTCACTTTCTCTTTTCCTCTCTCTGTCTCTCTGCCTCTGTCTTTCTCTCGGTTGATAGACATGTACTTCATGCCACCTTTTTCCATGCATACCCACACATGTTCAGAAAACTATCTAAACAAAGCATTAAAGCTCAGGGAAGTGTATATATGCACACAGACTCAAACATGCAGTCATAGAGACAAAGGGCACATCTGTACCTATATATACATATATATTTACTAAAACATGACATGTGCACTTTGCTCTCTCTCAGTCTCTACCTCTCTCTGTCTTTCTCCAGATAGATATGTAAACACACACCCACACACAAAGTGCAAAGAAATGTGCTAAAACAATACATTACACACACATGCACGCACACATACCCTACTGCTACCCCAAAAAACAAACATACGTGTACCCATATACAAACGCACATAAACGCATATGCATACTGAAAAGCTACTTTGCTCTGGGACACAATGCTACCATATAACTGCCCACAGCAAATTTTCAAAGGCACATGCTGCCCTTTGGCAAATGTACTGTATCATTCTGCCACTAGAGGGAAGTACTGTCTCTCAGGTAGTCACGCTTTACACAAAGTCCCATAGGGCTCTATAGGGCATGTTCACATAGTACAAAATCCCATAATATCCAAAAAGCAAAACAGATAAGAAGCAAATATAAACAAGAACACATACCAAACACACACAAACCAATGCACACATGTACACACCCACACACCCAGACATTTCCTTACGGAGTTTACCCCAGTTAGTAAATAAACCTTACTGTGTCTAATAATTTATAAGTATTCCGTTCTGTATATATTGGATGAATTCTCAATATTATATGCTGTGCTCATATGTTTGGGGGGTTGGTATGTGCACTCCTGGAAGCCAGAAGAACGTTTTTTTTCCTTAAACATAACATCACTCAGGTCATGTCCGAGCATAATGATGTCCTCCTCTGAATGCCGTCTAACAAGGCTGCAGTTATCTGACCGGGACTAATTTGCTCACAAGTCAAACGCCTAATCAGTCTCTCCAGAGTGACCTGCCGCAAGGAAAGTCCTAAAAAGGCTATCGCATGCAGCGGGAGACACAGCAACAGATGGAACCCCAGTGCTGAACACCTCACGCAGGTGAAGAGGCCACCGCAACAAACCCTACCCTGTCACCCCCACCCCAGCAGTGGATGTCTGTCTGGTTCTGATTTTAACCATGTCATGTGACTAGAGGTCATGACTACAAGTGGTAAACTGCTGCCCCTGCAATTAGAAGGGGAAGCTGTTTCTCTGGCTCCTGCGCGGTGCTGCGTGTCAGCGATCGCTCTCGCAGCTGCTGCTGTCAGCTCTGCTAGCCTGACTGATTGGCCCGAGTTTAATGGCTCAAGGTGTTTTGATTAAACCATGAGGTGCACAGTGAGCGGAGCCACTCGGGGGAAAAAAATAAATGCCACCTAGATGGCATTTTGCGCAAAAGAGAAATGACACATCGAAAACACGTACACTGACAAATTATAGACACAACACAAACTCTGAAAGAAAGGGCTATCACACAAACTGTGTCAAACTGCCTTCATTAACAGTTGATGCCAACACTAATCAGCTCCTCTGTTGTGATAAGAACAGAGCATGTGTCTGGTGTAAAGTTATTTTTAATTAATCTATTCATTTTCACACACAGGCACACACAGACACACACACACACACACACACACACACACACACACACACAGATACACAAAGGTCTAAGCACTAACTACATTAATTGCATAAGTGACCTCTAAATTTCTGTTACTCGAGCTTAATGCAGCTGTGCACGTCCACCCATCCCCCAACCTCTAACGACTCCTGTCCCCGCTCCTTCTCACTATGTCGTTGTAATCCAGGGATTTGGCGAAGGAGAGGACCTGATGGAGGCCAGCACATCCTCGCTTCCCTATGGTGCTGTCCGCTAATTAGCACCAGATGCTTTTGCTCGCCTCGCAAATGAACTAACTGCTCATTGCTGCCGGATAAAGGCAAGCAGTAATGATTAGCTTAAACAGCTAAGAAACTGATCCTTATGTCCTCACAACATAATTTTAGATTTTCACGCATGCAAGAGGTGCTAGAAGAGAGGTAGAGCAGCAGAGATAGAATAAAAACAGAGAGAGAGAGAGAGAGAGAGAGAGAGAGAGAGAGAGAGAGAGAGAGAGAGAGAGGGCAGGGAGAGAGGAAGAGAGATGAAGAGAGAAAAAAAGAAAAAAACAGAGAGGGAGATGAAGAAGAAAGACTAGAGGAAAAGGGAGGGAGAAGAGAAAAGTGGGAGTGTTTGATAGCAAGTAATTAAAACTACTTCCAGGGAGATAAGGGCAAAAAGAGAAACAGTATAGTACAGTTACAAGCTTAAGTTACTAAACAACCTTGAAATGTCTGGGTAGACTTAAACTTATTTATTGACACACATACACATGTAGACACAGACACACACACAAACACACACGTACACAGAGAGAGAGAGAGAGAGAGAGAGAGAGAGAGAGAGAGAGAGACAGAGAGAGAGAGAGACAGAGAGAGAGAGAGAGAGAGAGAGAGAGAGAGAGAGAGAGAAAGAGAGAGAGAGAGAGAGAGAGAGAGCAATCCCCTCAGTGGTGTGTGTTTTCCATCAGTGGGAGCACGTGGAAGGGTGTGGGGTGAGAATCAATAGCAGCAGGCGTCTTCCCAGCCTCTCTCAGCCCGCATAAGTAATAGTTTAACCCTAATTACACTGATGAATGACCACAGAGCTCCCCTCTTAAAGCCCTCTGATTAGCAGTATGGATATCACTGGGCTTTATGTTCAAGGGCAAGATGCCACTGTGCGGAGAATTCATTGGGTTTCTCACATTCCTAAGCTTTACAAAGAGACATTATTACAGCTGTGATGTGCACCGCCTTTACCTGCTACTACTATTTATTTGGGGAAGCTACAGAGTCTCACAGAAAGAACATAATGCACAGACAGCTGGGCATCTTGATAGAGAATAGGAACTCTGTCTTCAAGACATTCACTAATTAGTCGGTGGTAATGGTTTTACTGTATTCTATTAATGGTACAGTGATGCAACGCTTTATGCTGAAATGGCCCCAGGCTCTAATAATCTAATTCAGTGGACAGACAGACAGACAGACAGACAGACAGACAGACAGACAGACAGATAGACAGATAGATAGATAGATAGATAGATAGATAGATAGATAGATAGATAGATAGATAGATAGATAGATAGATAGATAGATAGATAGATAGATAGATAGATAGATAGATAGATAGATAGATAGATAGATAGATAGATAGATAGATAGATAGATAGACAGACAGACAGACAGACAGACAGACAGACAGACAGACAGACAGACAGACAGACAGATAGATAGATAGATAGATAGATAGATAGATAGATAGATAGATAGATAGATAGATAGAGAATGGAAATAGGCTTCAATACACAACAGCTGCCTTGGATTATACAATATGAAAGACACAGACATGGGAGACATGCAAGATGAGATTGTACACCCACTTGGGGCTATGGACTTCAGAGCAACAACACACAATATTCAGCCCAACTCTGTAAAACATTGCCATGGCAACATGACAATGACAGATGTGTGCTATGGTTTCTATGGAAGGACAAAACTAAACTCGGAACTTCCCTCCCTCCGCCATTACTAAACATTTTTTTGTAATGCATGTGTGAGATCAGTATGATAGACATGGCATACACAGGCTTACAATACTGCAAAAGCACAACATTAACATGTGATTATTATAGCTTATTTGCAATAAATTATACATACTTTTAAGCTACACTCATACTCTGCATATAAAAGTATTTGGAGATTGGATGGAGATGGAGATGGAGATGGAGATTATGCTGCCCTTGATGCTCTCTCCCACAGCTATTCAGTCTGCAGTCTAGTAGTGAGTACATTGCTGAATATCGTCAACACTGTATTCATTTCATATTTATGCCATTGCAACATTATCACATATTGAAGTTGGAAATCATGAGAACTTGTGCGAGGGTAATGATAATTTTAAAAAGAAAAAGGATCAAGAAATATGTCAGTAAAATGTTCCTTCATAACAATGTGCCTTAAGATACTGAACAGTGGCCCCTGCTTATGTAAAAATGAAGTGGCAAATAATTTATACTAATGTTTTCTTTCTTCCAAAACAATGAAACACATAACATTTTGGTCCATTGTGGAATTTTTCAGCAGCTCTCTAACTCTAGGAAAGGAAATAACATAAAGAAGACTTTAGGGAACAAAGCACATTTTTATTAGTTTCTTGCTCACCTCTGTGAAAAGCCAGTCTACACATTGGATAACCATTTATAAGAATTGTTGGCCCAGTTTATGTTCAATTTGCTATGAGCTGAGATTGAATAATTAACTTAGATTCTTGATTTGATTTCACCTGAAGTAACATCATGGAACGTAGTTATTTTAAACTATCAGCAAACAAAAAAACACTTTTAACTGAACAAGCAATTTCCTTATTTCTCCCATGTGGTAGGAAATGATCAGACTTGTGCAAAATTGCTAGAGACGCAGTGACAGGCCTTTGCATTGAGTGTTGTCGGCTTTGGTCAGGCTCAGACAGGCCACAGTGGTTCTCTTTTCACCCCCATTCACAGACAGCTATAATCATCTGCTTACCCCCTACTGACCCAAGTCACTGTACTGCCACTTTTCAATTATTAATTATAAAACTAGGCTCTAATTCCTCCTCAGCTCTCACACAAGAGCCCTTCACACTTTTCAAATCAACAACCTTTTTTCATCTCTCTCCTCCCACATTTTCTTCTTACTCTTCACAAAACCGCACCTTCCTTGGCTGTGCACAGCATACTGGCTAGCAGGTCGGTAGCAGGACACCAGAAACCCTTCATGGCCCACAACTGCCTCATACTCCTCTGCTCATCTCCTTGCTGGTCTGAACATCTAAGCATCTCCACCTGTGCTTCAGCCATCAGTTGTATGTTTCTGCCTTTCCTGGTTAGGGGGGGATGGGGGGGGCTCGCGGCTACTGAACACCACAAAGTGGGATTCTGTTAGGCCGCAGTCACATTACATTACATTACATTACACTTAGCAGATGCTTTTATCCGACTTACAAAAGGAGGACATAATAAGCAATACTTCACAACATGTCTGTCCGTCTGCCTGTCCGTCCACCTATCTGCCACGCTGCCCACTCCCACTCAGGGTCAGGCAGGGTTACAGAGCCATCTGCATGAGGCCGAGCTAAAAACAGTGTGCTGGATCTCATTAGCGCCTCTTTGTGATTCCGACTGGATGTGAAGAGAGCAGAGGAGAGTCAAGTGCGAGCAGAAGTTGAACATACTGTGTCGGCTTGGCTGGCAGCTCTATTCACAGGCACGCTTCAGCTGGCTCGGTAAGAGAGCTGCTCGGCTCGTTTAGAGGATTATGACTTCTGTTTGCTAAATAATCCTAAATCACTTCACACGTTGTCCAATTAAAATGGGCACTGATCCAGCGCAAACTGCCACAAGAGTTTTCAGTTAGCATGCACAACGGATGAAGTTGTAGTTTTATAAGGAGCCAAAAAAAAAAGGCTCCAGCATTTACCATTTCTCGAGGTATACAGCAGTCTTTGTGCAGCCCATAAGTTTCATACACATTTATCTTAAAGAGTGGGAAAACTGCACAATATAGAGCTGAGGGACGGTGTGTAGGCAGCCAATGTGATTTTCACGCTAGAGGTTGCAGCAAGGGTCCTATCAAAGGCTAGTTAGGAGCCTCTGTGATGTTTCTCTCTGTCAATTTACCAGTTCCTTTTTCCCCATCGTTCCCTTGCCTTAACATCTGAAATAAACCAAAGCTATTTCTCCTTCTCTTCCCAGCCATTGTTTTTAGTTTTCTTTCTCTGGTGGTCGGTGTCACCCCACTGGCAGAAGGCAATCTCCCTCGCCCCTCGTGGCCCCATTAGGGGGAAAAGGGCCCCCTGGATGCCAATCATAAGCCCCATCACTCAAGCTGAGGGCTGCAGTGCAAACCGGAAAAGGGGGAGGGGGGCGGACAAGGAGAGGCAGAGAGGGAGCACTCTGCCCCCCACTGCTGCAGAAAGATAAATCACACAAACAGTAAGGGGAAAAACAGGAGTAAGTCCAGCAAACCCTCATTAGTCTGTGTGTGTTTGTATGTGTGTTTGTGTGTTTATGTGCGTGTGTGTGTGTGTGTGTGTGTGTGTGTGTGTGTGTGTGTGTGTGTGTGTGTGTGTGTGTTACTGTATGTGGGTGTGCATATGTTGGTGTATGTGTTTGTGTGTATGTTATTTTTATGTTTGTGTGCGCTCGCATGTGTGTGTGTATGTGTGTGTGTGTGTGAGTGTGTGTGTGTTTGAGTGTGCATGAGCTTCCACTGTGGCACAACCAAAAGCATATCAAGCCATCAAGTGGCAGAGCACTCACAGGTGTAATTGTGTGACCTGCAGAAATGAAGCGCTCAAATAGATATAGGGCCCCAGGAGCAGTTCCTACGTGGAGAAAGCATCACCTTCCTCAATCCACTCGTGTCATCTCATTAGCCAGATCCTCCATGACAAAAAACTATACCCATCCCATGCATCTACAAAATGGCATGTGTGGTCCTCAGGTAGAAAGAGACAAAGACATGCATAATTCACCCCAGGGACTAACTAGGTGATCACCAGCCAGCCACCGGCCTGCACACACAACCACATGCACGGTGGGATTTGGCACAACTTTACAAGGAGCTCAATGCCCATTTTGCTTCACAGAACCCCGGTAATAGCCAGCCATTCTGCCTTTGATTGAATTCAATTACATTTTTATAAATGTGTGTCCTTCCCCTCACTGTGTCTCCTCTCGTGGGCGAGCGTACTGCTGAAATCCCTCATACCCTTAATAACGGGGTTGACGTGTGATGATGGCGTGGAGCGGAGCTAATTAGACATGCCTTACAATAACCCTCTGTCTCTCCTCGACACTCTGCGCACTCATTAGCACTGCTGCATTATTTAGAAGAGTGATTACAGAACGAAGGCAAAGACCATGCGACTGCCCACTACTGCCCAGCAGACAGGCCTCTGCTATAGATAGCCAGTGGTGGCTAGCCAGAGCACACGGAGGGATAACAGGGGAATATAAGGGCTGTTAGTCAACTGTAAGGGAGTTATTTAGAAATTGTTTGTATAAAATGGGTTTGTGAGATTTGGAGAAATTAGATGGAGAATGTTTAAGGAGTTGTGCAGTATTTGCATTGTAGTGCCTCACGGTGCCCTACATCAGCACAAGTAACCCACCAGAGTTTACACTGCTGATCGATAGGAGGACCGCTTTAGACTCTTCTGAGTACCAGACTGAACAGGTCACCTGTCCACCTGGGTGCTTTATGTTCTGTCCACCCATGTCACGTACGTTGATGTATTGTGTTTCTACACCAAAATGAAATGCTAAAACATGCATTTCCTTTCATAATACTCAAATAAAAAAAACACACTAACTCACTAACATGCACACTTTGTCTCAGTAATTTAGACCATGAGAAAGCTTCGAAAGGCCAATGGGGCCCCGAGTTTGCAGACCCCACAGAATGTATATCACCTGTTTCAAAAATGAGCAGCACCCACCTGCCTGTCTCTAGGCCTATCACGGAATTATTCTCAGCTTGGAGGTGGAGGCCTGCCAGCAGTAGTCATTTCCATCGTGGGGATGTTATTTATACAAAGATTGCAAACTCAATAAGGCACGCACACCTCCATAATGCCTGTGCTCAAGAATTCCAGCAATGTGCTCTGGAATAGAAAAACAGCTGTGGCCAGACAAAATGAGGGGATACCCTACGGCTGATAGTGATGAGCGAAAATACATACACAAGGAGAATGAGAAGGAGAGACATGCGGAGAGAGAGAGAGAGAGAGAGAGAGAGACAGACAGACAGAGAGACAGAGAGTCAAGAGAAAAACTATGTGTGTTTGTGTGTGTGTGTGTGTGTGTGTGTGTGTGTGTGTGTGTGTGTGCATGTGCATGTGTATCTTTGTGTGTGTGTGTGACTCAGTGCGTGAATGTCTATGTGTGTGTATCTTTGTGTGTGTGTGTGTGTGTGTGTGTGTGTGAATGCTCAGAGCGAGTTAACTCTCTTTCCCTCCCTCTCCCTCACTGTCTAACTTTCTATTATTCCATGTGGGGCCAGGGAGGAATGAGAGATTGAACCAGTGTTCATCACACTGCAATAATAATGATATCAGTAGCATGGTGAGCATTGGAATGTGTGCACTGTGGGACACACGTACTGCACGCACACATGCATCCGGTATGACCTCATATCGGAGGGGAGTGCAGCCAGCATTATGAGCAGACTGGGGACATGTGGACCTGAGGAAGAGAAGAAGAAAGACAAGAGAACAAGGAAGGAGGGAAGGAAAAGGTAAGAAAGGAGAGGGAAGGGAAGGGTAGGGGAGGGAACAGAAGGGGAGGGGAGGAAAAGCCTGGTGGCTCTGCTGTAAAATTGCCCAGGGGCGCATAAAATGAAACCGCGTGGCCAGGGCTGCAGCGCCACTGACGTGACTTCCAGCCTGATGCTTGGCTCACGCTCACCTGATGCCAAAGAGCCGAGGCAGAGCGGCAGCACCTGAGCCCTGCGCGGGCCTACACAGCCCCCATCCAGGCAGGCATGACCCCTTATACATAAATGATGTCCAGAGTAGAAGGATCCACTCCTCCCCACATCTCTCTCCCTTGGCCGTCTCAAGCATATACACAGCAATAGGACACATGCATTATGGATGTTAATGGTGATGCTCAACAGACAGCAGTGTGGTGGCTTCATGTGGTTGGTGTTGGCAGCACAGTCACATAAAACTCAGGATGGAGCAAATGCAATCAGACACTATGTGGCTTTTTCAATTACTGAAAGTCAATCACTGACTGAGCTTGACGTGGTGTAGCATATCGGGCATAAATCTTTGTAAATGCTCTCTTGACCCTAATCTTTCTTTTAAGAGAGCGCTACATGAAGCCCTGAGATCACAATTTACCTTCATCCCGGAGGAAAAAGACTGCCATCACGGAAAGAAAATCAAATAGAGAGCAAACCAAAAAGGGATAGGGGAATGAAAGAGAAAGCAAACCTTTGGCCACTTAGCAAAGCTGCGTTTTCCCAAGAACTCCCCCTGCTGTTATGTGTGAGTGGAAAGGTGATCGTAACCCCCCATCACAGGGGTCAGATCTCATAACTCCACTAACGAGGTCTCAATGCAGGGGACCGCTAAGCTATTACAAGGCCCGGCAGGCTCATAGTCTGGCCATTAGCACACTGCTAAGCCTTGCCACCGCACACCTGAGGCTGGTCTGCTCTGGCACCACGCGCCAGTGGGCCAGGGGGGTGACCCACTCCACGTTGCCTGACATCAGCCAGTGCAGGAGGGGTCACCGATAGGTCAGAGTTATTTTGGCCTGAAGAAAACACATTAGCGGGGGTGGGGGGTGCGGGGTTGGGGCCTGTCAGGTTTCGCCGTGCTCATTGCGGAGCTGCGGCGTACTCAGCGTCCTGCTGACTGCACCACAGGGCCCTCTCATCTGCGCTGATGCAAGGGTCATGCTCACATGGCGACCGAAATGACCAGAGAGATGGTGGGTGGGGGCAGTAGAGGGGGTGGTGGCAATCAGTAGCCCTCCCACACAAAACCCAGACAGGATGCATTCACCATCGCACATATTAAAAGAGCCCAGCTGCGAGGGTCATGGCCAACACACTGCAATGGAGTGCAAAAGCACAAGCAGCCTCTTTGTGTGTGTGTGTGTGTGTGTGTGTGTGTGTGTGTGTGTGCATGTGTGTGTGTGTGCATGTGTGTGTGTGTGTGTGTGTGTGTGTGTGTGTGTGTGTGTGTACATTCTTGGTGCACCTATAAGGTTGAGGACATCAGGAATCAAATATTCTGTTTTGCCCTTCAATTTGTTTAGCCACAAAGTAAAAAAAGCATTTGGGATTTAGCAAATGTTTTCTTCCAAACCTACAGGGGCTCACAATACTGGAGAATAATTCAACCCGTGCTACTACCCAACATTACTGTTGCTGCTTCACTATCCCACAAAAACAGTATCAATTAACTTTTTTCTTCAAATATTGCTGTAATATGTAAATGTTTGAGAAATGAGAAAATCTTGGCATTTCATTTCCAAGCCTCTGTATGTTAGTCCTTTACTGTGGTCCTCTGTTCTATTCTTGTGGCTTTTCAAAACACCATATAGAGCAGGTGTGTAGCAGACATTTCCATGGTAACCATGCTATTCCTTTATATACAAGCAATTATCCATACTTAATGTATGCTAGTGAGGGATGTGGGATGTGTCACATATTCAGAAAGCCCACTGGACAGGAAGGACTATGCAGTGTTCTATATTTCAATGAAAGCTGAAGGACAGACCAGAACACAATTTTCTGTCCCCCTGTCTCTATGGAACGAACACACACATACACATGCACACACACACACATGCACACGCACACACACACTCCATTGAAATGGAACCGAAATTTGTCCCTCTAAACTTTTTTTTTTTAGTTAGGTCCCTCACATGTCTAATGTTAGCCCATAAAAAGGGAAGGTAGAGGTCATTTAATTATGACTATAAATAGAATGATTTAATTATTGCCATCCCTCTCATTTAAATGCTAATGGAAACTGTAATTAATAGATTAGGTAAGAGCATTAATGGGAGCAAATGACAAAATAATAATTAAGAGCATTATAACCACAGGCCTTGAGCTAAAATATTATGCCCATTTTCAGGCCACTGGTTGCCATTTCACAAGCCTAGTCAGGGCATTACTTGTGTAGGTTTATGTGAATGCATGGATGCCAGAATGTTTCAGGAGTAAGTGCTAGACCTAGAATCAGGCCAGTGTGCCAAACGCTCTGCGAGCTATGCTGTCAATGTGGGAAAAAAGGAAACATCTAATTAATAATTTATAGACATACTTAGCCAAGCACGGTTTATGTAAACAAATCTTTCTACAACAACGACCATATCAGTGAAACATTAACGCTTGAATACTGGCAAAACATTTTCAATCAGTGACCTAAATGTATACAGTCCAGTGGGTCTTGTGAGCCCACACTGAAGTGTGCCACCATTCTGCAGCATTAATATAGCCCCCTAAGCTAATAGCCCACTACCACTTTCTGCGATGTCATATTAGTCAAACAGCCTACTGTTTGACTAATGCACTTTCTAAATAGGTTTTACGTGAAGGCTTACATGAAAAAAATGCACTCTGGGGAGTATGCTTTATATTAATTTATTGGAAGCACCAATACGGACTTCGTACATCCAAAAAATAGTACAACATAAACAATTGAGAATGCTTTTTTTTGCCTTTATGAGTCACAAGCAACTTTCCCACATCTAAAACCAGCCATGTGCACATACTTTCCCTCTTTTATCATTACATGAAGGCCACCACTAATAGGCCTACATATGCATCCCTGCTAATTACCCTGAAATATTGATGATCGTGATTATGTTACAAGCGCAAGCTGTATTAGTGTTATAGTTTGATTTTATAGTACAGCCACATAATTATTGTGTAGACCTAATTATTTTAATTATGAAAAACACACATTTTACAGAAATTGTGTCTATGATGCAGTGAGCTAATAAACATGGATACATGGTAGGAGTAATCTTCATGGGAAAAGCAGCTTTTAATATAATGTGGGTGCCCATTAAAATGTTTATGGGTAAAAAGAATGTGAGTCTAAGTATGTGTACTATTGTATTGAGAAGGAAATAAAGCCAGGATCCATCATAATTCATTGAGAGATATTTTATGATCAAACAGTTACCCTCTGAATTGTAATCAAATTGTAAAGACAGACAAGATTTACTTCTCTATTTTACATGCACTACCTCTAAAGCCTGAAAACACATGTCTGCATGGAGATCATATTAGTTCAGGCATGCTGGAGGATGAATGTCTGAGACCGAAGTGATATTAAAATTACACTGTAATGTGAGATATAAACAGGGACCATCAATTGTTTACCGTTCCCTGCTAAACAGATATACCACCTGTTATACAGGCATATATACAGCATCTGTACCAGCTATCTATCCATGTGTCCAAAACAGACCTAAAACCAAAAGGAAGACAGCATGTGTTTAAATCCTTGCAATTTGTTTTTGCATATTTTTAAAATATATGTGACGAACCAGCCTTTTGCTTTCTCCTTTTAGTGTTGTTATGCTACCTGTTCACAACTGCACAAGAAGTGTTATGAAAGATACACTAGCAATCTGTTATCGGTTTTACTGTTTTATCATTGCATTTTCTAAAAAAATGAAGTGAGACTGGGGTAGCAGTTACCCACAGTGTCCTTGCTCCATCATTTATCCCCAGCTGGTAAAAGAACAGAAACTATTCGAGTGGGCGTTACTCAGCTCACTCAGCACACAAGTACTCTTAAGGTTCGATTTTAATGGGACAATGCTCCTTTTAAGGCAGCATTACTTTTTTTGGCAATGTATTAATTCCGTGTATGAAGTAAAAGATAGAGGCCACCGAGTGAGAGGCCATGAACACATACAGCCCCATTACTGAATGGCCTGCTGCTGGAGCAGGGCCTTGGTTTTCTCCCTCCTATCGTTTCTGCCACTTGTGTGTCGTGGCCTTTTTGTGCAGCTGTTTCGACCCCATTCTTTGTTTGGATTTACAACAGCTTTCAAGAAAAACCTGAACGTACACCTAAGCCTGTGCTTGAGCTGGTCAAGACAAAGCTATACCAGGCAGTGGGAGCCGCAGGTAAGTGACCTCTTACTGGAGCTCTGCCAAGCTGACACACACACACATTACAACCACACACGTTAGGTCTTACTTCCACGTCTGCACATCATGTAGGACCAGTGTGTAGCTGTGGGTTTGGACTGTCTGTGTTAAGTTACGTTGTGGCTAAGGACCAGTTTACCACTAGGCTGTGTATCCATGCTGGACCAGCTGCTTCGTAACAATTAGCATTGAGATGAAGGCACCCAGAGAATACAGGCACTTCACAATTTATCACACAATATTCCCTAAAACTCACTATAGAAAAGAAAACATTGGCCATTGCTTGGTGAAAGCACTGCACAAGGCCACTTTGGGTTCACATCCAGATTGCACAAGAGTGTCCCTTTGCTGCTCATCCTTTACTGGTGGCTCCTTTCAATTTGTTCATTAGCCTCATAAGAACACAGCTGACAAATGCCAAAGACCTTCACATTTGTCCCCCTTCTTTCCATAGGAACACAGCGTAGTGGGCCATGGTCACGAGGGCAGACTTTGGCAATGGTCTGCCTCCTCTGCTGCGTTATGAATGGCTGATGATGAGTTTGCTCATTAGGACAGGGCCGGTGCATCCCCGGGGTAGTGCTTAATAATAAAAAAAGTCCTCCTCTCATTCACTACACCACAACGCAAAACATTCGCTCATTGAACACAGCAAATTGCCCCTTCAACAACAGTGCTTAATGGACCACGGAGGAGATCTATTAGCACAATCAATAATTTAGCCTTTATCTTTCCATGGTTTATATGCATGGGTAAATCTGAGAGAAGTTGGGCAGTAGTCTTGGCAAACATTGAGTGAAAAACAAAATACCATGAAATCAATTGGTGAAGCATACACACTAAGTTATATTAAGCACACCTGACAATACAGTGGTCCTTATCTGAATAAGGTCTACTCATGTACCACACTTACACTAATTGTCCATGAACTGTGAAACTGATTATGGATTCATGTAACTCAAAAGCCAGCCAATTTTAGAATGAGCAATACGTCAATTCAGCACACACTTCTGAATCTGCTTGAAAACACTTGACACAATGAGCTGGAATGAACATTGTTTTGTTTGTTTTTTTAATCCATTGTACTAAATCACTGAGTCAATACTTTTCAAGAAATCTGTCAGTCCCAGAAAGCATGTCAAATCCCGGCGACTAAGGAAACATCAAAGTGACAAAGCAGGCCATTTAAGCAGCAAAATAAACTCATGCTGAAGTGCCCTTAGTGGTAAATCCTTGGATTTAGTACATCAAGAAGAGACAGGGGCCAGTCAGTTGTAAAGTCAAGAGAGCCACTCTTGCTTAACCGGGTCAAAAGGAACGAACAAGTAGGTATGTGCAGCCCTGCCCCAAAAGGAAGGGCAGCTTATACATTTTCAGACATGATATAGAGAGACAAAGAGAGAGAGGGAGAGGGAGAGAGAGAGAGGGAGAGAGAGAGAGGGAGGGAAAGAGAGAGAGACAGATATGCTTGTAACAGCAACCAGAGATGACCATCTACATACTGGCATACTGTTACTGTAAGTTGTAACTGGTGAGTAAGAGTGTATGATTCTTTGTAAAACCCTCATCATGTCCCTATTCTGTTAAGATGTGGTATAGCTGAAAATAAAGTAGCTGCGGTTTAATAGAGAAATGCCAGCGAAGCAAAAGAGAAAAGAAATACATAAAAAAACAACACAGATCAGATTAAGACGCAAACACTGTTTTCCACACCACTTCTGTGACACCAAAACAATCTTCCCACACAAACATGTGTGGGCATGCATGCACACACAAACACACACGCACATGCACACAAACAAAGTGCAATCATTAGTGGTACTGTAGCCATCTGCAAACATCTACACTCTGCACGATTTGAGAACAAGCGATCCACAAAGCACAATCACTGAACGCATCGACAGGCAAAACAAATGGTATGATTTGATAAAATAAAATAAAAAATCAACCTAATAGAAAAAACATTGTGTGTCAGTCAGTCTAAGGCTGAGCATAGAGGGCAGGGACTGGACTTACACATCCCCTGATCTTCTTGCCTTGACAAACAGTGGAAAACCTGAGGCACAGGCACATCAAAATCATGCGTACATCCAATTACATACTAGCTCCATGAGCAAAGTTCTGAAATTCAATTAACCTGCTGTGTGACAGCCTTGGGAAAAATATTAGCAATGAATCAACAATGAAGAGCTCACCTCTCCCTGCTGCAATTCATCCCTTAAAAATTAGCCGCCACTGATTAACTGGAATAATGCCGTTTGCACAGTGAGTTCTGTTGGACTCTGATTCAGCATATACAGGCCACACAGATGCACAGAGTCCTGAGTGAACAGGAGGAGAGATTTCTTACGCAAAGAATGTTTATTTATTTCTGTTGTAATGCTAGGGTTGCCAAGCGGCAGTAATTAAATACATAAAAAATAACCTTGACATTTAAACACATCTCAGCTTTCATATGACAACGGAAAATCCATACTGATCAAGCGAATCTAATCATTGCTTACAATTCATTATCCTGGATCTGAAGGACAGGGTCATTACTAACATGGCTAAATCTTAACCAATGCATTTGTAAAGTATTAGTTATCAAAGACGTTGGACCATAGCAGTCAGTCAGGTCCATAACCCTTTGGGCAGTGAATTAAATGTTCTGCTGTGCTCTCAAAAGCAATAAGACATTTTAGCATATCTCATAACAACACTGCATGCAGCCCAGTCCAATCACACAAATACAAATTTTACTTCTATTTATATTCATGACAATACTCATAATAAATATTCTACGTGAGATTTTCCAAAATATTTTTGCTTAAAATATTAGCCCTAGGTTATTCAGCCTAAAAAATATTTTAAGTGTATTTTTCATTGTAATAATTTTAACCACAAAACTGTAAATAAACAAAGTAATATATCATGACAATATTTTCAGATACTCTTTCAGAAAGAAAATGAATGTGTCAAAGGAACTGCATGAAATCGAGGGGAAAACTAGAATTGTAAAATATCTATCAACCTACGCATGAAACCATGCATTTGCAACTGTCATACAGAAAACATAAAAACACCACTATGCATTTTCTCTAAACTGCAAGTGATGGTTTTACCAAACAGTGGTCCCAGATGGATAAACCTCAGTGGTTTGCTTTACTGCCCAGCCTTTGTTTACTGGGCTTGGGCTGATGAAAAGGAAAAATGGCAGTGGTTTGCATAAGTCCAGGAATGGCAGTAGCCTCCAGCTGAGCCTTTGCCTAATGAGCTAAAGGTTGATGGGCAAAACTTGGTGCTTCTTCCCTTTCTCTTTTCCTGTCATGGACCCAACGGATATACTTTATAGATTAGACTGAGGGACTACATGCTGATTTAGAGAAACCCAAACAATTTTTTGTACCGAAACCATAATTATCACTGATGCAAAACCAAAGACTACGGTAAAAATGTTAGCACTAGTTACGTGTTAATTTGTCTCATCTGATGCCTATGCATTTATATGTTGCAGGAACACAACTAGTTGTACTTTTTTACGTCTGCATATGCATATGTGGGAGAGCTGTGGGAGTTTCGATAAAAACCATAACAGGAGACGTGGCTGATGAGGTATTCCGTCGTATGTGTTACAACTGTAGGGAAGAGAGCATGCACGTTTTGCAGTAATGTTTTTTCAGCCTTGTGAAATCAGGTGTAATTCACAGTGAACAATTTATGCATGAATAGGCAAACTTCAGTGTAGAAGAATAGATGTTGTATTCAATGTCTTGCTCATTAGTGGCAAATTAAAAGCAATCTTTTCTTTTGTTTTCTCTTTTTAAAACATGCCATCTGTTGTTAATCACCCCACTTCATGTAGTTGCTACAGTGATGTTTTTTCCCTTTTAGTGCGTGTAGCAGTTGGACTCAGTGATACTTTTGAAAGTGAAAGTGAAAGTTATTCCCATTTGTCATTGTGACCACACAGCACACAGTGCACACAACAAAATTTGACTTCTGCATTTAACCCATTACACATGTGACCAGGTGAGCATTTTTTAATCAATGGCACCTCATTAACATGTACAGCATCTATATTTGAGACATGGGTTCCCTATATTCCTAGTTGACGTTTCTATGATTCCAATCACTATTTATAACACCCATGTTTCTTGCAACTTTGGATGGGAATAGGATAAAATATATAGAGGTGATTTTTAGTTGACATTGGATAGCTGATTAACTGGAATGGCCAAGAGTTTAACCCTAAAGACATTTGGCTGTAGGTGTAGTATGTTGCCTTTTGAACAAGCCATCATATATGTTGTGGGGTAATCTGGTGGAAATTACCAAGAGAGGTGGTGGACATTATAAAAAGATGGAGGCCCAGTACAGAGCCTTGGGGCACTACTGTGGAGAGGCAATAGGATGTGGACATTCTGCCTTGTCATGAGATCCTGAGAGTGCCTCATGAGGTCAAATTTAAACCATTTAAACACCATGCTTTACCAGAAATGCTATGTAATTGCTTATCCTGTTAAAGGCATAATAGGATAAGAACGAAGGGCTGGACTGCAGCGCTGGCTGTCCTTATGGCTTATGTTAAAAGCAAAAAAATACAGTACAGAAAGTACAGTGCAGTAAGTCAGGTAATAAACATATTTGTAGTAAAGGTCTTGCCAAGATTGATGGCTAAGAATAGCTTTGAAATGGAAGCTAATCTCTAATACATATTGTATCTGAACTGTGTAATGCTTGTGGAGAGCATTTAATTTGCAAGAAACATCATGACTTTCATTTATTATGCTACCACCCGTGAAACAGCTTGCCAAAACAGCCTGCATAGCAGACACTATCATGAAGACTGATAGTGCATTTGATTTACATTGAACACAACAGATAGTTTATGACAATCATTAAATCAGAAAACTTCCCCTAAAGTAGAACTAATATAGGCATACTTTCTCAGCTTAAGAACAAGTGAAAATGCTTGCTTCAATTTGGAGGGCATTATGTCGTCATATATTCTGCATACTATTTAGTAAGTGGAAAGCATCCATGTAGTTACAGTGAAGTGGGAAGTACATGTGCATACTTATTTCGGTAAGTGAAAAGTGTTTTGTATCTTTTCTCATGTATCTTTTGTCAGCAGTTATTTTCTAAAATAGGGAGAATATCTGCATACTCTTCCTTTGAGAGGAACACATATACTTTTACTGAGGCAGAAAGCATATTGTAAGCACATACACATTTGCATATTTTCTCTGTCGAAAAATACTGTATTTGAATCTTCTCTGTAAAGTGAAAAGCATGTTTACATACATCCTTTAAAGAAATCAGCAAACCTACATACTTTCTGGAAACTGAGTATTACATCTAACAACTGTGTCTTAATCTGCATACATAAACCATCAAACACATTCATTATGATTCCCCACTAGACACAGCTTGACAAAACAGCTTGCATAGCAGCAACTGTCATTAAGAGTGATAATGAGCTTGAGTTATACTGTAAACCGCAACTGAGTTCATGAGGTCACTAGTTTAGCCATATTCACAGTAAAGTGCAGAGAAAACAGATCAGAATACAAATACAATAAAATCCAATACAAAATCACTGCGATGCAAAGTGCAATGCCGATCTATTACCATTATGTGTCCCACTCTGTGCCCTGCCTCAGCATCTCCAAGCCATAAACCTGCCGCACCGGCCTCTCTGCATGATATGGTGGTGCCTCTTCAATTCACAGGGGTCAGAGCACTGTCTAAGAAGTCTGTAAATAAACACCAACTGTCTGGGTTGCTGGGATGTGTTTTCATCTTCCACAGCCAGACAGCTATATAAACGTGTCTTTGTTTTGTCGAGGGACATATCTTCTGTCCCCTTACAATCAGCTATCAATTAGCACAGCACTAACCTGTTCTGCACAGGCCACACGAGATTCAAAGGCCAACTTGATAGCAGGAATATGCTCAAACCCAAAACTTGATAATTGCAGGAGAGAGTGTGTGTTTGAGTGTGAGCGTGAGTGTGAAAGATGAGGGCTACAGGGAGCATGAAAGGGCGGCATTTGGGAGGGGTTTGTCGGGCCACTTTTCGGAGGCGTGACAGTTGTGAAAAGGTCTCTCTCAAGCACGCCCACAGGGACCGCAGCTGGGGTGACAATTATCACGTCAGGGGCCTCTGCCGCCCGCTGTCTGCCGCATGCGTTAATTGTCTTGCTCGAGCTGTGCAAATTGTCGCTGAGCGCTGAACCTTGCATTCTGACTTTTATCCCTCTACTGCACCACCCACTTAGCCTACCCCCTACACACACACACACACACTCACACACTCAGACACACTCACACACTCAGACACAGCTTATTGTTCATGGTGGTTTGTTTTCCTGTCTATTAATTAACAATGATTTTTTACTTTTTTCCGGGGGAGGAAATGAAATCATGTAAAACAAAAAACAAAGAAAGTTGTCATTATGCTGCTCTATTAATAAAAGATAAGTCGTTGCCCTTTCCACATTGTACTTGTGTGACACATGCTGACAATCAATGCACTAGTACTCCTACTCAGGTCAACCATAAAGAAGTGCCTGAGGATGGAGTTCTCATACTGACATTGCCATAAAACTCACATTAAAACAGCAGTGGATTGGAGTTTAATGCAGCCACTGCTGATGTTCAACCTGACACAGTGACTGACCCTTCCAGCAGCTAAACATTATTAGTGATTTGCTGGAGTTCTCCTTGGAGAACTCGTCTCATCAGTGAAGATGGCAGTCTGTTGTGCACATATAAACATGTGCAAGCAAGTATAATACATGTTGAACAGCTGACCCCAAACCAATGTCTTGGTGGCATCATCAAAAAAAATGTCTGTATAATCACACAGTAAAAGAAAAAGAATATCACAGACACAGACAACATGACATTAGAGAACAAAACACTGGTTCTTAAGGGAGAACAAGTTCATGGTTTTAAAGCTCTGTGTTAAAGATCCAAAGCGTACCTTTTGAATCCAGGTATGCTGGTCAGGCAAAAATTTCTATTACACAAACACAATGGAGCCACTGAAGTCGCCATTCCGTCTTATGCATTTTCATGCAGTTCCCATAGAAACGGCTGATCATACCCAAAACAGCCAGTGTCACCTGTTCTATTTTTAATGCAAGCTTGTTTGATATAATTGACTCAGTGTGATGAGGTCAGTGAGAAGATAATGTGAAAATGTCAAAGAGAAGGGAGAGAGAAGAGAGAGCCCTGCTACTGAGTTGAAGAGAAGTGATCTAGTGTGTGCTTTCTGTGCTGGGTCCCCTGACAGTGTGGATTCATGTCCAACTGGATCCTTACGCAAAAAAATCCACAAAAAATCTGCAGCAGTGTGCAAGACAGGGTAAGCAAATAAAGCCAGGGGCTGTGAAGGCCATGCATAATAATTACAACAATGTGTGGTCAGTGTTACTGTCATAAAAAAAAATCAATGATTGTTCAGTTAAAAAAAATCTTGTTCAATAAAAAAAAAAAAATCTATCAGAGTTTCCATGCAGTTTTCATCATTTACACTCATTCACCATAACACAACTGGTAGCCATGGGACAGGGATAATAGTAGCCATGTTTAAGGCACTTCAAGGTCATTTTTGATCCTTTACTTAACTGCAATAACTAGTTTTTCCTATGAATAGTGAATATAAGCCTCTGAGGTTCTCTTCAATATAAAATACCACTCACTAGACACTGATCAGAATTCATTTCATTAGAAGATAGCCCTTCAAATAATGCTTCAGTCTTCAATTTTGTGTTGTTCTTTTTCTGTGCAGATCTTTAATAAAAATTAATGACCAGTCAAGGGGATTTCATTGGCATGGGATGATATTCCTAATGGCAATGTGTTGTGTAATGCCTCTGTGGCTTCCCTCCCTAAACCTCTATCTTCTTTCTTCTTGAACTTAATGGAAGATCAATGCACCTTCAGTTGCTTTACATTACTAAACAGAACCCATTATTTAAAACATCTAATAAAGAATAAAGCTATAAAAAGACCCAAAGTGACTGCATTTTCATGTCAGCAGTTCACATCTCCAGTTTCAATGTAATCACTTAATTTAATTTAGTCTAATTTTGTTACACACAAAATTTTGCCCTCAATGTTTTAAAACAGCAAAAAAATAGTTTTGGTCTTACCTGACATACCAGACTGAGATATGGGCAATACGGGCAGCCTCCCAGGGCGGCATCTGGCCAGAGTTGGCAAAGGTCACTCTTCATATGGAAAACAGCCTATATTAGCCTGGATGGTTTATGTCATTAAATTGTATATGAGTTAACCAATGTTACACCACCCAGTGGAATGAAGTAGGTGCCTTTTATTCTAACTCACGAGCTAGGCAAGCTACCGCTGGAAAGTTTCACATCATTGGTCTCAAAAGTGATCTCAAAACACAGGATGCATCAATCAGCATATCTCTGACTTTGTGCACTAGCCTACTTACACTATTGGGAAACACTGCAAGATGTTATTAAAAACATAACTCATTCATGATACAGTAATTAGGCTTATATATATAGGCCATTTCCACCACGCTGTACAGCTTAGTTTGTTGCAGTTTAGTGCATATTTTTTATTTTTTGACAACCGATCTGTGCTGTACCACTTTTTGGCATTAATCCACAGGTATACCAACCTGTACTGAAGGGTGCGCAAAGGTTTTGAAGGTATCTAGTGAAGAATCGTATTGTTTGCTAGTATGCTGGCTGACAATAACTAGCAAGACGTTATGTTGTGTGTTCTTTTTTGTTTTGTTTTATGCTGGATTGTGTTGCTGTAGCCTTTTTAACAAACCCCATGATTAGTCCATCTTTTCAGTCGACAGATTCTCACAGTCTGAATGGCAAGGTACTTGATAATGAGGTGTTATTTGACAAGAGCCTACCTGCAAATAAAGAACTGTTTGAAATACAAACCAGGACTGGCTAAATGAACCTGAACTGTTCCGTACCATCCTGGACTGCGCAGTGAAAACAATTTAATAGTTTAACAAAGAAGGAAAGAAGAAATATGCAAAACAATAAGGTATGCACTTGATTTATATTCTAAAATTAAAATGTCTATTATTGTAAAATCATTTTGTAAAAATGTCACATTACAATAGATGGAAGTCCACCACAAAGTTAGCAAATTAAAACATCAATGTAAAAACTGGATACAATATACAATTATTCCCTATTCACAGAAGTATGGCAATCTTATTGTGTTAACTGTGATTCTAATGTAAATGCTTACTGGCAGAGCAGGATGTTAACTATATCTTTTCTGCATCTGTCCCTCTGCCATCCTTCCATATACAAGCACTGTCTTTCTATTCATGTCATTAGACAGTAGTGAATCAAAAGCGTACTGTATTTCTGAATAGTGTTTCACTGAGAGCCTTTTAAAATCACAGTATGCCCACCTCACTCACTCAATTACTCCCTTAAATGACTCAGCAATTTTGCGTAGAACATGCCCACTGAAGGACAATAAAATCTTGGAGCTGTAAAACTTGTTCAAGCGTCTAGAGAGACAGCCACCAGTAAATAAGAAATGAGAGAGCAGGTCAGTCGGGAGCACAGACACCCCTCCCACAGTGCTGACCTCCTGCCTGCTTCACGCCTCCATAAAGAGACTCCCTGTAGCTTGTCAAAACCCGAACATAGTTCTTTCGAGATTTTTTTTACCGTTTCACATATACCGTTACTCCCACTGATGAAACGTCCTGAGAGTGAAAGCACAGCAGGAGTGCAACTGGTGAACGACAGTATTGACATTCTTTTTTCACTTTCTGCGCCACAGAATGTTTTTTTTTCCTTTATAGCTTTTTCTGTTTTCTGTTCCAGAGACCAATCAGTCAGCCGTGAGTGAACCCCTCATGTTGACAAAGACGGTGGGCCGCAGCTAAAGTGTGAGGACTTCAGGATCAGTCAAGCTTGAAATTATGAGACATGACAGAGGAGATGCCAAACATGGCCACATCCTTTCACCACACGAGAGAGAGAGAGAGAGAGTGAGAGAGAGAGAGAGAGAGAGAGAGAGAGAGCGAGAGAGAGAGAGAGAGATGTGGGACCAAAAAACAGATTCCCTATGTTCTTCATTTATAGATGTATTGATATTCATAGTCATTCCCTTGGATCTAATGCTGTCTTTATTATTTTATTGCTATGCTCCTCCATTGTCTACGTCTACTTACCATGTAGTTTTATGCTGGTTTATTGTTTATTACATGGTCTTTGCTTTCACTGTATTGTTGAACAGGCTTGTACAATTCCAGTTTGAAGTTGAATTTAGAGTGATGGGCTGTTTTACTTTCATTTTTTTCTTTAATATTACAAACAATTTGCACTAATTTATCTGAAGTTTCACATCACTGTCTCCCTCTGACATCACTGTAAACGTCATAATAATATAGTTTTTGCATGTTTCTATTTTTGGTCATTTTACATAATATTTTCCATTTAAATCTAAATGAGTCTGTGGACATTACAATAGAAGTTCTGGGAGCTAAATGTATGCTTTGAATGGCATTACCATGCCTAAAAATATCTGCATCTTCTGTGTGTCTATAATGGATCTGTGGATGACATCTAGGGGCAATAGAACAGAATGGGGTAGAGCACTTATGACAGACAGTGACAGAAAATGGGGTAAATGGTATATCCATGGGGCAGTTTTTCATTAGAGCTCTTCAGCTAAATATTGTCTGTGAGGCTCAGTTAATGGTAGTGATGAGAATCCCCCTATGGGTATTCATTTAAAGTCTGACCTTTTTTTCATTCTGAAAAACAAGACCCAAACTACCCGAGTTGGCATCAAAATTATCTGGCATACATGTTCAACATAAACTATGTATAGAGTGTATTCAAAGATAGTAGTGTAGGAGATCTAATATTCTCTGTAAAGAGTAAAGTAGGCAAAGCAACTTTAATTTACAAACCCAATTTCATTTTACTATAGGCTACATTATTCTGTAAGGGCATTGGCCTGATTCAATCAATTCATACTGAATGATTATGAAGAAGATCCTAAATCTCTAAATTGAGGTTATTCCCTGTCAGTTAATTATAGTGCATAATGACAGACAATACAACATCTTCTCTTAGTGAGTCATTTTGTCAAATCTGAGGCGTGCTGGCCCATCTTTGGGTCACTGCCAAAGGGGCCACAACAGAGCTGCTAGTAATATCTAGACCATGTCCTGGGAAGTGAGATGCTGCTCACCTCTGTCCAGCTGCTCTTTTGTTCTATTGAACAAGGTTGATGGACAAGTCACATTAGGGGTTATTGTATACCCCCTGACACTGTATACAGCTGGCAGCAAAACGGATATAAATAAATAAGTTACAGACAATGAAAAATGACTAAAAAGGCAGATCAACACAATGCAATATTGCCAGAAAGGAGGTCATTTAAGAACATGTAACCACATGTATATGCACTTACACACCTAACACTAACACTAACCCCTACCCCTATGGTACAGTGTAAGTACATCATGACACATACACTATTGTTACACACTTTGCTACAATGTACCTAATTGATGTAACAGTGACAGTAAAATAAAGTGTAACCCAATCGCACTATACAATTGTTCTACTTTTGTTAAAAGTAAAGCTGCATGCGGCATGAGTACCTATGAGTGTCACAGAAAAATGGGCTGTATGCTAATGTTTTTGGGGAAAAAACTGCTGCAACCATGATGCATGGCTGACAATTTGGAAACACGATTAAATGTAACATTCACAAAAGATGAGTAAATTCAACCCAGACCCACATGTCCATTGGTGTATCAAATAGAAATGGAAAGCATGTATAAGAGCTACAGAAAAGATATTTTGAAATGTGTTACTAAATTAATGACTAGTCCTACAAACACCCGTTACTCCCTTCTGTATTCACTCTCACTTCCCAAAACACATATAGAAACACACCAATGAATGCAGCCCCCTTCCTCTCTTTCCTGCTCACTTACACACACACACACACACACACACACACACACACACACACACACACACACACACACACACACACACACACACACACACACACACGTCTAGCTTTTTTTTAAATCATTCCACCAGTGATTAGCATTCAGCAGGAGGTTCTCGCCCGAGCACAGATGGGTCGGCTCCTCGCAACCTGCTGCTGAGGCAGTGAGAGGCTAGCATCCATCACCCCTCTGGTCCTCCAACCACTCACACTTACACACACACATACATACGCACGCGCACATACACACACACACACACATACACACGCAGGCATGCATGCACACACGCACACACACACATGACCATGCGCGCGCACACGCACACACACACACACACACACACACACACACACACACACACACACACACACCCATGCGCACACACAGAGATAAAGGAGCAAATTCTCATCAGCCGTTACCAACTGTTCCTAACATTAACAGGGTCACTGAGATATAAACAAAAAATGTCTGTCACCCCCCCCCCCCCCCCCCCCCCCCACACACACACACACACACACACACCCCACTCCACGCCACCCAACCCCCCTACCCAACCCCCCATCCACTCTTGATGACAGATGCGGGAGATGGTGAAGGTAAACAATTAAGGCCAGCACTGACTCCAGCACACACTCCTGGTTATTTATGGCAGATCGGATGAGAGGGATGTCAACAAGCCACCTTGGGCGCAATCAGTGCCTATGATTGGGACATTGTCTTCAATGAAGTGTAGAATTCACAAGGCTGATTATTGGAGAAGCTGTTATGCATGATGTAGAAAGATGATGGAGATTTTACACCACAGAACTTTCTCAAATGCAGTTAATACACACACACAAACACACAGACACAGACACACACAGACATACACATAGTTTATAGTCACAAAAGTATATACAGCCTGCCATTTTGGTTTTCTCTGGAAGAGGATCTATGAGTTGTCAGTTTCTGATTTCTGTTTTTGATGGCTGTTGGTTAGTCCCTGCTGAAGTTCTGTGTGTGTGCGCCTCTGCATGCATGTGTGTGTGTGAGAGAGAGAGACAGAGGAAGAGAGATAAAGAAAGAAAAAGAGAGGGAGAGAGAGTGTAAATGTGAGTGTGTCCAGTTTCCTATGAGTCTGCACAGGTACCCACTCTACCGTGTTCAAGCACATGTGCATGCACGTACTGTTCGTGTGTACATCTGTCCGAGTGCAATTTCAAGGGCTCTGTGGCTCCCTACGTCCCTGGCGTGAGCTGCACCTGTCTCAGTCCATCTGGCTCTCAGCAGTGGGCCTCTCTGAGTACAGAAGCATGGCAGGGGCCCTGCAGAACAGACGGATGGCTTTAGCACCCTCCATCACCGCCTCTGTCAACCTTCTCATTTCTACAGCAAAGAGACCTGACTCACCTCTGTGTCCCTTCACAGCACACCTATGAACCAGAGATGAGATGAGCTCTTGCTTTTTCTACCTCTATTCCTCCCACTCTCTTCCTCCCCCTCTCCTTCTCTCTCATGCTCTCCCTCTTTCTGTGTGCCCCTGAACTCCCTGCTTTCAATCACTTGGGCATTTTAGGTTTATGTGCTTCACTCACTCATTTATCTTATCACTGTTCAGAAGATATGCATATAAATGGAGTAAGATTAAAAAATGTCAATGTGTTTATTACCATATCATGTATAATGTATCTCAATTTACCACTGAAAAATAGAAAAGTTTAAAAAATGTAAGACTCACAGAGAGTATTTTTTTTAAAGTTCTGACTTAAACAAGATTCCCTTTGGCCACAGAGGGTTCTTTACAGCAGGACGGGTGAAGCCATGCCAGACTAATGTAAACTTTAGCTGATGTGTCCTTGGGTGTTTCCACACTCCTCTGCCCAGTGACGCTCCCAGCTGTCCCCTCGCTCGGTGGGCTGCGTCTGAGCTTCAGTCCCTCTGCTGGGCCCTCCGGTCACTCACCCTTTCAGGCAGAGCTCCAGGGGGAGAGAGGGGCTGTGTCATCGCTCATTAGCCCAGGTTGGTGAGGGAAGCCTGGGAGGGAAACTCCAAGGAGCCCCCTTGTCTCTGTGGTGGGGCATCAACCAGCTAAGGGCCTGCACCAGTGGAAGGGCCAGTGGAAAGACAGTGGTGATGGTGGTGGGGATGGTGGTGTTGAAAAAGGGCGAAGGGTTTGGGTGACTGTCTGACTGCTTCACTAGTCTGCTGAGCATGCTGTCCAATCCCCAGCCTTGTCTCCTGCTTGCCTCCTGCTGGCTCACTTCCCATTGCTCCTTCACAAGACTCTCTGGTGGTCTGCCATACTCATACACACACAGTCCCTTGTACACACAGATTCATTAAGTAAGCACATTCACAAGAGTGGCCCATAATCATGGCTGGTGAAGCCTTCTCTGTCAGTCCTTTCTTTTCAAAATTAAACTAATGATCGATAGCCTGAAACAATGACCCATGGCTGCCAATTGAGGGAAACCTTTTTCACATTAGGCCACCAGAGCAGTAGGTGTCGCCCTGTTTGATAAATTGTCATGTAATAATGCAAGATAAATTACATATTAGAAAACAACTATATGTCTTGTGCCAAAAATGATTTCTTTTTCCTGACTGAATAGCGATCACTTATGAACAGTAGCTTCAGTGATTTATTAAACAAACTTTATGCATGTCTATAGGTATATTAGACTGAAGTGTCTGAAAATGACAGAGATGCAATATGTGTATTACTCTATTTTGCATATCTAATTTCTCTGCCCTTATTCCATTCATCACTATCACTGTATACACCTCTGTTAAAATAAAAGGGTTTATTTGACCATCAAACCAACTCACCTCGGCATTAACAACATCAATCTCCATTTTATGATATTGAAATTGTTTCAACTAAAGGAGAAAAAATACTTGTTTGGTTTGGGAGGGAGGGGGTTGGTTAGGGGTCAAGTAAAGGAGGCCTACAGGTCAAGTTTTGATAGTGGACAAAATTTAGTGATGGTCATGGAAAAGTCCTATCAGTCCCTTCCAAATACTTGACCTTGGCATATATGTGTCAAGAAATTTCTCTCTTCCCAATTTAATTTGGTCCTAATGACCAGTAATAAGTTCATTATGTAAGTACCTAGTGGTGTCAATATTTTGTTAAAAAAAAAAAAAAAACTAAACAAACAAAAACAAAACAAATAAAAAATACATATCTATCCAAACAGCAACAACAGAACTTTCCGATATCAATCTACCAAGACAAAAGCTGACTCGAAAGCAGATATGTCCTAGAAGAAAGCAGTGCCCCAGGTGAAACTAAGGACAGCATCCAAGTCAGGGATCATCAGGACAAAGTCATTTTAGGACACACATCTTCTGAGAACTCTCAACAAAGACTGTGTTTAGAGAAGGACAACCTAAACTGTGCCATTTAGCAATTTAGAGCCTAGGACATTTCATATTAGACAAAACCTTTTGCAGTTAGCTATCAGCACACTGTTTACAGAGGTTTATTTACATATGTAATTCTGCTTCAATGTGTGTTATGTTTTCATATCTATTGAAACCAAGAAAAATATATTACCACACATAGCTTCCAGCACTTAACTAACCTTTGTTGTAAACAAAGAAAAAACACAGGTGTTCAAAACATCAGTCTCAATTCCAGGGGCATTATGTATCTTCCTCTAACAGACAACACAAAATGACTTATTTTACCAGGTGCATTGCATTCATTTTCCATCTTACTAAAACAGACACACAGGCACACACATGTGCACGCACACACATACTCACTCTCTCTCTCACACACACACACACATACAAACACCATACACATCACTGTTAGTGTTTCTTGTAATAAATGACTGCCGTCATTTCAGCCTGATCAATCGCACCTCTGCCTGATCCACTGCTGCGAGAAAGACAAATCGAGAGAAGCCACATACCCTGACTGAAATACTTGCTCATTTATTTAAGAGGGGTGTGTGGGACCTCTCACAGTGTTTGCTTGTCATATGTTATTTTCATGAAAGGACCATCAGAGATGAAGCCCTCAGAGTTCACTCCCTGTTCACTTTACGGTGTATTTACAGTTACAGACCTGCACTCTGTCCCTTCAGGCTGTTGTGTTTCCAGTGTGCTGTAGGATTGTTTGGACACACATAATGATGCAATGGTGTGACCATGACATCCTTTGATGTCTATGGTATTAAAAATTTTACACCACTGGTCTGCTGACTAGAATCCGAAAGTAACAACTGTGATGGCAAACCTGAGAATCTACCAACAGTAAATTATTCATTTTCAACTCACGACACAGTAATGACCAGTGTAGCAAAGGAATGCACCACAACATGCTGGTTGAGGCCCAAAGACAGCTAGTAAACTAGTGTGAAGACCAAATAGGGTGGGCAGAAGATCATAGCAATTTTGTTGGCATCTTCCTTTTGAAACAATGCATGCATCAGAATAATACTCTTGTTAGTGAAATTATTGCTATCTCATCAAAAGAATGCATATGTATGTTGTCTCTGTGTAGCCTTTAAACTGTTTAAAATGTTGTTAATTTATGATTGCTGCCATTCCCATGATAACATGTAAAATAACAGACGACAAAACCTAATGTGGCACCAATTTCACAATGTGAAGGCTACCTATTGTTAGCTTTAAGGAAAGCTGAAACCTTATTTTGGTGGATTTGCATGTGTGTTGCCTGTAATATCCTGTCAGTCACTCCTGACTGACTTGTTTTCCACTACCTTGATGGCTAAATTTATTGTCTACTGGAGTTCTACACTTATGAAGATAACACCTACTTGTTCAATGTAGAATTAGTAGGATTTTCTTAGGCTGGTTAGCCACTTGTATATATTTCCTCAGACCTGGAGGTGGGGTTGCATACATGTTCTGTAAGGTGACAAAGAGTTCAGCTAAAAGAAAAAGTATCGCTATGGCCATAAACTAACTTTTCGCACATCTTTTACACATGCTGTAGACTGTTACAGTATCTTGGCTGTGATACAGCCAAGTGACATAGGTCTATGTCAGCTATTCATTGAATAGATTGGTTGTAATAGGGTTCAGCAAAATACTAATGCCCATGGGCTATATTACATTAAGTGAGGTTACAACCATAGCATCATGTTTTCATCATGTGGATTTCCCCTGATTATCTTTATTTAAAAATAGGAATGACATCAGTTTCACAGACGACAACTTGTTTTGTTTGACAAAGTGTGTCACAGTTGGTGTTCATTCAAGGTTTTTTTTTCTATGCATTTTAGTGGTACTTCTTTAAGCCTATCCCTTTTGAGGGTCTGTCACCTTGGCACCAAATGGGCTAATAAAGTAACCTGAAGCACTGCCTAGAAAACTTCAGGGCACAGACAGATTGAGTAGGCAGTCTAGGAGAAAGCCCCAGAGGTCAAGACAGGCAGAGGCAATGGAATCAAGAGCCTTGTTAGCTGAAGCATCAGCGAGAGAAAATAATCATTCATGTAATTGGTTATTTTTAATGCGCAATTAGATGAAAAAATGTTCAGCCAATGTTGGAGAAAAAATCGTGCCGCTGTAACCTGCTAATCAACCTTAATGGAAAAGCAAGAAAATCAATTGTCAAATGACACTAAGGTATTAAAATTATCTAATTATACTATAATAGGAAATGGCTTGTGTATGACAATATTGTTAAAAGTGGGTGCTATCTTTATTTTGCGCTAAATATTAAACAGTATGTAATAAAAAAGAAAGTCTGGTCTTTGTAATTTTGTAATCTACGGACTATAAAACATCCTTATCATGCTATAAAAAAGCTAATAAAAAGTTGAAATGGAACAATCAGGCTAAAACAAACTGCATTTAAGGGTTTCTGACCATATTGCCAAACAATTCTTGCATTCACAATAAAAAACAACTGGATATAGATTTAGTCAAGAAGGGGGTTTGTTTTAAAAATGTAGTGTGTGGGGGTCGGTTCCTGTCTATCGGAAGCTTGTGGCATGTGGGCAGAGAGGGGGACAGGGCATTGATCTGTGTCTGGGCATGTTCCTTGCAGGTGGGAGCCCACGCAGGGCTGCAGAGCTGCAGAGCTGCAGTGCTACTGAGCACTGGCACAAAGCTGGTGGAAACAAGACACTTATCAGTGCAACACAAACCCTGAGAGGATTACAGGATAAACAAGTGGATAAGATGAGCTACCCCTAAACTGACAAGCCTTTTCTTCTTCTACCATGTTTCTACCATGCACCCCTTTTACCCTTCTTCTCAGTAGTAAAAAGTAGAATCTTTAGCATGGACTCATAAAGGGATTTTTTGCATGAAAAAATGACAGCACACACACATGTGCATGCACATGCATACGTGTGCACACACACATACATACACACACACACACACACACACACACAGTACCCTTACAGTTTGACATATTCCTGCTCATTTTTGATCACAACACTTTAATGGTGAACTTGAACTCGCTAAATCTCCTCCTCCCAAGGCTCCTGATGGGGCCTGTTAAGATGCATGAGGGAGATACCTCTTGAACCCCCAGCACCCTTTCACTTCTCTGGACTCTAACTTAATAAACAGGTGGAAATGATGAATAAAAACTACACAACTTACAGTCTAAGCATGACTATAGATGGAAACTGACCGATCTGTAGGGGGAGGCCTTGGTGAGGACACCTCTGAGGTTAGCGAGGGATTAGGGGAATTGGAGAAGGGGGGAAAGGCATAACGAGGCAAAGGTACCAAATGCAGCTCATTATGGCTGTGCTACAGCCAATGGTAATTATCGTTAATTTGATTGTTTTTCACTCGTGACACTCCTGTGATTAGGACAGCACTTACACGGCTTCTTCACATCCTCAAACCAAACACCATGGGGACTATTAAGCTGATGCAAGATTTCTCATTTTGGCCAGGGGTGATTATAGTGAGAGGGAAAGACCTGAATGTTCAATCACTGGGTCCAGTTTGATGTGAATATAATGTAGTGTGTTGGTAGCCTTGGCAGGTTGCTACACAAACGGAACATGAAGAAAGGGGGCATCTAAGTAGTTACTCCCATGACCTGACTTTGTTGTAAAAGGACCTATGTTTTACTATTCCTCATTCATGTAAACATAGTTTTAACAATTAAATAGTAAATCCTGAAAGGAGACACTTAAATTTGGTCAAATAATATTTAGTTGTTATTGCACCTGCAGGGTGTAATGCAAGTAAGTTCAGTAAAAGCTAGTTTATTTACAGAAAATTACATTTGTTGGCATGCATACAATTTTGCATTCAAGTCAGTATGACCAACATGTCTATTCTTAGCTGTTACTTTGCCAGAGATATGAGGCACCAATAAAAAAATGAATGTTACGCATACGTGATTGGAATCAGAGGTCTGATTGGTTGTAGCAAGAGAGGCATTTGATGGATGTCTTCCTGTCTATGGGATTTTTGCCAGACCCAATTATTTCTGTATGCACATAAAAAACAAAAATGGGCATTACTGATATGGTACAAATACATTCATAGATTTTTGCTGAACATTAGTGGCAGAGGCCACAAACACTCCCACTTTCTCCTGCCATTTTACTCTGACTCCTTGTGAAGTTCAGTCATCTTGGCACTGAGTGGGCCAATGCAGTAGAGAGCTGCCTGAAGAGTATGTACTGGCAAATGTGTAGATACAAGCATGGACAGAACAGCATTGAGTAGGTGGTGTGTGTGAAAAACCATGGTGACTGGGCCAGATGAGTCAGAGGTCAGGAGGAAAAGTGCACAGGCATATTGTAGGGAAGGGAATCAAGAGTCATCTGGCAATGACATGCAAACTTATGGTAGTCAGGCTAACTTTGCCAGTTAACACTTTACAGTTTGTGAAAGGTGCAATTCTAGCTAATGATGTCAGTCGGATACTGAGGGACTGGGGCTAATCAATGTTGCAGCAACTCATACACTCGCCAACCACACCATGACAATAGTGAGTTGGACCACCATTTCTCTTTAAAACTGCTCTCATTTTTACAGGGTATTGATTTGACAACGTTCTGGAAAAAAATGTTAGAAATTTTTGTCCTGATTGACATTACAGCATCATGCAGATTGCTGCAGGTTTTTTTTCTAATTTAGACAGCTGCACTTACTGTGTACTTTGTTTTTTGGGACATTCCATCTACACCACTACAGATGGTTTACATGAAAATGAGATGCTTAGTCTGAGCTGCTGCAGGTCATCTTTTACTGTATCTGCCTGGTTGGAGTTCCTGCCATGTCATTGGCTATTGTTGTGTTAACAAACAAGGGTACCAAATAAAATGCCCCTTCAAAAATATGTACCTTTGATTTTGAGCACTTGCACCTGGAGGTGGGTAAATAGTTTTTGAGTGGAGTTTAATATGGACTTCAGAATATCTGGGTTCAAAACGTCCACCTGTTCCAACAAATGTGATTTAATGTGAAATAAATAATAAAAAATAAGTTTGGAAATGTTGAGAAACTTGCTAAATATTTTTTTCCACTCTACTAACCTTCACTTCCACCAAAGTTCCAAATTTAATTTGAAATTTATATGGATTGCCAGCTACTCTAAAAGTAAGAAGAGTCCTCTTGTTTTGTTATTTCTTGTTTAATCACACTCATTCTGATGTTCCCATCAAAATAGTAGATAGAAATATTTCTACATTTCTACAAAAACTTTTACATTGTCCTTTATGCAATCTGTCAATGTGGAAATTGTTTTGTTTTGCACATGACAAATTCTGATTAGCGAGCTAACAAGTGGCACTGATGTTGGGGGATGTTCCACATGAAATCACTCTAATATATTATGGAAGACCATCAGATGTTCATGTTCAAGTTCAGTTGAGCTGGGTGCTCCAGAATGAAAAAAAAAAACAATTAAAGAAATGATGATAAAATAGCTATAGCAGCTCAATAGCACTGGAATATGAATGTTTATTTCACATTTTCATTACACCCCTCCCCCTCGTTGTCTTGTATGTCTTCAAATGCTCACTCTCTACCTAAACTTATGTCTCTTCCTTACAGCCATACCCCACCCCCACCCCCACCTCCTCGGGTTCTCCCACTCTTTTCAGCCATGTATCAAAATCAATAAAGCACCACGAGGACAGGAATAATACATTTAAGAGTGTTTGGCTATTTCTCATTTCCCAGAAATCTCTTTCAATCAGCTCCTTTATTGGCATTCTACTTCTATTTCATGTGTGGAGGAATGCCAGCATTATGCATTTACCTTCTTCTTTTCACATTTGCCCAAGGACGAATTCAATAATCTCTATGCTCACTTCACCACTAGCCATGCACTAATAAGACAATAGAAAACAATCCTACAGCACCAGGAAAATATTACCTTCGTCCTCTTACTAAAAGATGAGAAGTGTGTGGGAAAAAAAAAACAGAACATCTAGAGTACTGACAGAAAAAAAGGAGGGAGATGGAGAAGGAGAGAGAGGAATAGAGATAGAGAGAGAGAGAAAGAGAGAGAGAGACAGAGATTAGATGAGAGAGGGAAAGAGAGAGAATCAGCAATGATAAAATTGATTTATTTTTTCGTTTTGAGGAGGTAATAAGTTCTTGCACGTAGTGGGCATAAAGTTGGTGCTATTAGGGGACTGATTAGGGCTTCATGCCCAGACTTAAAAACTACAGAATGAAGAGGGGTGGTAAGTTAGCCTTGAGGCCATCTTCTGTCCAACTGTATGGGTACTGTGTGTGTGTGTGTGTGTGTGTGTGTGTGTGTGTGTGAGAGAGAGAGTTTGCAACACAAGACTTTTAGCCTTGGTGCATTTTCTACAACCATTTGATGCCAACAGGGATGGCCTAACTCATGTTCAACACACTGATTTATCCTCCTTGCCCCTATCTCCTACTGCTCCTCTTTCACACAAACCTACAAATCTTGTTTAAACTTTACTCACATAGTTGTTTTGTCTCAAATGAATAATTCCCCACAGTATCAACTGAATAAATTCCCCTTAACTAACACTAAACTGAAACTAACAACTGTAAATAAATAAATAAATAAAAATTAATGAAAAAATGTAAACTATAATGACTCTGGTGCATAACTTTACATTACAAGAGGAAACAAGTGCATGAAAGGTCAGTGAAAATATTTAAGGAACATGTGTGTTTTCTTGCACAGTTAATGCAATGCTGTAAAAATAATAGAGTGAGCCATTCCCTAGAGTATTAAAATGTGCACCTTCCTTTCCCGACATTTTGTGAAATTAGGCCCAAAATTCCTCCAGCGAGCTCATGTGCCTGGTGTCCCAGACCCACATCCTTCATAGTCGATACGTTAATAACAATATGTTAAGGCATGTCAATATTAGGTGCGAGAAAGATTTCACATGCATTTCTCAGTGTTGGAACAATGTACTGCTTATGCCACAGGCTATCCAGGGCAAGGGGTGGGAGGGTTGGATGGTGTTAACCCGCTAGAGACCTGGTTTAGGGCAAAGGTAGGAATTGGATTCGAAGCCAGGTTAGGGTGAGGGAAAAAATTGGGATACCAACCCAGGTAGCCTCAGGCATCTACACACCTCTTGCAACAACAGGCTTCTTCACATAAAATCCCCATATAGTCTGTAAGTCCCTTAGCCCTAACCACTAGCTCACTTTTTCAGCAACATTTTAAAGCTCCTTTGAGTGATGAAAAAATCCAAACAATATTGAGGTTGATTTAGCTACAGAGCCTCTATCACCTTTCTCTACTGGTCTTCTTACTGGTTCGCCTACCTCTGTGATCATTCCATAATTTTTTTAATTAAAATTTTCAATCAAACACATGGCATGTGTGTAACAACCCTTACTGAAAATAGTGCTATAATGATTTATTTATTTATTTATTTGTTTGTTTGTTTGTTTGTTTGTTTAGTTATGTGTAGTTCAGAGATCATGGGACAGCCAGTGCTGCTATTCTAGTTTCCTCTTCTTAGCCATGAACAAAGTCAGTTCTCATATCTCTTCTTTTTGACAATGTAGCATCACTCAGTGTTTACCAAATGTATTCTAACTCAAATCTTGCATTTACACAGTCTTTACTCAATGATATCTATATGCTGTGTTATTATGTGTCTTAAGTGTGTAGTGCTGCTTCTTGCAGATTCCAGTTCTTTCCTGTTTTTACTGGAGCAGCAGTGTTCTTGACTGCTGGGTCCTTATGACAAAGTCATTTCCTGGCTGGCCTCAGCACATTTAACCCCTCCACCCAGAAGGTTACTGGTAACTCCAAAATTTCCATTCACATATAATGCACTTTTACAACACACAGTACTCTAAGCCATTGTTCAGATTGTCTAGTGTCTACCTTATTCACCATTCTCTCAAATTCATACGCCTCTGTAAAAGCAATACATATACATTTCAATGCAAAACCCCAAACAGCCAGAACCCTCAACTTCAATTCACCAGACATCCTCCATAGGGAATTCTGTAAGCTTACTAACCATCAGTCTCTAGTCCTTCAATTTGGAACTGTACCACCTACCTAAACTCTTTACTGGTTTCTCTACAATATAAGGAGTCACCCACCATGAATGTCAAGGCCAAACTCCACCTCCAACCAACCAACCTCAAGAGTTTTCCCCTGCCTACAGATACACTTCCACTTTGTTATGTGCTACTTTCATCCAATTACAGATTGTCACTAAAACCCAGTAACATCTGTCATCATACATTTGTACGTGATCCAAGCTGATGTGTCAAAAATTAATCAATCCCACTGCAAAATGTTGGACTTTTATAATTAATAAATGAGACATTTTTATGTAAAAAAGAGCTTTTTGGTGGAATAGAGATCATAATCTCATTCCCAAATTGAGTTAGTTATCTTTGACATGGGATGGGTGAGATTCTTTACAACTTCTGCTTCTTCATACTGTTAATGAAGTGTCGCTTTTGTCACTTGTAATATTTAATCACAAATGTAGTTTTTTTGTAAATAATGCTACAATATCAAGCCAATTAACAAGGATTTTAAAGGAATAAAATAGCAGATATGACAACATTATCTTATCATCAAGTTCAAACACCATGTCCCTTATAGGTGTCCCACATACACCGTTTATGTTAAGTTATTTCACCTAGTGTCATCATCTCCAACACCATTTTTATTAATAGCAATTTATGACTACAAGGTCACTTTCATTTTGCTACTGCAGACCAAATCCCTCGCCAAAGATCTGTTACTCTCACAAAAGCTGCTCTTTTGCGAGATTCACACCCAGAGCGCATAACTAGATAGGGAATAGTTTGCACAGCTGGTGGGAAAGACTGTGTGCATTCTCTCCTTTCCATGACTATAATCACATTACTCACAAAAGAACCATTAAACCCTATCATATCTTACTGCATAAGGTGCAGCCTTATGGATGTAGAGTTTTAAATTATGATGAAAAGAAAACAGATGGAGATGAGTAATTGAAGTATGTTGTGCAATGGAATACATTACATTACAAATATTCAACATTCAAGATACTTAATGATATCTGGTATAATATTATGGGCTTCTCTATATTATATAGTATTATATATATAAACTGCCTCCTCAAATAAATAAATAAATAAATAAATAAATAAATAGTGTGGAAGAATACCATCACTTTGGATTTAACTTCAATTTAAAAACATTAATGTTTAGGCACTGTATGTGTTGTTAATAAGTGCAAAACAATCTACTGGCAGTGGTACAGTAGTAAACACATTTCTTGTAAACAATGAGTGAGAGGCAGATCTTGGTCAATAGCATACTGTAGCGACACGGTGCTGCTAGCGTGGCTGATGCTGGGTATTTGTATTTGTAATGATGTGGCTCCTCCTCAAATGTCCGATGTTAGAATGCCTCATGATCAGCTGAGCTCCATCTGAGCATGGTCATTTTATCATTTTGTTTAGTGTCAGTGTGATTGTCTGTATTTCAGTTTAGTCTGTATGTAGGTTCTGCCATTTTCCCTTCTTTTCCCTTCCCTTCCCCTGTGCTGACTATGCATCATCCCTACAATATGGCTGCTCACGTTTGGTATTTTCTGAGAATACTGTAGTACTCAGTCACAAGAGGCCTGTTTTCATTATCTCCAGTGAACTAATAGGTAAAACATCAAAAGTTGGTAACACGTCTGATATATGGAGCACACCCCCTTTGCCCCAAATGAGTTTAAAACACTGACTGTGTGACAGGGCTTAGGATGCAGCTATCTTTAAACATTCAGCTATACAGCTCATATTTAAACATTTGAAATTTGAAAATAATCACAATTCAATTTAACAATTTAATAATCCTATGTTCCAAAATAAGATAATAATAAAAAGATGCAGCACGTTCCCTATTTTTCTAAGTTGATTCTAAGCCTCAATTATTACATTGTATATGGGAACAGTTAGTATAATTCCAATGACGTCAATTTCAAGGCTCACATATCTGGAAATGGTTACAAAGTGACATAGTATCATATTTTCTCACTACGACAAGAGACGCCTTTGCTCAGAGAGACTTTTGCTAGCTGAAAGCTAAGACTACTTTGCAGTTTGCTTCATTCCTTGGAAGGATGAGATTAATGATTTATTGATAAATGTGGTGTCTTCCTGATCTGTATTACCCACCACTTTCTTAGTCTGACTCTACCTCATTCTCCTTTATTCTTGCCCTCACTTCATGGCCAACATCCTCAGTTGCCTCTGCAGACTTCTGCTCTTAGTTCCTTGCAAATACTGTCAAGCTGCCTTTCCAAAAGGATGGATAAATGCACACACACACACACACACACACACACACACACACACACACACACACAAACACACAAACACACACACATACGCACGCACACAGAAAAACACGTACAGTTTTCTCTCCCAAAAAATATCCCTGTGAACTCAGTGAGGCTTCAGGGTGAAGCAGAAGATACACTGTTAACAGTCAGTGTGCTATGTCTGGATATAATTGTGTTTAAAATATAGGTAGGAGTATAACAGCTGTATGAGAGAACTGTATGTATGTATGTACAGTATGTATGTATACTAATTATATTAATATACTATTCACATATTCTTTCTACATATAATATATTATATGTAATACGTGTTATACATTAATAATAACATCTTGCTATTAATTAATTATGTATCCCAAAACCATTTGTGTAATTACTGTGATGTCCATGTCTTTTACTGAAAATGCTTTAAACAGCCTTTCCCACAGAGCTTATCTTTTTTTCCTTTTTTTCACATTTCTAGCATGTTTACAAGGCTGAGAAAATAGGGGTTAATAAACTACAGGTTGGCACAATAACCTATGTGTAGGGTTAATGCCCTAAGTCAAATATGACATGGTACAAATCCCATAAATCATATGCATATTACATAAATATCATGTGTATATATGTTTAATCTGACCTGGCTAACCCTTTGTAGATATGTTATGCCTGGGTGTTTGCTTATAAAAGAGTATGTATGTATGTATGTATGTATGTATGTGTGTGTGTGTGTGTGTGTGTGTGTGTGTGTGTGTGTGTGTGTGTGTGTGTGTGTGTGTGTGTGTGTGTGTGTGTGTGTGTGAGTGTGTACACATGCATGCATGAGTTGGTGTGCAAAAAATATAAAAAATGATACATTGCTAAATTAATTGTAAGCTACTGGAAAGACATAGCAGTAGTACAGTACAGCATTACAGTAATAGTTACTGTAAGAAGTTTAATTTAGCTGTCATTTAAGTGTTTTCAGAAGCTGTTTTGGAAACAGTATTAATTTTAGATAAAGACATTTGTTTTTGTTTATCTGTCTGTCAGTTTGCGGTATTCAGCGGACACTGGTGTGGTTTTTGCAGTTTGATAAAATCTGAAATCTGATCCCTTTTTATATGTACAGTATATCTAACAATTTTGTCTCTCTCTCTCTCTCTCTCTCTTTCTCGCTCTCTTTCTCTCTCTCTCTCAGTCATATATCAATGATTTACAATTAATTGTGTTCTGTCCATTTTCTGTCTGTTAATTGTGTTTACCATGTTTTGCAGACACTACTTGTATTTTGTACAACTAGAAATGCTTTTTTCATGCTAATAAAGCTCTACTAAACTGAACTTTTATTTATTTTTTTATACATCTTATGTATTTGAATTTAACGGTAATATATAATATATATGCGTGTGTGTGTGTGTGTGTGTGTGTTTGTGTCTGTGTGAATATTATCTGTGTGTGTGCAAGTGTGTGTGTGAGAGAGAGTGAGACAGAGAGAGAGAGTGACAGAAAAAGAGACAGACAGAGACAAAGACAGAGAGACAGACACAGATACAGTCTGTGTATGTGTGTGTGTGTGTGTGTGTGTGTGCGTGTGTGTGTGTCTGTGTGAGTATGTGTGTGTGTGCAAGTGTGTGTGTGTGTGAGAGAGAGAGAGAGAGACAGAGAGAGAGTGACAGAAAAAGAGAAAGACAGAAACAAAGACAGACAGAGACAGACACAGATACAGTGTGTGTGTGTGTGTGTGTGAGAGAGAGAGAGAGAAAGTGAAAGAGATAGAGATAGAGTGAGTGTGTCTCTCCTCTGTGTGAAGATGTTAATGAGTTGTATCAGGTCTTGCCAGTGCAATTACTGAGGGAGTTTGAGCCACAAAAGAAATGTTCAATTAACAGAGCCCAGTGGATGATGTGACCAGCATATGCTCTTAATAGCTTACAATGCCCCCACGACTTTCCCATTACACCACACACACACACACACACACACACACACACACACACACACACACACACACACACACACACATTCAGCAGTGCCTTGACAGCTCACACAAAGGCAAAGAAAGATAGGAGGCAGTGAGTGTTGATAATACTGTCCTTATATCACTGAAATAAAGACATGCTGGGTGAATAACACATGGAATATAAACATTTCCAATTGCAGAAGCCAGCAAAATAGCCAACAACTACAACACATCCAATTCAGATCAGGTACAAATACATCCTATATTCCTCCCCTGGCAGGCCATCTTCACAGCCAGACATGGTGTTAGCACGAGGGGCCATAACATCAAGGTAATCCGACATCCTCCCTGTCCTCATTTGCCCTCTGTTTTATACTGGGGCTGTGAGTAAGACAGAGAGTGGTAGAGGCTGCGGTTTGATTATTCACTGTATGCACATGCACCATGTAGAGCTGATAAATATTGATGGGTTTGCCTTCTCGATGTTCAAGCTGAGAGGGCCAGAATCACACAGGGTAATTACAAGATATTTGTAAGCAATACTTTTCACGAACTGTAAATGTCATAATTGTGGGGTTTGCATTTTTTTCTCAGCTCTAACAACCACTTGTTTGTATGTTGTTGGTGTTTTATTCATATAATGAGCACAGTGCACAGGGCAGTGCAGCCCTAGTCAGCGGTGTTCATCAAAGCTAATTCAATTTTCACACCTCTTTCTCTCCCTCTCTAAGACTGAGCGCTGTTTCAGCACTCCAGCTCAATGGCTCTACTCTCCTGTCAGGCCCTCTGCATTATCAGTGAGCTGGCCATCCCAGCCCCCGCCAGACAACACACATAAATGAGCGAGGGGGTTGCAGCAATTACCAACAAACACAGACAGGTCAGCGCAGCGTTAAAATGTCAAGCTGCTTGAGAACGATGTGAAATAATTTATTACCCCACAGCATGCAAATGCATCTGTCCACAAACGTCTTCCATTTCATCCCATCAATGAAACTACTAATAAGTATGATATTGAATTTAGTGTGGTGTTTTGTGTAGGGAGTTCATTTCCCACTCTAACTTTGATATCAAGGTCTATGACAGAAAGCAAATGAAGACACACTTTCATCGCCCAGTGGGGAACTGGGAGGGCTAAGCCTCTGTGGGCAGCTGGGCCCAAGTGTATTTTGGCAGTGAACTGAAATGCCAGACAAGATAACACACTTTTTTAGCCTAGGAGTATGGTATGGTAAAAAACCCACAATCACAGCTCCAACAATGTCCATCACAGAATCCTGCACAGTCACAAGGTTCAGTTGGGGTTGATAACAAATACGCAGAGGTGGCAGAGGCTACACACTACAACGCTGCTGAGAGCCGTAAAATAAAACTGCTGTGTATTTAACAAAGAATCAATAAATATCTTGTTTTCATTCTTTTGTCAACTAAATGTGTGAATGGATATCATAAACTATTCTCTATAAAGGACAGGTGTTAAAACACTTTGTTTAAGAAAAAACATCTAATAGTATATTGAGAAGCAGGCAACCCACATTATACAGAAAGAACAGCAGAAACAAAGGAAGCAAATGGGGAAAAAACGCTGACTTGTCACAGCAATGGTATGGCGTCATGGCTAGATTGGACCATGGGAGGTAACAAGCATGCTTTGGACAATTTTGTGAGGAGTCAATTATTTTTGTTATTATTATTATTATTATTATTATTATTATTATTATTATACTTTAGCACACTGTAAAACCAGCCCTAAGGGTCAGAAAATGGATGGAGAGTGGGGGCTGGTCACAGAAAGATCCTTTCCCTTTTTTCCCTAATTCCATCAGTTCCACTTCCAAATCGCCTTAGCAGGATGCGGGCCACAATACTGTGCTCAGTACTGTAGCTCAATATCCATGCCACATCAATGTCCTCTGTTACAAAACATTTTGTGACATCAAGGACAATGCAACACTGAGATTACCACAAATGCTAACACTTTTGTGTTTGTGTGTGTGTGTGTGTGTGTGTGTGTGTGTGTGTGCGCGCGCGCGTGTGTGTGTGTGTGCGTGTATGTGTATGCATGCACATGCCCCCGATAGCATTCATGTGTGTTTGTTGAAGTGAAAGACACAAATAAACTAACCTTGAGGGTCCAAGAATAGACAAACCTCTCTGTTGTTGTACTTATAAGCCAAATAAACAAATAAGCAAGAAAAAACAAGTAGGATGCATAGCATAAGCAGAAATGATAAAATAATTTAAACTAAACGTGCCTAAAAAAACAAGTATACCCACAAACAAAAATAAAAATATATACTTAATTTTAAAGATAAAACCACAAAAGCATCAGCCTCTGGTCAGCACATACACGTTTTTTTAGACTTTTTTGTCTGACAGCTTCCCTGACAGGTCACAGGACATGTGTGGCATTTGCATAGTGAGTGAGCAACAGAGGGCACGAGACCTGCGATGCAGGTGCCATGTTTACGCGGTGGCAACCTTCAAGGGCCAGCGCTGATAGCGCAGACAGATTGTAGTGGCTCAGGGCAAGACACCGGGTCAGCCAGAACAGATGGGGGTTGGGGAGCAGCAGAGATGCAGAGAGCATACAATGACAAAGCAGCTACAAACAGACCTGTGCACATGACAGGCCAAGATACTGGGCTTCAAAGCAGTACACGGCTGTAGCATCAGCCATCCCGTTTTTTTTCAAAAAAGATTCTTGATTAGGAGAGTCATGTCACTTGAGAGAGAGAGGGAGAGAGCGGGAGAGAGAATTAAAGAAAGAGAGAGAGAGAGAGAGAGAGAGAGAGAGAGAGAGAGAGATAGACAGAGAGAGAGAGAGAGCGCTTCTGAGAGGCTGATGAGCCTGTTCTCACTTTGCAGTCTTCATTATTAGAAAAGGAAGAACGATGAGCAATTCATAAAAGGAATTCAGTTGCTAAGGGAACATAAAAATATGTCTGATACAGACAGGAATGTCTGTGATGTGAAATAGAAGGGGTGAGAGTGAGAGAGAGAGAAGAAAGAAGACAAGAGAGGGAGAAAGATAGAAAAGGAAAAGGAGAGAGAGACACCAGATGGAACTCTAAAGCCCTTGTGTCACAGATAAAGGTTCAAACAGCCAGCCCTAGTGTAGAATAGCTTATTGATTCCCTCACACAAATCCCATCCTGTAGTGCAATAAAGGCTTCATAAGACATAAAATCTGCAGGCCCCGTGTCACTGTGTTATTCTGGGCTCAAATGGGGAAGGCTGGCGCCTGCATAATAAAACATGTGGAATTTTTGTACTCCGATCAATGTTTTGACCTCATATATTAGCGCTCCTTCTGCATAGCTGCATGGCGTTATAAACCACGAGATGAGGAATGAACAGGCATCACAATGAAAACCATAAATTGGAACCTCTCAGTGAGGCCGGGTAGGTCTGTGCCATTCCTTAGCTTTGTGCGTGTGTGTGTGTGTGTAAAAATCGGTGTCTTACAGCTAATGCTCGAGTTCTCCCAGCGGACAGAGAGGACGTTGTTGTGCTCTAACACTAATCAAGGACTCTGGGCAGAATGACTGAGGATGCGCATCTGTAGATGTAACAACAGGGTAACACACTCTTGCTGTGAACTGCAAACTGTGAACACACACACACACACACACACACACACACACACACACACACACAAACAAACACTCAGAGAGAAAGAGAAAGAAAGAGAGAGAGAGGGAGGGAGGGAGAAAGAGGGGGGAGTAAGAGAGAGTGAGAGAGAGAGAGAGAGAGAGAGAGAGAGAGAGAGAGGGTATGGAGTGCAGGGAATGAAACTCCTGAGGCAGTGCAGGTGACATGTTGATGACACCTCATAAAAAAGCCGCGTCTGAGGGGGGTGGCTGCCGTGGACTGAACACATGCCACACGCTTTGGCAAACCGGGGACCAGCAGGCTCATATTCAAAATGCAAACACATCACCACTAACAATCATATATTTTTTGAGGTCCTGCCTACTCACTCCTCTAAAATGATGTTTTATATGATCGGCAAACTATTGTCTGTCAACTTAATGTCAGGACAATAATACGGTGGTTGTTCACAGTAAGACAAAGTGACAGTTTTAAACTTTTAGTACGGAAGAAATACCAAAGGTAATAATTAAGAAAAACACATGGTTATGATGTTATTAGTGACTGTACATAATATAAAATAATACCTAATTAATTTAATATTTATGTAATTCAAGAGTTTAAAGAAAAAACTTCAGAGCAATTTCCTGCTTAATTAGACTAGAAATGAATTACAATTAATCAAATCAATGATCATTTTTAATAAATGACTTGAAAAAAAGACAACATTTTTGTGAACACATTTCCTACAATAGCAATTGTTTTAAGGCAAGATGATAATGCTAACATCCTAAATTATTCTTTTACTAATGTGGTTATCAGAAGCAAAGAACCCAATGTCTGTTTTGGTTTTTGTTTTACTGGTCACTGGTCACTCATGGCATTGTGATGCTATTTCTATCAGTTTGGATGAAAATGCCTTTAAAATAAGACAAGACTGATGTTTTTTATAGCAACTCAGAATGAAACTTCATTAAAAAAAATAATGACATTTCCTCTTTCCTGTTTAAAAGGGTGCTATGAGAACTATGTGCTATATGGTATGAGAACTGAATGAACAGTGAAATAATCCTTCCCCGAAAAACAAGTAGCATCACAAAAAATCCCTTCACAAAACACACACACACACACACACACACACACACACACACACACACACACACACACTCACACACACACACAGTGTTATCGTTTTTAACACCAGTGGTCCAATGCTTTCCAGTATCATTACCCAGTAATCGCTAAATCGCAACAGGAATACAAGGATTTAGCTGCGTAACTGTTCACTGTAAACACAGTGAGGCGGATGGTGGAATGGTGACACTGTGACTGCGGTGGCGAAGATGATGGGATGGGAATGGTGAAGCGAGGGACAGCACACAAACCCGGATCAGCTGGAACACTGCAGACTGAATACAACAAGCACCGGGTAATGTTAACTATTTTCACATGAACAGAACCTGATACTATATGTGAATGTATAAATGTAGTAGTCTTTTTTTTTTCTTGTAGTGAAATGATTTCTGTTGGAAATGTCTTAATGTAGATGGTACATAAAATCTCAAAAGCAATATCAAAATAAATCTGTGTCTTTAACGAACAGAAATCTCTGTCTTGTATACATGACTGTTTATTCATTTAACTTTTACATCTTTCTACAGTTTCTACACATTAATTGCAGACAATAACAGTAGTCTAAAATGTACCCATCATTTTACAATTTTACCATTTTTAACATATAAGTATTAAAATATATCCACGCACAAAAATAAGCCAAGCATAACACTGGGATGGGATACGTGTAGAGATGTCATACACAGTGCATCATTTGCTCTCTCTTTCTCTTTCTCTCTCTCCATTTCTCTCTTTCTCTCTCTTTATCTCTCTCCATTTCTCTCTCTCTCTCTCCATTTCTCTCTCTCATTCTCTCTCCATTTCTCTCTCTCTCACACACACACACACACACACACACACACACACACACACACACACACACAGACACACACACACACACACACAAGCACAGACACAATTACCAAATATCCACATGCATGCTTGTTCTCTTTCTTGCTCTCTGTTGTTATAAACCTGTTCTGCTAAAATGGTTACGCTGAGTGTGGCTATGTGTTGAATCTGAGTATCTGAGTTTGTGTGTTAGCATAATTAGCATACATTTGGGAGAGGGAAAAAGGGCACAGGGCCAGGGAGTAAAAGTCACAATACCATGCTGCACTGAAGAATTATGTGATAATAAACAAAAACAGCATTACAAAATTTCATTTTTTTGGAACCTCATATCAGCATGGCTCACACATATTTAGTAATCACACTGGTCATCCATAAATTCAGATATCCCTACAGCACATGTACACCACAGCAGTGAAATATTTACACATATACCCCCACAGCTTCCTTAACTTCTATCTGCTGTTAGATGTGTGCCTCACAGTGCCATTAGTCATGTAGTGTGGCCTCCCCCAGTGTGGCATACACAACACTGGCTTCAGAGGAATGGGATCTGAAATCAATTGTAAGGAGGCAGGAGGGATGATTATACTGCATTTAGCTCAGGGTTTTAAAACACTACAGACCTCAGTGAGGGGAATCTTCTTTAAGGGGTTGGTCGATGGACTAACGCTGCAATTTGTTAAGTAATCTAGAAGCCTTCCAAGGAAGTCGATCAGTGCTTATCAAAATCAGGACAGTGGGAGGGACTGATAGGGAAGGGAAAAAAAAGAAAACGGAGAGAAGAAAAATAGAGGGAGAGAGAAGAGAGAGTGCAGCTGAGGTTTCAATTTGCTCACAATATATATATATTTATCAATTTCAGTTTCCTGAAGAATGAATAGTTTATTTAGAGAGACAAATTGAATTTGAAAAGGACTTCAAGTAAATACATTGAAACTAAAGTGTGACCAAAAGGACTGTGGACAATTATGATGAGTAATCTGAACAGACAGTATGAAAATGAATTTTATGTGAAGAACACAATGAGAAATAAGACATAAACTATGCCTCCTTGTTTGTTGATAAATTTGTTCAATGATGCTACTCTATCTCTGTGTTTAAACACAGGCTTGGCAGTGCAAGAGACTGACAGCACAGAGGACTACATTTTACAACATATTTTGCATTTGCATACACTGGCATTCATTATTAAGGTCAAAATGCATGGCAGGTAATTACAGTAGGATATCTCCTGTCTCAGAAAAAAAATGTGGGTGCATTTTGGTTCTGCCCAGAGGAGAGGAGGCTCCCTTGCAATGGTCTGAAGTCTGAGAGATGCCCATGAGTGAACACTGACACATGGCATCACCTCCTTTATTAATGACACAACCTTAGAGACAAAGAGTGGACATTCTCTTCCTGGCCATGCCATTCTTGATGGCCTCCACAGGATGAACTAAAAGAAAAACAGGAGAGAGTCATGTCCTCTTTTATCTGTTCTGGTGTGCACAGGATGGAGTTTCTCATCCCTGGACCAAAGTGGACGCTAACGACGCACTGATAGCAAGGGGCAGGGGAGGGGGGAAGGAGGGGAGTGAGAGGACGGGAGGGTCAGCGCCCCCACCCCCCTACCCCCCAAACACCCCACCTCCCCTTTTCTCCTCCTCCTCCTCCTCCGCAGGTCTTGCTCTTACGGCCACGAGGCGCGCTAACGCAGTTTAAGCGGCGGAGCGCTCGGGATCGCTTACACCATTCATCACCAGGATTACTCCAGTGCTCCGCTCAGACCCACGCTATAATGCCCCTTTAATGAGGCCCAAAATGCTTTATGTTTTGATGCATTGCCATCCAGCTGAAAAGCAATACAGAAATGGGCAGGAGGATCATCAGCAGGCACGAGCATTTTAGCAACATTACTTGCAGAGTGGGGGAGCGGGAGGAAAAGGGATGGAGAGAGATAGATAGAGAGAGAGAAAGAGAGGGAAAGAGAGACATGGGGAGAGTGAGAGTCAGAGAGGGAGAGGAATAGAGGCTTAATGACCACTTTACTTTGGGTCCTAACACAGTTAGAAGCTGGGGTGGGGCAGGTCATGTAAAGTGATACCCAAGAATAGATGACTGCTCTCAGAGTTGTGGAAATTTAGTCCAAATAAGATTATGTTCAGATTTAAAAACAATTTATCAAAGACTGTAACATCTCTCACTCGCTCAATGTGTCATGTTCTAGATACTTCCGTAGGCTATAGCAGAGTCTCTGTTGTGGAAGACATGTGAGAGTGATGTGGATATGGACAGACGTAATGAACCACACATCATACTGATGATTGCATTTTCCCCTTATTTATTGTTTCTGATAAAGCACATTACATACCAGTTTTCCGAGCTATAACATATCCCGCTCTTGAGAGATTTAGATTTTTATAGCTGATATCCTGATCCACATGTACTCTAAGCAGCCTCTGTCAGACAGCCTCCTAATGAAGGTCAAATGAGCAGCGAGTGAGCAGGCTGGCCTGACTTACAGTACATGATATAAAGCCATACGATAGAGCATCAGTCCACTCCCATGGGGCTGATTGTGCAGAAATCTGAGGGGTGAGAGAGCGAGTGAGAAGTAATCCTAGTCTAATCAATACTATTCAGTTAGGGTGCCAACAAAACCACATTCTGGTGTATCTCTACAGACAGGGGAGAGAGAGCAAGAGAGAGAGATAGAGAGAGAGTGAGAGAGAGAGAGAGAGAGAGAGAGAGAGAGAGAGAGAGAGAGAAGAGAGAGAGAGAGAGAGAAAGGGAGAGAGAGAGGGCGAGAGAGAGATGATGCATTCATAAATGCTTTACAGGGTGGAAATTGTGATGCATGTGGATATTTTATCAATACACAGCACTAAGACTGAAACAGTGGTGATACTCATTGTCATACGTTTTCCACTGCATGGTCATTATGTTATGCTCATCCAGTGAAAGGGATGATGGGGCTCAATGCCCTGTCCTCCTCTCTTCTGCCCTCCTGTCCTGTCCTGTCCTCTCCTGCTTTAACAGCTCAGCCATGGATTCTCAGGCTCTACCAGAGGTACAATGCGGAGGTGCTCATGTAAGTGTGTCAACAGTAGCACCTCTTCAGTGTGCTACTGACACCAACTGGCAGGAGCTCACCTCACAGCCTCACAGTGACACCCACACTCAATCACACACACACACACACACACACACACACACACACACACACACACACACACACAAACACACACACACACTCTAGTCACATCCCAGGATGTACAGTTACAAAGAAAGATACAAACACACAGAGATACACACACAGGCACACACACACACACACACACACAAAATCATTCACATACCCAAACACACATCTTCACAAGTGTACACAAAAGTACATACGCACACACACAAACACACAAACACACAAACACACACACACACACACACACAGACATCCACACACCACACACAAATCCACACACCACACACACATCCACACACCACACACATTTTGATCCAGCACTGCCATCACCAAGCCCAACACACTCGACCCTGCCATGTTTTCCCTATACATCAGCCCGATGTGGAATCCAATTACAGCTAAAGTCAGAGAGAAAGCCAAGTAGCTATTGACCTCATAGCACACTGCATTTATAGATGGGAAATTCATAATGGTCTAACAGGCATGCCAATCCTCCTGAAAGCTTGCCAAGACTTCTTTTTTTAATATTGAACAAATAGGGATGAGGCTATCTTCTACTGGTAAATTACATAATCATTTAGGGTCTAGATGGAATCAATTGTTTTAATTAAAGTTCCCAAGTAGAGACACCCTCTGTGTTGCAAGAATGTTATAAATAAACAATTAATTTTCCTGGCTGCACAAACCATGCTTGCTCATAAACGACAGAAGCATCAGGGAGTGGCAGACCTTGTTTTAAATGCCAAAGCATTAGGATGACAACCTCAAAACCATCACCCACAAAACAGATGAAAGCAAACAAAATCGGGCTCTCCTCTCACAGTGTGTTGATACCAGTTCAAGGCAGCACGTCTTGCTCCTCTTCGAGCGTCTCACCAAAATAGCTGCATTTGTTCAATGGCAAGCTTGTCATGAAACGGCGGCATGGAGATCGTCCCCCTATATTCCAAAAGCCTATATTTATCCAAATCTATCCTGGAATGAAGCCGTAATTGAGAGCTCTTTTTAGAACTCACTCCTCTCTGCTCCACTTTTGCAATCGTTTGTGGGTCACTATTATCTGGGAAGGTCCGGCAGTAATTAATCCTGCTCATCTTGGACACAGTGCCCAGCATAGACAGAAATCTGGAGTTCACTTAGGGTCATTACATGTGTTGTTGTCAACATCCAAACACAGGTTAGTGGTGCTGCCCCCTCCCCGCACACAGATGTGTAGGCTATTATAAATAGCGGAAATCAGAATATGGCCTCCTGTACGGGTTTGTTTTTTTTGTTTTGTTTTTTTTTTTTCATCCACACCCACACATATGAGATTTGCCCAAGGAAATGTGTACTAGCACACAGGTGGCATGCCGTCCTCCTCCTCCAGGTCACATTAAGCACCCCACATTTGCATAAACAATATCAACAGCTTAAAAATGGCAGAATAGCTAATCCATTTGACCTATTCAAGTGGCTAACGGCTGTGGACACATTAGTGAAAACGATTGAAACAAATGACAAAAGCCTCACAGTAGGTTTGCAGTCAAGAGGGCAATGAAAGAGCGTGGTGATAATGGATCATATTTTGGGATGTAGAGCTTCGGGGTGTCATTCAGCCCCGATCTGAATTAAAATGCCATTGTGAATTGCATAGGATGACTAATGGATTTTTATATTTGTGCCAAAGTGATTATTTTCATGATCATTAAAGCTTGCATTCTTCCCTCTGAAACACTAAGGCTGCCAATGGTGTTATTTTATTTTCAACAACCTGTACTTTAAGTAATCTTACAAGGAAATAGCAAACCAACCTCACAAAATCAATAACAAAACCAGAGTTACTCAATATCTCTTGAACATTTGAGTTAATTCAACTCAAGTAACTGCAAGCATCCAGTCAATAAGTACTGTCTGAGCTCATTCTGATGGTTGGACAGTTATAACTACTTGGTCAATGTACCACGCTGCAGATACTCAGCTATGAAAACATGTGATGTGGCATCACTCAATTCTTCTCAACTTGACAACTTAATGTCCACACATACACTAAAACCCACAAACAGGTATGAACAAGTCTTTGTGAAATTACAATTTACACACACATTATCTATTATTCACACAATAACACGAGTCCACACTAGATATATAAATAGACACACACACACACACACATACGCACAGAAGTCCATGCTGAGACATTGCTGAAAGACCAGGGAGAGCTCGAGTAGTGGTTGTGGGGTGGGATCAAGTATTTCTACAATATGCCTGAGGAGATAAACACACCCAGTCATCTGCCAGCCTCATTAACCCACATAGGTCGTTGGATTAATAAGCATCAAGTGCTTCAACAATAATGTTTACTTGCCAACAGTGCTTTTAATGGAGAGGCACTATGACTAATTTAATTATTATGAAAATATCAAGACAAGGGGTACTACCTGTGCCTCTAGTGGTGAAAATAGTGCTGGTAATTATATGAACACGCAGTCGAAATGTTCTGGACTTTCGTGTCATATGGCTAACTAAAAACAAAAGATGGCAAAATCGAAGATAAAATGCTCAATTCAGACCTCTCATCTTAACTTTTATAAAGTCTGTCGAGACAACATGACAAAATGCTCAAAGCTGTTGATTCATACATGATAGTTTGGATGAATGCTAAAATGCGGACTGTTGAAATATAGACATGATGAAATTGTGACTGTTTGATAATGTCAAATTGTGAAGAAATGTAGTCTATATGGTGACATTATATTCTACCAGTTACAAAAAATGATACCTCTAAATGTAAGACTTAAAGTTGCACTTTTACGAGACTGATTAAATCTGGCCTTTAAACTTAAATTACAAAACAAGCAGTACCAGAACCCTGAAATGAAAATCAAAGTGTCAAGCACATAGCTTCCACAGATGTGTTCTTTCATTTAAACTCTCATTTATCAGACATCCTGATGTTATCACAAAATTCCATAGAAAGGTTAATATATTTTCTTCCAAGATCAAGATCAATATATAATAACACTATATATTCCATTCCTTATTTATATATTTATTTAGCAGTTTGACATTTTAACATTGTGTTGACCTCAATACTGTTTTAGCACAGGCGCGTGACTTGACAATTTCCTGCCTGCCAAGTAAAATTAAAGACTTCTGACAGGCATTACACTACAAATCATTTCATTCATGGGAAAAATACAGGACTGTCTGCCAGGACCTGCCACTGTGCTTTTCTCCAAACGCCTCTGCCAATGGCACAAATTACAACTCCTCTCCACTCCTTCTCCTCTCCTCTGCAGCTTCTTTGTGAGTGCCACATTCAGCCTGTAAGACAACTGCAGGAATCTGTACATGTGTGCGCTGCGTTTTCAAGCAGGCAAGGAGAAGCATTCGTTACCAGGAAGCAAAGCAGGAAGTAAGGGACAGAAGGGGGAAGGCAGAAAGGCAGGAAGACAGGCCGCTTTATTTTCTCAAGCGTCTCCTCTACACGCTCTGGCTTTTCCCATTAAAAGGTGCCAAAAAGCATCTCCTCCTTAAGACGCCACACAGCTGGGCCCCAAGGTCCTACCACGCGTGCCGCCGCCGACAGACATCTGGTTTGCACCTCCCTGATATGCCACAGCGGGAAGCGGGTGACGGGGACGCGCCATCCCGCCTTGGCCTCCTTGGGTCGCACTGGGGAGAGCCGAGCGCTGCTCTGACGACATCTCCGCCACGAATGTCAAACGGCATGAAAAAGAGCAGGCTTGCAGCCAATTATCACCCCCAAACCAGACCAATTCTCACCCGCCTACCCTCGCACACCCAAGATGATCCCCAAGGCAATGCCACTAGATGGAAAAAAATACATTAAGGATAAAAGTTGTGAGTTTGAGAGATAAGACGCTCCCGTCACCAAAAGTTCCATCTGAAGTTTAGCATGAAGTGGACGAAAGCCTAGATATCCCACAACGATGATTCATAAGCTCTTATATACAGCATAACCAGTGAAGAAAGAAAACTGTGGAAGGTGTCTGAAAATAACACTGAAGCCATCCTACCTGAATGGTTGCCATTTTATTGCTAAGCATCTGGTAAAAATAGATTGTTTAAGTGAAGTTCTATATCACTATGAGCACAAAGAAGACAGACGGTTGGACCTGACACACTCAGAGATTCTTTCATTCTCTGGTGCTTTTTCATCTTTGGGATTTAAATATATATTTCTACCATCTTTTCCACTCCTGTTCGCAACGGGTAAAACTGCAGGACAACAGAAGAGTAAGAGCACCAAGACAATTCTTACAAACTCTATATCAGAGATGATGAAAGTGTCACATGCTTATGATAAAACACCTGCACAGGCATGCAAGAATGCAAACATGTACAGCAGTATGAAACAGTCCCAAAGACAGCCAAGCCAAAGAATAAACAATCAAAAAAAGAGTTGATTTTTTTCAATGTCAGATGGGTGCGTTATACATCTATGTAACTCTTAGCTCTCTATCAGAAAACTAACTCCTTGCTCTCACACACACTCTCTGTTTCTTCCTTTGTTTCTTTCTGTCTGCTTCTTCTTTTTGCTCAGAGTTTAAGACCCTTAATTATGATTGTATCTGTTTCTTTATTTGTTTGCATGGGTGCAGGCAGGGAGGCAAGAAACTTATCAATTTAGACATCAATCAATTTGTCATCTGTTGTCAGACACAAAGCCCGTAGATAATACTCAGTAAAGGCCCACAACGTTTCTGAGCAGCAGATAAACAACACCAGTCCACAGTCAATCTCATATCAGACATGCCATGTAGGGCCAACCATGAACACAGAACAGCTGTATTGATTTTTATTTGCAGGTATTCCTGTCATGCAGACAAGCAATCACAGAAACACACACACACACATACATACACACACACACAGTAGGTGAGGCCACACAACATCTATATGTGCCATTAATACAGACTAAATTATTCAACCTTAAACAAGACATTTTTCTCAGTAACTGCCAAAAGATCTTGCATTTTCTCCCTTTACATTGCATCTCCTATCAATTAGTACATTCGGTAAAGTCATGCTATATACAGACACACAAACATTAAAGGCCATCTATAATAGCAATAATATCATAGCATAGCATAGCACCACATCGCCTTCCCCAGCCCTGTCCTCCAATGCCCACCACACACCCGGCAGATCCGGCCATTATAATAACTTCTACTATCTGCCCTGCTCAACATACAGCAGCTTGCCCTTTCGATCAAACAGCGCTTGCAGAGTCGGCACACTCCATTGTGGAGATATTAAAGCTGGCTGACCAGCTGACCTGAGGATAAATGTCAGAGCTTCGACTGGAGGCCTCTCTGGAATTACAGTTCATATACATGTTCCGAGCTCATGGAACATGGCTATGAACTTTGCTTTTCCCCAGCCCTCAGGTCTGGCACACAGAAGGAACCCCAGCTAAGCTGACGTTTTGGAATGGATTATGAACCTTTCTATGGAAAGCTTGGGAGACATAATGCTGTGAGGCAAATAAGGAAACCGAATGAAAAGGTTGGTACTGGCATGTTGCATAAGTGAGTTTACAGGAAACCTGCAGAAAATATTAAATAGAGGTTTAAATAAGCAAAAGGCCAAATTTGTCAATCATCTGCAGCTTTCAGTGATATATGAATGCAGTGTAACACATGCTGGCTAAGAGCATGAGTCACATAATGGAGTTCCACACATAATTAGAGAAAAATACAAAGATTTATTTATAAATAGCAAAAAGTCAGTATAATGGAAGAAAGCAAAGTGTAGTGCAAAACAAAACTTCTGCCACCGATGGAAGACGAGAGAAGAGGGAACAGGAAGTTTAGGCCTACTTGTAGTATGGACCATCACAAAAACACCATACACCTGCGCCTTCTCAGCCCCCCTCCCGCAATTAGAAACAACTGACATGAGCAGAAGGGGGTGGGGGTAAGGGGGGTGCGGGGGGATCTGGTGCAGACCAGACAGGGTCGTAACACCCCCCCCCCCACCCACACACACTTAAGAAACAATCTGTAACAAGAGCAAAACAAACATCACAGCCATCACAGGAAATCGCATAAGCTCCTGCTTGGTAGAGGGGGAAGGAAACATGTCAATGGCTTAAACTTTAGCCCTGACAGGACATGTCCCTGCCCCACAACCTTCCCAGATATCTGACCGTGCCATGGGCAAATTCACAAATAGCTAGGTTCACAGTTAGCCTCGTCTCAGCTCAAGCAGTGCTTGAATACGAGTCAGATGTCTGTCCCACGTATCGCTGAATGTGACCACATCATCAAGATATACCGCACAACCATCTAGGCCCACAATAACCTTGTTCATTAAGCACTGGAATGTAGAGGGAGCATTCTGTAACCCAAAGCTCATCACAGTGTAAGAGTATAAACCAGATAATGTGAGATATGCATGTGCTCATGGCGTCAAAGCTACCTGGTAATAACCCTTCAACAGGTCAAGCTTACTGACGTACTGTGCAGCTCCACGACCTAAACGATCATCAATTCTCGGGAGCGGGAATGAATCTGGTTTTGTCACCTTGTTCACCTTCTGGTAATCAGTACAAAATCTCAAGGTGTTATCAGGCTTACTTATGAGAAAACAAGGTGACGCCCAACTACAGTATGATGCATCATGTGATGTTCGTTGTCATTCGCACTAAACCCTATACAACTTCCCACACTACCAAAAGAAGCCACGGTAGCCTTTCTACCCAGTTCCTGCTAAATGGACCATCACAGAAACACCATACACCTGTACCTCTGCCACAATCAGAAACAATTGACATAAGCACAAGGGGGCTGAGCTGGTGCAGACCAGACAGGGTCATAACAACAGTAATAAAATGCTTTATAATTGACACAAACACAAAATGCTTATTTTTCATCTTAATACAATAAAAGCACTCATCTTGGTGTAATGTGTTGAGCTGTTTGCCTTTCACAAACCAAAAGGCAGACAACAAAACACCATAAAGTAGTCTGTCAGCTGATACCATCATTTTATGTCAAGGCTAATACTAACAGAAAAACCCTTCCTGCTGACCACCCTGTAATATAACTGTAGCAGAGGGCGAGGGCAGTCACCCCACCTGGCCTCAAGCCCAGGTCTCTGGGGTACCAAACATGCATGCATCTCCTAGCATACTTCCCATTACTATCCATTGCACCCCCCATACTCATGCTTCAACCATCATGGGGTCTCTCACACCAGGGTCACCCTAACCTGGGGGTCCCTTTCAGTAGGTGCGTCCGATGACCTCACACCAACCTTCCGGCTACTGACACCAATTGTAGTGAAGGGCGAGGGCAGTCACCCCATCCTCAACCATTGTGATGGCAGTCCATCACAATAACATTTGTGCTTTTACTGCTTTAATTTAATGATGGCCAAAACAGCGTCTTTGACTGCTGATGGCGAGTCATAATATTTTTGTTAAAATGATAAACAGCTCTACAAGAATGAATGGGCACTTGTTGCATTTTCACCACCTGTTAGAAAAGCACAAACTTGTGAAACAATCTTGGAGAGAGACTATTTCCTAAATTTTCTGATTTTCCCTCCAGTAGTCACTGCATGGGCACTTTAATTGGTCCGATTTTAATTAGACTGTGTAATTCTTAATCAAGACCAAGGCAAAGGTGACCCGATGCTAGCCTGCACTCCTTTAGTGAGATCTCCAGCTGCAATTAAACAAACTTCAGAAGCTCCTGTAAAGGTTGGACCCCGTGAACGGTCGATAAATCTTTAATCCCCTGCATCGCTCATGAGGGCAGGGGCAACTGTGACTTCAGACGTAGGGATCAAACTGCTATCTCGATTTCCCCCCAAAATCAGGCCTGCCTCTCTGCCTCTCTGCCTCTCTCTCTCTCTCTCTCTCTCTCTCGCTCTCACTCACTCACTCACACACACACACACACACACACACACACACACACACACACACACACACACACACACACACACTCATACACTCAAACACTCATACACACAAACATACATCACACACACCTCCACCCTCTTTTAATTTCTCTCTCACCCACTATTTCCCACTATTTCTCTTGGCTGTCCAAATCTGTCTTGGATACAAAGATTCATTAAGAATTGGAAGCTACATCCGGAAATGTGCAATAAAGACAACAAATGATGTGAACTGGTTATTAATTTCAATGGTGGTGACCCAATGCGTCGAGGCCATGTGACACACAGAAAGCTCTCAGCAGCACAACATCTGCTCTCTGTGATGCCTAATTTATTTAAAGATTTATTCAAACACAGCCAGACCAAAGCTGGATGAACTCTCATCCCTACACACGAAAAGTCATTTAATGTTGATAAATACATTCAATAAAAACAAATTAGCTGTACAAAGCTTTTCTTTGCCATGACTTTTTGCCCCTGGTTACCTTTAATTACAGCATCTCTCTCTCTCTCTCTCTCTCTCTCTCTCTCTCTCTCTCTCTCTCTATCTATCTATCTATCTCTCTCTCAATCTCTCTCACACTTTTTTCCCTCTAGACTCACATTTCTCTCATCTCTCTCAGCCTCTCTATGCCATGCTCTGCAGTTGTCTCATTTTGTTACTGATGTCTTAATTGCATTGTTTGGCACCTGTTACATAAAGATTATTATCTATAGTAGACTCCTTGATAAAGCATCCAACACATTCAAATGTGCGAACACTGTCTATAATTACCCAGTACTGGCAAATAACACTGTCACTCATGACAGGTACTGTAAACTCCATAAAGCATTTCTCCAATCCGTTCTTTTAAATATGATATGCTCATAGCTCTATTAGCTCCAAATGTACAGTGAATACACAGATGTTTTCAGAATGAGTCATTACACAAGAAATACATCATAACAGTAGCATGTTTGTTCCTTAGTTCTAAGCCACTTCAGATAAAACCATCTGCCAAATGCAGTGGGAAGTACTAGAAACGTAATGATTCATACTGCAATACATCTGCTTTTATTTCTCTTTCACTTCTGTACAGACATAAGGAAGAGGCAGAAGTTCTGTCAGTGTAGTGGAATGTCTGTGTGTGTATGTGTGTGTGCTTGTGCACATGCATGCACACCGGTTTATGTGTGCCTGTGCCTGTGTTTGTGTGCATGTATGTGTCTTATGTGCCTGCATGTGGGTAAGTTCTGTTGTGACACCCCTGATAAGTTGCAGGAAAGTAGTGAATGTTAATTCGCATCAGTAACCTAACTGCATACCACTTCCATGATTCACAAACTATGAGTGGATTGTCATTAGACGTTAAGATAAACACTGAAGACAAGTTGCTAAATAGATGTTGCCAGGTTTACTACACCCACCCCCACAGCCATAACCTAAGCAGGAAATTGTATTTGAAGGGTAAACTTCAGGTGCTTCATGCAACTATGCACTGAAGTTAGGATGAAGCATGATCACTATATTTGGACTAAATGTACTGTACACCACTGACAGTGTCATTAGAGTGAATGCCTTCTAATTCAAAATCTTTGTGTAGCAATAAATTATGTCCAGTCGGGGTAACTAACTTCTAAGTATGTAAATGCAGACATGCATTTGTGGGGCCTGTATCAACACAAAAAGTATAGTACTGTTTCAGTGTCAGCAGCGCTACATGCCAAAAAGTTATTCTCCCCTCGTGGTGCTGCAAATGTCTTTCTGTTCTGCTAATGACAGCCAAACAACAGCCTGCCAGAGTTTAAGCATTACCATCGGTTGCTCCAGCTCGTCCAAAAAAAAAAAACTACCCACCCCCCCTTTTTTCACTTTACTCACTTTCCCAAGTGCACCTGATATATCAGGCACTCACTTATCATCCGCTTCAGCATATTTCAAAAAAGGGTATAGAGATGGGAGTACCATTCATTCGCCACACACTCCCTTAAAACCTCCATTCATAGATTTAACATAACATCTGCCAAGAGAATGACATGTACTTTAAGTGTTTAACTGCTCGTTTTTCCTGTTCTTGGCCAAACTGCCGGGTGACTGCATCCCATAAGGAACAACTTGGTGTGTATTCTTTCGTAAAAAGTTAAAAAAAAAAATGTTTGCACGAGGAGTGTAACAAAATGGCTGCTTATACTGTACTAATGGTATAAATGTGAAATCGCCAGAGGTCACGGTCAGTAATAAACAGCATTATTAATCTGAGTTACCTCTCTGAGGATTAACCGCTGTCTCCACGGAATCGTTGAAGCGTTGATCCCACGCAGGCTGCACAGGAGGAAGGGTGAAATTCTCTGTGAGGGAGAGAGTAGTGCGCGCGCTGTGTTGAAAACTGCCGGTAGATGAGAGGAATTCAATGGAAATAGGATAGTCTTTGAAATTCTCTGGAGAACCGCTTCCCTATCGTTCGGCCACTGAGTGAGACTAGAGGGACAGTCCAAAAGATTCGCTCTTCAAATCTTCCATGCCGAGCATGACAAGCAAGTGTGGCTGATGGACCGAGTCACCACCGCAGCGTCTTCCTCGGGTGAGAGCCGCTGAAGTTTGGTGAGGACAAAGCAGGAATGATTGCGTCCTCGCTTTCGGTCCGCTGAGATATGGTGTGATGGTGAGCGCAGTCTGTGTCTGAGTAAAGACAGGTGGAAGGCAAACGATGCTGACGAGGGTCCGGCAGGAGTATACAGCCGCGCCGCTCAAGTGCTAGGATAGTTGTGATGGGAAACAGCGACTCTCGAAGCGCGGCTTTGTTTTAACCCATGAACATCAGATATATCAGTCTCGTGACAAGCTTAACCCTGCTTGCGCGGGTAAAGTTTGTCTAAGGCCCCAGACTGGAACAATAAAGACAGGTAGGGGTCATTCCTATTCAGCTGGCAATATATATTTTTTTCATATTGTTTTATGTATGAATCAGTAAAATACATTTGTTGTAATTATAAAAAAAACTTTTCAGAACATCCCTTAGGATGTGTTGTTATATAAAAAAATCCTGTATTTTTAAAATTAGAGATATTATTGTTTTACTTCAAAAGCAGACTTCATATGCATATGCTTGGTGAAGTGAATTTTCCAGCAATATCAAACTCTCTTTGCATGTCTAGCGTAGAGTTTAATATATAGTTTGTCCTCATGTATCAATTAGTAATTTTTAATTACAAATATTAATTTTAAATAATGAACAGGTACATGTTCCGAAATATTCAACAATGAGGACAGTGCAATCACACTACTAGATAAAAAAAGATTTTGTTTGGTTCTGTGACTACAGCTAAAAAATTGTGATGTTTTTACAGGTGTGAGTCAGTGAGTCTTGGACTTCAATAACAATTTGCTGCCTTCCACTCAGCGGGCTCATCAGAGCAAGCATATGGTGCTGTGATCAGGAGGATTGCAAGTAAACCAGTTACTAGATGTGACCCAGTGCTACCAAACCCTGTCAGTAATATTCTTTTAACATCCCCACAGAGGACAACTGTCATTATTATGGCAGTTAGAGTCAGAGCACCACCCTGGCTCCAGACCTTGCTGCGCTTATTAAAAAATGAGATTGTTTATCATGCACAAGAGGGGTTTATAGTCCTCTTTTCTTTTTTCACTTTCCCATTATTATACCCACGAAGCATTCTGGGAGTATATCACCAGTTTCCTCATAAACTTGCAGTAACAAGGAGAACACAGGAAGGCATATTAACTTTGGCAATCACCTCGAGGCTTATGAAACCACCCACAAGGGCCCGGGTGCAAACTCATCTCACACAGAGAAAATAAAGTATGTTTTATCTTTATTGAAATTCCCCCACTCTTCGATGCTTAAATGAGCATTGCTTATGACAAAAATATCGGCGTAAGTGGAGCACAGGTGATCAGCGGAAAATTAGCTTGGCCTAACACTGAGGAAGCTCTGTCATGGTTGTTTTTTATTCGCTCTTTCTTTCTCTTGCTCTCTCTCTCCCTCTCTCTGTGTCAGATATACAGATACAGTCTTTTCCCTCTCTCTCTCTTTTTCTTCCTTCTCCCACTCACTCTCTCTGTCTTTCTCGCTGTCTTTTTCTTTCACTCCCTTTCGGCAGACAGCATTGTCCAGAAGCCCTTTGTTAGTTCTGCTTGGAGGACTACCCCTTCATATCCCACATTTCTGAAGCTCACGGCTGCTTACATGACAGCAGTTTACAGGGAAAGCATGCTTCCCTTTTACAAGCATTGAATGAAAAGCTCTCTGCACAGAACTGGATTTCTGTTTCTCCAGAAGCCATTAAGAAACATACCAATTAAATCACAAGCACATGCAATCAAATTCTATGTGTTTTATAGTGTAGAACATGGGTATCAATTAGGTTAGTGTTAAATAGGAGGAGAGTTTATCGACAAAAAAGAAAATTAATTTGTTGAAAATGTGGACACGGTTCCTAAATACGACTTTTCATTGCTTCCGATCATTAGTAGTAAAAACTGTGCATTCCCAAAGTTCTGTCACTTTTATTTTTTGAAATACCTGTGTATATACAGTATTTTGGCACAGCCATACATGTGTATGTTGTGTGAGGCTACAGGCAGGCATCAAGTCCGCCCTCCTTCATGGACTATGCTTTTGCAAATCAGAAGCTCTTGACAGCTTGGCCAAGCCTAAATGCCTTTCCACATTTGCATTGTCTAAATCAAAACCACCTGATAGAGAATAAACGTCAGATTAGACATTCATATGCTGCATGCTGACTGGCTTTCTGATGGTATTACACAGGCTCTGCCCAAACAACTCTGCAGGAGTGAAAACTCGAAAAGACACTGGCAACGAAACTGCCAACTTCATTCTGACAAGACAAAACTCTGAAAGCACCCTTTTGTCTGAAACTGTTTGGCCTTACCAAACTGTGTAAATTGCATGGCGGTTGCTTGAGTGATAGTCAGTGATTACGGCATGTAAAAATGTGAATCTGTTGCAGCTCTTCTCACTGGTTTATTTATTTTAATGTATACAAGTACGACAGCATGAAATAGGAAGGAAAGGATGCATGTTTTCTTTAAAAAAAAATCTTGTCATATATGGCTAGCAGGGATGGGATTTTTTTTTATCTCTGTCCTGCTGTGGTTGTCCGAAGTGCTGTGGAGAAACAAGAAGTCCAGGAGAAACTGATTGAGACAAGTCACGAAGCCTTTGCTGACTTTACCAGACCAGTTTCAACACCTGCACAAAGGGAAGGCAAAGGCAGAGCTGTCCTTAACCTGAACTGTAGAGACTTTTTTTAAATGGCATATCAAGAGGCCAAAATGGTATTCTTTCTAACTACTGTATCTGATAGTCATTTGTGTGTTGATGCATACACACACACACACACACACACACACACACACACACACACACACACACACACACACACACACACAGTTTACACAATATGCACTAACAAAGAAACCAACCCGGCAAATTGTCTTTCCAACTACTTTCTTTTCCTTAAAATACATAAATCGATTGCAAAAACATGTATCTGTTTTGTTTTTACCATCCAGCCATCATTGATCACTTAAAATGTATCAGTGTTTGGGTACACTGATAAATATTAATTGACCCATGGATGGAAATGAAAGACAGACACAAAGAAAGAATGAAAAAAAATAAGGAAAAGGAAAGCAAGCATATTCACTTATATATGTCCTACCTGATGTAAACTTTATATTTCTGAAATATTAAAATACCTGTGGGATTTTCCCCAAAGTATGGGACCCAATTTCACTTTTTTAGTTCAAAATAGCCCTAAGAGCTAAGCTTTAGTCAGGCAACTTGATCACAGATCATAGTGAAATCCAGCATTGAAGCCAATCATATTCAACAGGGTAATAAAGCAAAAGCATATGTCATTGTAATAATTCAGGGAAGACATATTAATGTTAAAAAGGCTTCTGCAGACAAGTCCAACTGTCACAGGCTGAAGTAGACTTTGTTGGACTTTGTTGATAGGCAGTTCAAGGTTTTGAAAACAGTTGTTTCAATAATGTAGTGTATCCAAGAAGCACCTGTCAAATAAAGTCATGCCTATAGTTCTTAGCACAGCTGAATTTGTTTTAGACAGATTGAATCACTTAAGCCATATGTTAACTTCATCAGAACTTTAAGCCTGTGATTGGTTAACTAGAAAGTTCATACCTGTAACACCCAGTCTTTAACAAAATAAAATCTCATCTGACCAAATCCGCCCTATTCTCCTCTTTTGAAGACACCAGTGATAGTCCTTGGTGGGTAAGTGCGTTCTGAGGGAGCGACACACTCTGTCTGCAGGTGGACTGCACTGTTCCCCCAATAATTGATCAAAGCCAAAGAATATGTGAATAATTCAGAGTGCACACATGTTGAGCAAAGCCTGCTGGCCCAGTGTCAATGCTTTTGTTAGCTTTGAGCCAAACAATATGAAAAATTCAGCTCAGTTAGGCTGCATTCAATAAACTTAACACACAGAGCATGAGAAGTGTGAAAAAGATTTGTCCAGTTTCATTTTTGGGGGGGGGTGGGGGGCGTTACAATCTAAAGCAATAAAGGTTAATAGTGTCTGCTAGTTTTAGCACTATGGCTTTGTACTGTGTAACGTGTAATAGTGATTTCTGCACTGGAAGTTTTAAGAAAGTTGTGAGTCTGTAGGGCTTTTATTTGTCAAAGGTGACCTTCTTCCAAGAATGAGTATGTTTTGCATTTTTATGAAAGGTTACATTAGTGGAACTGTTTATTTTATCACTTTGACAAAAAACCCAATTACATAATATATATAACATTTACATACACTGGGCCACAAATAAAAATCACTGTGTATCACAGAGTTACGCAGCTGATTCGGTCCTGCTATTTGAGTGTGTGCACTTAGATGGGGAAAACAGAAACAAAGGAGTGTGTAACAACATCAAGCCACCTGTCATGTCATCTTTGATCAAACTGAAATTGATGGAGGGGCGCAAGAACCCTGCTGCAGACAAGGCAAACAGAAGACATGTTCCACTCAATCATTTAATATCTATACTCTCCGCATCCCCCCACAGCCACCCGTAAAGCTTAAAGGCAAAAAGAACATGGCAGAATCTAAGGCGCGCCAAGTGTTATGGACTTTGTTTCATAAATCAAACACATTCTTGGCTATATAAAACAACTCATTTATTTATTTACCTGAAGTTTTTTTTTATTGACACACACTGAAACCTATCTGTCTGTAAGGCAGAAGTTGGCAAATTGGTCTTACTTGCTAAAATTGTTGCTGTTTGTTTTGGGAGTTGTTGTTGTTTTTCTAAGATTAGCTTAATTTAAAGTTTGGCATAATTTTTTTCTGTTTTTTTTTTTGGGGGGGGGGGGGGGTTAAAAATACACTAAAGTACCTTTTTTATGGCATTAATACATGATGATAAACAAGAGAACAGACATTGGCTGAAAGTTGCCTGAGGACTAACCTGACACAAAAGTAACCATATTTACAAAAGCGGGAGAGAGAAGCAGAAGGGGGGAGGTGCTTTTGTTCTGCCTTGCTTCTTCATGGAAGCCTGTGTTTGTCTCTGTGTGAGTGTTTATGTTTAGGGGGCAGAGGTGCCCCCAGACTGATGTGTGATTATTATGCTAAGTCAGGCTTTCCCTGTGAAAAGTCGGTGTCGTTTCATTAGCGCCTCTGCCCCGCCGCTGTCCTGCATTTTCTGCAGGGTCTGCACATCCTCAACAAACCTAATTGTGCTACGACACAATGTCAGGAAATGATAGCTGATTTAACAAGCGATTGAATCATCCCCCTTCAGCTGCCGTAAGCCTCACCTGCCGCTGTTCTTCCCAACAAATTAGCCTTGAACATTGACAAGTTCATTCAGCAGCTGCGGGCCCACCAGGAGCCAAACAAAACACCCACTCTCTTAGCATTTGAATAATAATAATACCGGAGAATGGAGTAAAATGACATATTAAATTGTGGAATTAAGGAAAGCAGTAGACAACAGGAGGGAATACGAGGTTCAGCTCCTGGCGCATTCTGACAATTTGTGCTCCCATCCTGACATGTGCGTAACAGCACTGTTCCTTCATGTAACCAATTACAGCCATAATCTGATACTGAATATTGATGAACGAAGAAGTGAATTGGTTGGCACAAAAGAGGTGCAATGGCAAACCTATCGTGTAATCCTGTTCTCTGCCTCAGGTTCTGCCAGGAATGCTTAAAACTTCCAATATGAGACAGTGCAAAACCCTCATAACAGGATGACATAGTTCACACCCTCTGACTAATTAAATATTGATCGGTCTGCTGCCAGAGAAAACTCCTTGTTCCTCTTGTGCAAAATGCATTGCAGTGCTTTAATTGTTTTCTCATAAAGGGTACTGATGAGATGGACAGCCAATGTGCATTTCCGAAACACTGTTGATGCTATTAAACAAAGCTACTGTTGAGCAGTTTGCACTTATGGGAGCTTATGTGTGTTTTTTGTGCATGTAAATGCTTGATGGTAATTAAAAGGAATAGAATATTTGAGCACTTCAGAGAGCATGTCTTAGATTTGAATTGGCACATAAGTGTTTGATACAATAAAAAGGGATCACTGGAACTCCTTACACATTGGCAGTCAGGACACAGAGGATGACAGACATCCCTTTCAGACCTCAACAGTTTGTGAGAACATACTGCTGTTCACTGTATCTCTTCACTGTGTTCTTGCCCATTCAGAACTGGCATGGAACCTTCTGTGCTAACTTAAGTGCTTACAAGACATTCCCCAAAGTAAAGGCAAGAGGTTCTGTGGTCACACTTCATCTGGGGACTGTATATCTGGTCATTTCTACTTTTCTGTTCTATTTCTCCTCTGTTTGTCCCAGAAGAAATTGGGTGAATGCAGACAAGAGAAGGTGAAGAACTATGGTGTTGTTTCATATGTTTTTTTCTATTATGTGCCCTAAGCTAAATAAGTTATTACATAATGATATGTTATAAAACCACTTTTAAAAGGCTGATAAAAGTAATCAACCACCAAGCATCAGAAAAGGCGAAATAAACATTTAGTAAAACACAGACCTCTTAATAAATTTTGTCATGACATAATATGACCTATCTGTCCTTAAAAGTGAAATAGTTATCCTTTTTGTCCTGTTCTAGCAAGACCAATTTTATTTTTGTAAAATGTTTGTGCATTTGTGAAAATACAAGTAACACCCAATTCAGGATATTCACGATAATACATTAAGAAATAAAACTTTGGTACTGCTGTTTGGGGTGAATGTACTAAGTACAGATGAGAATAAATGTCTCATTAAGGAAATGTAAAAATAACTGTACAGCAAAACTGTACTGTACAGTTTTTTTCTTTATATATATATATCTGTGAGCCGACATATCCTCACAGTCACAATAGTTTATTAAGAATAAACTGTAAACAAAAGTGATGACACCAAATTAAAGGTGTTATAGATATATAGATATATCACAAAATAGATTTTAATAACTCAGTGTACAGACAACTGAAACATCATAGGTCATGAACTCATAAATGCATGACAACTTGACTATGTATTCAGTTCATGTCAGTATTAATTGGTAAAGTCTGAAAAGCCAGAGAGAACAATTGCTAATTAACTATGGTGTTGTGTATTGAACTCTGCCACATAACATCCCAACACTAAAAAAGTATAACAGTTATTTTACATCTTCATAGCAGAATGAAAGGCAGTCAATTTTTTATTTTTCACACAAAGAAGTTTGTTAATGCCTCAGTGGGTAGAATCCAGCCAGCAGAGTTTCGCGGAGTCAGGAAAACCTATGACAGATGCTGCCTCTATATGTCTTTTTTAAATTATTTTTGAGTAATCCATTTAAGTCAGGTCCCAATGTCTATTTCGTTTACTTGCACTCAGCCATTGATAAACCACCACCCTCTGGACGTTTCAACCTGATTCTACTCATTTCACTGAGAGACACAAACAAATCCTTTTCTCTAAAAATAACTGCGGTAATCCACCAGACAGGTTAGTTTTTGGAAAACACAGATGATGTAAAAGGACTCTAAACAAGGACTATAGAATGAATCCCTAACAGAGAAATAAACAATTCTTCTGTGTGAAACCATGGCTTCATCAGATGTCACCTAATGCTTAAACTTCAGGCACATCACATTTGTTTGAAGAAATCCAGCAGAGAGAATAGCCAGTCACTGGCATCTTTTAGATCATAGACAGGGCTTTAAACAAACAAGTGTGGACAAAAATTAATCACTACTGTCTGTGTGTGTGTGTGTGTGTGTGTGTGTCAGGAGCATACAGAGCATGGCTCACCCACAAGCAGGACCAGTGATCACCAATCACCAGTGGCATTTTTATTTTATTTTAACAGAGATATAGAATAGGAAAACTTTAAAGAGGACGTCAGATTCCAACTGTTTAGGGTATGCTAAAATAGCAATTTTCGATGGTCTAAAACATGCAGCCCTTCTCATGCGGTACAGCTCTATTCAGCCTTACTCGGAAATGCAGTGCCACGGATCAGCTCCCCGTTCTATTCTCACAGATGAAAAGTAAATAGTGTCATCTTGGATAAAGTTGGGTTACACTGAAAATAGGCATTTTGCTGTTTTGTGTTTGTGCTTTAATGGCAATGTCTCCCCTATATACCATAAGTACTGTACTGTAGTACAAGGTAAAATAACTGAGAACAATGGCCAAAAATGGAAATACATTTCTGGGCAAACAACGAAAACGTTTTTGTAGAATGCAATTACCTTCAAGCTAGCTCTTCTCCTTCAAACCTCTACACAATACACTAAAGACATAGGAAAAGCCTCTAATGCACCCTTTAAGTACCCCTGCTATATGGCCTATAACTCTTTAGATGCACACTGGCTAGTGTTTAATGTACAGTATGCACTTGTATTGCCACACCACTGTTGGTGTCTAAATCAGTGCATTGAGGGGCACAAGGCCAGAAGCTGTGCACCACAGAATACCATTACAGTGCCTTGTATTGTCTTTCAGGCCCAACAAATAATAATATTATATAACCAATAATTTACCTGTGTGCATGCCATCATCAGAAAAAAATGTCTGTTGGGGAGAAAACAAATGCTAAAATAACAGACAACTGTGAAACTAGCTAGTAATGGTTATTTCAAAAAATCAGCAGGTGACAGGTTATGAGAGGTGTGAGAGGTTATGGATGAATTAGTTAAAACAGCAAAATTTGTTAGCTACTAAGCTCACTAATGTTCCTTTAAAAGTGAATAGCTAAACATAATTGCTAACTAGTTAGCTAGCTAACACTACGGCAATTTGATCAGTTATACAAGTGATTATGTAACATACATATAAAAAAAATCTCTACAGCATTGTAATGAAACCATTTAAATTGACAATTTACTGTAGATACTACATTTACAGTTGTTCTTGATGCTTGGTTTTCAGTAATCTCAGTAAGAAAAATTGAGGTTCCTAGGATGGTTTGTAGAAAAGGCTTCTCATTCCCTTCATAGCATGATGATTCATATTTTTTGCTTTATTATTTTTAGCTGTGCCTTATACTCTGCCTTTACAAATAAAGCTGTTTTTTAAAGAATAGTCTAGGGCTAATGGCTATGGCCTGGTGATATTTCTAAGGTCTGGACTGACCTGTAAACCATTACATAGCTCAGCTTATGTGAGCAAATATATTTGTTTCCCTAAAAATTAAATAATATAATAAAAAATCGTTTAATAAATAATCCTAATTAATACCCTCCCCACACACACACACATGTATATTGACTGCCTATAAACCACCTTAATAGCTTGATTATGCCATTGATGTGTCTGTCGACATGGTGGAAATGTTTAGCCAAATTGCTTAATCTTTCTCTGTTTACCCAAATGGTTCTGTAAAAACTTTTTAGGATAGGTGAGAAAAATGATCCGGAAGATTTAGTGGACAGGAAGTGCTCCTGTGAGACGTGGCATCCATAGCGCATCATCCAAACCACTAAAGAAAAAGCAAAAAAATAAATAAACAAATACATAGACAAAATAAAAATGTCCATTCTCCATCCTCCACTGTGAACCAAATTGGAAAAGAAGTAGGATTCACTGTCATTATTTTCCAGGTCATCTACCTTCTATCTTTGTCACAGGAACCTATTCAAAGGAAGTGTGTGTGTGTGTGTGTGTGTGTGTGTGTGTGTGTGTGTGTGTTTGTACGTGATTGTGTATTGCTGTGAATGGGTATCTGTAGTTGGGTGCGCCTGCGTGTTTGTGTTTGTGTTTATGTGTGTTTAGAAATATATGTGTATGTCTATCACTCTCTCTCTCTCTCTCTCTCTCTCTCTCTCTTTCTCCCTCTCTATGTCTCTCTCTATCACCCGCTTACAAACACTGTGTGTGTGTGCATATGTTTTTCTGTAAGTGCTTCAGTGTGTGTGTGTGTTTGTGTCCGTCTGTGTATGTGCATGGGCACACACATGTGTTTCTCTGTGTGTGTGTGTGTGTGTGTGTGTGTGTGTGTGTGTGTGTGTGTGTGTGTGTGTGTGTGTATGTGTGTGTGTGTGTTCTTCCATGTGTGTGCTCAGCGCTCTCACATCCAGTGTTTCCTCATTATTTCTCTCCGCTGAAATGAGCTTGCTCTGTGTTGCTGTTCCAGTGTAGCCGATGAGCAACAGCGCAGCATAAATCTCACTCATTCCACCTTAAGAGTGTCCTCTTCCATCGGCCACACTCTGGCCTGGCTCTCTGTGTGCTAACAGGATCATCAGGCTGTGTCTCTGTCTCAAATAACATACAGTGTGAACAATGGCTCCTGCAAACAACAAACTACCACAGGGGTTAAGGCTGTCCGTAGTTTCACATTTAGTATTCCGCTGCACAGCCCACAACAGCTCAATAGAGCCTCAGCCGCAGGAGAGGCAGCAAGCCTTTGGCAGAGGAAGTGAAAAGGCCAAGGACCTCTGAATTTAGAATTCTCCCTCTCTCTCTCTCTCTCTCTCTCTCTCTCTCTCTCTCTTTCTCTTTCTCTCTCTCACTCATACTTTCGCTCAGCAAGACATGAGTAGACACTCCATCTCCTTCACACAAACATACACATACAAACATACACATACACACACAAATACACACCACAAACAAACACACACATATATTTCTTACTCAAAGACAATCTCCTCACACAAACACGTATAGAGATATTAAAATACAAATACATGCATGCATATAAACATACAGCACATGCATACACACATACCATACATGCATACCCACAGACAGACAGACATATATACAGACAGACAGATGCACGTACACGCGCACACGCACACACACACACACACACACACACACACACACACACACACACACACACACACACACAAACTGGGCCAGGTGGGCAGAGTGTAGGAGGACAGAGTCAGGTGGAGGGAGGAGAGATACAAGAGAATAATTTATTCCTGTCTCTGGTGCGGAAAGCTCAGAGTACATGATTGAGAGGAGCTGGTCTGGGTTGACGGGGTGAGTGAGAAAAAAACAGCATAAAAAAAAAAAAAGAAAGAAAGAAAAGATAGAGAAAGAAGCAGATGAGGGGAGAGATGAGAGCTGCTGGGATGTAATAGAGGAGTGGAATTAGCCTCTGCTGCTGTCTGTAATTTGGTGGCCTTCACAATGCCATTACCTCTCTCCTACACAAAGGTCATTTCTGAGGAGGCCAAGATCTACGGAGGAGACACAGCGAGGGGTCCAGTGTCGGCCGTTTTAGCCCAGTGAACAGACATCAGGGCCTGCCTCCATCTCGCCAGTGCCTCAAAGGGGGGCAGATTGAACCATGCAAAAAAGGGGCTCCATTCAATTGGCAGCCCACGACCACATGGTAACACATCTCACAGGCCTCTGTGTTTAAGTACAGTCTCTCATTTACTGATGTCATCATCATCATGGAGTGGTACTGAAATGACATAGTCAATGTATATATCTGTGTGTGTGTGTGTGTGTGTGTGTGTGCCTGTGTGATCTGCAGCAAAACTCCCTCTGTGAATGACTAGTAGCAATAATTCCACAGATCATTTGCGTTGATTGATGGTAAGTGTATTCAGGGCTGATAAATGAATAGGAGCGTGTGTGCGTATGTGTGTGTGTGTATGTGTGTGTGTTGGAGGGGGGGGGGTGCAGAATAGTGCATTGCGACAGCACGTGGTGCAGCACAGTGCAGTGTGCGTCTCATCTCTGTATCGCCTGCCTATCGCTGACCCAGATCAGTGGGTGATAACTCACCTGGTGGGACCATGCATCCAGCCAGACTGAAAGGTCAGGCCTTTATTGGAATCTGTCATGAAGCTGAGATTGATAAGAATAATACTTGCTTAATTCCGCTGCAGCTTTTTGCTATTATTCCAAATTTATGGATCTTGACGGGGGTGCGGGAAAAGGCTCGGGAGGCCCTCTAGGGAGTTTGGTGAGGCTCCGTAAACACGGGGCAAAGAGTGCTTGTCAGCAAGTGTGGTAACGAACATTTAGGGAAGATAAAGTGTCGGCTCAACTGCCTGCAATCCGGTCACGCTTTTTACCCCAGTGCTTCCCCACATCCTAAAAGCTCTGACTGTCTTTTGGCTACAGTTCTTATTACTGCTGTGAAAACACCCAATTAGGAGTGCTCCTGACTAACTTTTGTGCGGACAATCAGGGACACTGTTTAAAAATTAGCAAATATGAATTGATGACAGTACAAACAACTAAACTAATCTTTCATAAATGTCTTTTCAATGCTGTGTGTAAGCATTCTCCAGGTGGAAATGAAGGATCCCTTTAGAATAGCTGGGGCTCGATTATGCGATTCATTTATTATTAATATCAATCGATATATACATCTCACTCCGTCTAATGATGGGAGTGAAGCCTTAACATGATTTATGGCCACAAACTCTGCTGGCTCAATATTTCTCAAATCATACCACTATAATATAGCATAATCTCTCTCTCTCTCTCTCTCTCTCTCTCTCTCTCTCTCTCTCTCTCTATCACACACACACACACACACACACACACACACACACACACACACACACACTGTTCTGTTCCCCTAACCCCTTAGCCTGTATCATACAAACCTCATCTCGATTTTTCAGTAATTGGAAACACAGTACAAATGCTTCTGAACCTCTTTTAAACTGCATTACACCTTGCTTCTTAATTCTGGGATGCAGTGTAATTTAGCATAGGACCACATATCCAATGACCTTCCAAGACTTGACAAAGCTTTGTCCTGATGATAGAAGGATATGGAGGGTGCAAAATCTGATATCTGATATATCTGGGATATGGATAGTTTTGTCCCATGCAAGACATCACACTGCTGGAGAGGGACGTCTCAGATTTCAGCATGGTGACCCTGATTATTTGACTAAGGTCTGCTGGAGTGGGCATGGTGATACCCAGTGGCAGAGGATAGAGCATCACTCACGGTGTCTTCATAATGTACATTTGCAGCTCACATCAGCACCATGGACAGCGCTAGCCTGTGCAAACCCTACAAAACACAGTGTAAAACAGAGTGATGCAAACAACTTTTTCATTAATGGATAAAGACCTCTGATTTCCTCATGATGGTATTTAAAGTCATGTGAGAAGTCAGTTTGCAATAAGAGTAGCATCCTTGGTGTTTCAATGGAGCCATCTATATCCCAATGAAAACCACACATGTTTTTTTCGTAGATGTGAAAGCATAACTAAAAGCACAATTGGCCCAAATGGGTGGTTTACACGCTTGCAGGAGATAAATGCAACATTCTGTAAGGTATGGTTCATATTTATCAAAGCCATATAGGGAATTAATGAATGCTCAGTGGTATACATTTTCAAATAATCCCTCCTCAACATAACATAAACACATTGATTTCACACCACATTCTAGGTGGAATGATGGATTTTGCCTTTTGATTGTCAGTGTAGTACCCCCTTGCTTAAATATTTGAACAGTACTCATTCTAAATGTTTAGTTCTTAACAGAAGTTATCCTAAGTAAAATTTCCGTGAAAAGAAAAATACTAGAATAAGAATAACAGAAACTGGCAGGAAAGAAATAAAGTTTTATAAAATTATTATAGAATGAAATCATTATAAAATCATCATACTCAGGTCTTTTAAATGAAAACGTAGTGCTGATATCAGTTAAAAATGGCACTTCAGAGTTTTTGTAAGGAAACAAAGAAAGTTCGTTTTTAAAAATACCTGTGTTCTCTCAGCCCATAGGCCAACTTGGAACACCCCCTCACACACACACACACACACACCTTAACAGACACACAAAATCTGACACTTACTGGAGATGTGCCCTCCAACTTTAGCTTAAGAACTAGAGAGCAGCAAAATGAGTTGAAAGGAAAGGGGAAAGAATAGGAAAAATGAAATGAGATAAGAGAAACTGTAGGGAAAGCAAGAAAGTGTGAAGGAGAGAGAGAAAGAGACAGAGAGGGGGAGACAAAAAAAGAAAGAAGAGTAAGGGCTCACCAGCTAGCTCATGGTAATGCGAGAGATTAAACGTCTGCATCGGAGAAAACCAACTCCAAAGAACGCGCTCCGAAAAGAAGGGCAGAGGAGTGAGAAGGGTAGGAGTCAGGCGAGCAAAGGTGAAGACATTGGCTTTATGTAAATGCGCAGTATTTGTATTCATTGCTTGAGGATGGGAGACAGAGTGACGGTCCCACAGATAATTTTGACTAGTGAGCGATTCTCTGAGGTGCTCTCGTGGCTCCAAAGTGAGAGGCTTTCTGCAATTTCTCACAGGATATGAGTTTTCTCATCTCCACCGGATAAACCCCCGTCCTTGAGCACAATTTTCGCAACATTTGCATATTGAGAGAAACAGCAGAGGTACAAAGTGGGGGTTGTTAGCCTGTAGCCTGCAGCCTCATGCTGGAGGCAGGTTGGGTGCTCCCCAGAAACATAACAGGTCATCTAAAAACATCAAATTGTGGAGCATTCCAATCAACAATTATGATATTTTACTGGTCTGACAGCAATGCACCCAGTAAGTACAGATTAGACTTTTGTCATTTGCAAAACTTTAGATGTACCACACCAGCTAAAACATGGATTCTACTAACTTTCATCACATAAAGTTAGTTTCTAAAAAGTCATAATTCTTTAAACAAGTCATGCCCGAGAGCACGTTTTTAAAAAAAAAAAAAACTCCTATGATTTAATACAGTAATCATCGGCAACATTTTAAAAAACTCTCACACCAGCTTGTTTGGCCCACTTCACTCTCTTCCAAGTCATGGCGGTAGAAGGTCGTAGCTGCCAGCAGAATCAAGAGCTGGCCCACGGCGCTGTGTGGTCGATATCTGCCTTTACACCAGCAGTGCTGGAAAAGGACTGAAATCCCACGCCTGTTATAAGGAAGAAGGCTTAGCAGAACGAGAAGTGGGTTGTAAATAAGCATTCTGGACCACATCTCACCTTGTTAAAACACACACACACACGCACACACACACACACACACACAAATAGATAAATAATTAAATAAATACAATACTATTGCTGCTCCTTCAGGTACCCATTTGATATTGCTGGTGAAAAATGTTGCCAGGGCAACGTGTACGCTATCCCTGGCAGAGTGTTTACATGACCACAGTAATCACACTGTTAACCAATGAGCTCATATTTAAAATGATCTGCCAGTGATCACTTTTTTCGAATTTTTTCACCATTACAACAGTGTTAATCTATTTTTGTGTGGGTCAGTGCAAAGGAAACTTCACTTTTTGGCAGAGCACCGCTACAATAAGACACTGTAGCATTGCACTGTCACCTATTTGTACAGCCAGCTGTTCTGAGTGGTTGAGTCGTTGAAAAAGCAAAGACAAATCATTGTTAAAATTCATCAACTGCAGTTACTACATGAAAAAGAAAACCTTTTAAAAATCACATATGACCAGTGTTGGGGAGTAACGCAATACATGTAATTCAGTTACGTAATTTAATTACAAAATAAATGTAACAGTAATACATTACAGTTACCGGAGAAAAATGTGTAATTCAATTACAGGTACTTTTGATTTTTTTCAAAATTACAATTTGAATTACATCTTAATATTGTCAGTAAAACCTTGCTAAAACAGCCTATATTTAAAAAAAACTGTTTCGTGTACCGTAGCCTACAAAACATCCCTGTTGCCATTTCTCTACACAGTTGGATGCCGGTCTTTCTGTTAAAGTGTATCACTTTAAAAAAAAGAAAGAAAGAAAAAAGTCTGTGACCTATTATCTGTATGACAACTCAGATTGATTTTACAGTAAAATGTGGCTTGAAGTCTGATCTTGTGGTGTTTATTATTATATTATCTTATATATATAAATGATGTGATGCTAATTCATATTCATGTAATGAAAGGTTCAATAGTGTTCAGTGTTTTTTTAAGGTCAACACTGCCAGTAAAAATGTTTACGGGGACAAAATCATGAAAACATTTGAAAAGTAATCAAAAAGTAATCAAAAAGTAATAAGTTACGTTACTCAGATAAAGTAATTCAAAAAGTTACACTACTATTACATTTTAAACGTTGTAACTTGTAACTGTAACGAATTACATTTTTAAAGTAACCTTCCCAACACTGCATATGACACAGACAATCGGCGGGCACATTGCATTTATCACACGAATCACAGGAAAACATGTAGAGCAGAGACGTCTCTAATGTGAAGCTTTTAAAACAGTGGCAGCGGACTAATTGGGCCACGTGTCATGATGCAGCATGACAGAGTAGCCAGAAAACCATGGTTGTCTTGCCTATGGGAGTTACATGCTCTGACAGCAATTTAGCTGTTAGCCTGTGATCAGGTGGTTTTGATTTGGACAGGCAGACAGATCTGGGTGTTTTAATGTAACACCAGGTGGGTGACACAGAGAGGTTTTTGACTTGCTATTTGCTTGCTGATTACAGTTATTCACAGATGGTGATGAAAGGTTGCAAAACAGGTACTTTTTTCATGGAGTCGTATTGATCACGCCACAGGAAATGTTGGCTGGGTAATGTGTGGGTGGACTCTTGCAAATGTGTATGTGTGTGTGTGCATGAATTATTGTGTAATATTTGTTAGTAGCAACCTACAGTAGTGTATCGGTTGTGTATATCAGTGGTACTGGTATAGTTTTAGATTGGTGTTAGCTTCTATGTATGTCTGTGCCTATGTGTGCCTGTGTGTGTGTGTGTGTGTGTGTGTGTGTGTGTATGTGAGAGAAATAGTAAGCCCGCAGATACAGAATAGCCTCTGGCCTTCCCTCAGGGTTATATGTTATTCCGTTTGACCACATCATGGACTTGCTCTCCCTGGGTGAATGTCAGTCCCAAACTCTAGTTTGAGAAGGCGTGTGTGTGTGTGTGTGTGTGTGTGTGTGTGTGTATGTGTGTGTGTGTGTGTGTGTGTGTGTGTGTGTGTGTGTAAGTAAGTGAGTGTGTGTTTGCTTAGGAGAGAGTGTAGTACTGAACTGAGTCCTCGTAAGATGGAGACTTACACGATTTACTCTCTGGTGAAAGTAGTGCAGGATGTGAATAATTTATGAGCAGCTCACTGACGTGTCTGTCCGCAGATCAATTTTTGTGGCAATAAAATAAAAAAAATGAGGTTGAATCCCTGCACTAGCTGGTAAAAATAAAACTACTACCAATTTTTATTCACTAGAGCCTAGAGACAATTTAAAGGTGGACATCAAAATGAGTTTTTACATCACTTGCTCTTTCCTATTCTTTCAGATAAATTATGTCATACCCTCGATATGTCCTCCATCAGTTCATTAAATCTGTGGCCCACCATGTAAGGTCCTTTTTTATTTTGTTTATATTTTATTAGGTAAATGCTGTATTTCAATATTAATATTTTATTGTTATATATAATGAAATGTATTACCACAAAAATAAAGTGTTTAAAATACACAAGTCCCTTAAGTGCAAAACCACTACAGTGAATACAGAACAAAAGCATGCTTTAATGGAAACTGCAAAGTGGCTCTTTCGCACACAACATATTAAAACAATGTTTCCTTTAATTAGAGGGTCTATTTAACTTTTATGAGTACCAAAAATATTGTAATGCCATTCTAAACGATGTTGTAGCCTGTTAAGGCAAAATATTGAAAACAAATAATTTGGAAATATAGGTCATTTTATAACTAATTTAAGTTTTTTTTTTTACATTTATTTTACACATATTTTTTTTCAATTGGCATTGTTGTTAGGTTATTATTACCAAGACTACGTAAAATATCAGAGCCACAGCAATTAAGTATTCAGAATAATTCATCTTTAAAAAATAGAAAAAAATAATTAAACAGAATTACTGTGCCTTCAAATCCAATTGCCTTGCCCATTCAGTGTGGTGATACTTTTGTTGGCACACATTTTAAATATTTGTATTTGACCACATATTTGACGAAGTCTAAAAAATTATTTAAACACTCTGCTTGTTACTGTGTACAAAACTTTTTTCCACTTTCTTCATATATTCATACATCAAAACCCATCTGGCAATTACCTGCCAGTGGTTCCTAGAAGCACACATCAGGACTTATCTAAGTGGACAGGTTTGCTTTAGCCCGAGGATTAATGATTAAAATTACATGGGGGCAGGTAGGTGACAGCAGGCCGTCCAGCAAGTAGGACTCTCTCCCCTGCTCGGCAGCTTTGTTGATTTCCTATTAGTGACACCCTCAACATGAGCTTTGTCAGCTTCACCAGTCTCTGTCCCGGCAGACTGTCACCTGCTGCACCCGGCCATCCTCACTTGCGCTCCACTCCCCAACCCAGTCACTCATCAATCTGCGCACCTCGCACCTTCCGTCTTACATCAGCTGCACCCCTCCAGTCAGACACTGTCAAGACGCATCACATCACTCGCACCCTCTCCCGCTCCTCTCCAGCTCCTCTT
>CM059265.1:23559852-23597352 GCA_030347295.1 Setipinna tenuifilis | reverse complement strand
ATATGCTTGATTTTTTTCACAGTTGCTCCTCCGATGATTGGACCCAACTTCCTCCTGGTTTAGCACCCAGTGGTACTGATGTGTTCACTCAGGACGTCTGGGTGTTGATGGATGTGACATCTACAAATAGAAGGAAAAGATTGCGATTTTACAAAGGTCTTTACATGTACATGACTGAAGTCAGAGATTACCTATGCAACACGTGCGACAGCGTGTCTTTCATGTTCCTGCTATATTTAGTGGCCAGACTGAGACACATGGTTGCTCAGTCAGACACTAGACTACCTGTTAGGCATTGCACATGGCACATCAAGAGCACTTAATTGGCCTTTAAGGAATTTCTGTTGTCATCATTTCACCCATTTCTATACGAGTCTGGTGAGAAGAAATAAACTTCATCCTCCTTTGGGAACGTGCTATGCTCTGCTATATACAACCACAAGTCTGCCTCAAAAGCAGTTCAGCCTAGCTCTCAAAAACAACAGTGACATTGATGAGATTCAATTAATTATTTAACAACAGGGAAAGCTGTTGAAATATTTCTGGACATTTTTTAGATTTTCGCCTGTCTGACCTTACCTGGCCTCGTGACTCTTTCTCACATGTGCCAACACAGTGCTGCCAAGACTGTGCCTGGCAGACTTTATGTAAATGGCAGTCACTGATTATTTTCAGAAAAAAAAATCTGTTGCCAGTTCCTGTGTACTTTACAGAACCCGTTGGCAGTGACAGTCCCTCAAGCCATTGTGTTCATTTGTTCATCTCATCAACACCTGTATGATTGATATGTGCAAGTTTTTTTTTTTAATTAAAATCTATCCTTGTGCTATCCCTGTCATCCTTGATATGGATCTGCCCAGTGATGATGTCCACTTCTGCTTTGAAGTGCCTCCTTCAGAAATATGCCCGTGCTCACACTACCCCATCTTCCGGGAAACACACCTCACCACCACATAATGTCCCCGAAAGATTTGCCGCGGACTGGACTGGATCTGATGCAATGCACTGACATTAACAAGGCACCAGCATGAGGATGTCTCCATAGTAGGCGCATGTCTATCTACTTCCCTCCCTTCCGAGCTGAAATGATCATTTATCTAATGTGTCTTTAGGGAAATGCTGAATTTTATTTGAAGATCTTGAACCCAAACTCTGTGACACTTTAAGCCTAAAAAAAGGCATGCATAAGCAGCATGTTGTGTATGAAATGTGCATAGCATTGATGTCTGTAGCTATCGGTGAAGAAGTACAGGGTGAAGAATAAATAATCTGCAAATACACCCGTATAGAAAAAGAGAGGCAGAGAGAGAGGGACAGAGACAGAAAGACAGAAAGAGAGACAGAGAGAAAGAGAAAGCCCCTGTGTGTGTGCGTGTTCGTTTAAGTGTGCGCGACATGTGTGTGTGCAGGTGCCTCTAACACCACATAGCTTGGGGTCTCTTTTCTGGGACTTTCTATCACTTGCCCCCAAGGGACAAGCATCCTGGCAGTAGGGAATAATTCATGCTTTACAGCCATCACATCCCTGTGTGAAAACCACTGCAAACTTTTCTGGACGTTGCACGAACAGATGCTTCGTAATACAGTAGTGGTGTGTCTCCTACACACACACACACACACACACACACAAACTGTTTTTGTCTGTCTGTATGTCCGTATGTTTCTCTCTAAGTCTCTCTCTCTTTCTCTCTCTCTCTCTCTCTCTCTCTCTCTCTCTCTCTCTCTCTCTCTCTCTCACACACACACACACACACACACACACACACACACACACACACACACACACACACACACAGTGCTTTTGTCTGTCTGTATGTCCGTATGTCTGTCTCTCTTTCACAGACACACACAAACACACACACACACACATACATATTTACTTATGAAAAAAAAGAGAGATGAAATTGTTAGCATGTATGTAATGTAATGTAATAATGGAAATATGTCATATCATTAAGAAAATGAAATACTATTGTTGAATACAACCATATGCTGATGCTGTAGCCCAAACAAACTGGCAACATATAGCTATATAGCAGTCATGGCCTTTGCTACCATATACATTTAATCAATTTATAGTGCAAATTAATTTCATCCTAACTACTGTAATCAATAATACTGCCTTGATTTCATTTTTAAATATTTATTTATTTATTATGTATTTATTTATTTGTCAGGCTGCTCTCTGAGATAAGTAGAGTGAGCTCTTTAATTGTGAGAGGATTTCCTGCACGGTACTGACTGAGAGAGACGGACTGGAGCTCACACTGGGTGCTGTGATGGAGCTCCATTCTACCCGGGATAACAGAGTGGTCACGGTCACTGGTCTTTCCCTTTGGAGCATACAGCCCCCCCTCTTCCTCACTCCTGGCAGCCCCCCCCTCTTCCATCCCAGGGCAGATTTCAGAGAAGGCTGACAGGGGGCTACATGGGCGGCTGCCAAGCACACAGCGCAACACCAATTACCCTGAGCCAGGCCTCACTCCCCTCGCCACCAATGACCTTTCCTGCCCAGCCAGGGCCCTGCAAATCCCAGGCTTTGGATGATAGCCATCTGCCTTCCACCCACCTAACTACCTTTTCCCTCGACAGCACAAGGAGAAAAAAAATATAAAAATCACATTGGGTAAACAATGGATAAGACACCACCCGTTAAGAACAGCGGTGCGTTTTTTGCTCTCTGCTTTTTTGTTTGTTTGTTTATGTTTTGAAGTGGGGTGGGGGATTTTTCTCGCCTCTTCCTCAATCAGTCCCAATGACAAATTTGTCCTGCTGAGAGCCAGCGGGCTGAGGTTCTGACTCGGGATGGCAGGGCAGGTGCCAGCTCACTGATGCACTCATATGCGACTGCCCCTCATAAGGTGGCAGCAGGAATCATTATGGACAAATAAAACTGCTGCCTTGTGCACAGCGCTGCACGCACATGGGGCAAGGAGGGAGAGAGGGAAAGACAGAGAGGGAGGGAGACAGAGAGACAGAGAGAGAAAGAAAATCAGATAAAGTCAGAGAGAGAGACAGAGAGAGAAAGAAAAAAGAGAGAAAGGGACACATGCAAATGGCAAAGTATCACATAAATATTTGCAATTACTTTTAAAAACATTGCAATATAGTCTGTGAGTACCCATAAAAAAAGACAAAGCATTCAAAAGTGTGAATTTACAGAGCCTTATGAAAATCAAATGGCCTTGTAGATCATATAAAGCAGATGCGCCCTGCTGTTACAGTGAAGAAAATGAAGCTCCAGCAGGCAGAGGTCGATGTTGCTCATGCACCCTGTGTGTGTCAGGGCAAAATATCAACAGCGAGGTGGGCGGAGTAGTCAAGTGTGAATATTGAAGTATAAGCAGATTTCATTTAAGAAGAAACACAGCGATACACAAACATACACAAACACACGCCTCTTTGGCTTTGAAGGCTGTTCCTTATGCATAATACCTTACACAATTAGAGTGGAGATCCTTTGAGCCAATCAGCTGAATGTGAGTATGTCAGGCAAGCCTGAGTGGTTTTAAGCATTATGCACACAGATGCGCAAACACACAGACACATACACACAGAGAAAGACACACAGACACATACACTCACACACACATACACAGAGCTTCATGCAGGTACACAGGTGAGTGGAACACATGAAAAAGCGTGTGTGAGAATATGTGTGAGTGAAAGCGAGAGTGTCTTGACTGGTACTGAGCTGCTGTGAGCTTTCAGTCCTTGCTCTCAGATCTGAAATGAAATTCATTCACTGATGCATATCCAGCACGGGGTCGCTAAATGGTTTAAACATCACGGCTTCTCAAGGCCATGTGGCCAATAATGCATGAGGGAGAGCCTTAGGGCCTTTCATCCTGGCCTTGGCATCTACAGGGGAGTCACTCTGACAGAGACCCAGAGAGGTGCGTGGAATCCTGACACTGCGAATGACTAAAGCTGGGCTGGGAGTGTGGGAGCCGTATTAGAAAATCACCTGTCTTCAGGACGAGTCTCACAGTAATCTTGTGGGGGCAGGCACTGTGGGCAAGCGTGGCGGTAGAGCAACAGGGTGGTTAAGGGGGTGGGAAGGGGTGTGTAGTGGTGGGTGGGGAGTACAGGTGTTTCGCTCCTCAGGGAAAAAAAGAACAATTGATTGAATGAGCAACGGTGCCTGTCTGATTAAATCAGGCAGTAGCATTTGGTAACGGTCAAGCACACAACAACCTGCTGACTAATGAGCTGAAATGAGGGGCTGACTGCTTGCATTTGCACATCAGCTACATCACACACACACACACACACACACACACACACACACACACATGCATGCATATACACACAATGCCTGGCTGTCGCAACAAGCTTGTAGATGGAGCTTGGTCAGAGACTTTCTTATACAGGAGTACAAACAGCACTGGACAAATCATCCATAGAAATGTATGGGAAACTTCCCTTGTGCAAAGATGGTGAGTGTTTGCAAATATCCCACCTGTTCTGCTGCCAAAAGCCAATAATCTGCCAAACTGTACAAACAGTGCTCCAATCATGTTGCAGTATCATGCTAGCTGTTCCACACTAGCCATGTAGTGAAACCCTGCGTGTGCGCAGTTAAAAAATAACCATTGAGCAAAAGTGCTTTTAAAATTCGATACAAAGTTCTTTTTTTATACAAACCAGCAATGATTTTCAGCCATTACGATCAAGTTTTTGTTGGGATTTCAACTATATATATTTTATGTTCCTCAGTCATCGGACAGTGCATATACTCGCGTCTCGCCATTCATTTAGGTAGACCCTGTTCTTACTCACCTGAAATAGATGCCAAAAAATATTGCCAAGATGGCCACTCTAGTGCAGGGATTTGTCTAGAACATAGACAGTAGAGGTCTAGAAGGGCTTTGGCTTTGTCTGGCAAAGATGGCATAGACCGGATGTTCTCAGAGGCAGAATCAATGGGCATCTATCAAATGTCTCTGTATATTACCAGACAGAGCTACAACCTATCAGACCAATGATTCCGATGACGTATGCATAACATTCATTTTATACTGGTGCCTAAGAATTGGCTCCCCATCCAAGAACAGGTAGGTTGGCAAGAGTGAGTTAAACGTGAAATTCTATGCAGCATCACAGGCAGTATGCGTGGGCCTGGGCTACTGTAAGTTGTTCCCACACTGCTCATACTGTGTTCAGGGGGGTGGGATGGCCAGACATCGGCCATACTGTCAATCTGAAGCCAGCTTTAATAGAAATCCACCCCTTCTGCTAATTCACTGGCTGCTATGTAGTTGATGGAATTGCAATTGAGTAATACATTATCTCTAAATAGGCTAGATGCAATGTATTTATGTTAATGTAAGCTATGGGCTAATATCAGCTTACAAGCTGTAGCTGTAGCAGAGAATTAGACCTAAAGCATTTTTGGTTTGCAAAGAACATAATTGACCATCAACATATGTATTGTACTGCAAGGCTAAATAAACCCATAAGCACACAGTTTTCAACTCCTAGACAAAGTTATCATCTTATTAGTTGTTGCTAATGTTGGATAGTAAGCAGGGCACCTTTATGCCTAGCCTACTATTACATTTTTTCTGGTTGCAGTGTGATATTGCTAATGTTATCATACCTTACTTGAATTCAACATGGAACACAAACATCAACAGTAAGTAATCCACAGTGTTGATTCAAATAAATACAATAAAACATACTGTTAACCACAGTTGTCACCTTACTGAACTTAACGAGCATTGAACAGGCCGTGACATTAACTGGTGAGTCTCGCTAGCCTGGTAAACCAGCCCCTTGTACTTCACTTTGTTTTATACAGAGGGTTTAGCACTGGTATCATTCAGAGCGCCGGTTATAGGCAGACTCAATCCTAGCCAATCAGCGGACAGAGGGAGAGTTTGTGAGCGATGACGTTGTGTGTGCTACATTTGACTTGTAGTCTATCTGTGAATGTAGCTCGGCAATGGCAGCAGAGAACAACGTCAGCAAGGCCATTCAGTCAGTTGTCAAAATGCTTCAGAATATTAAAGAATGAAAGTTGGAGCAAGAAGAATGAGGAGTTTTATTTGTGGAAGAGATGTTGTGGCCCTACTCCTCAGGAAAAGTTTGATCTTCCAGCTTGCCCTGTTAGTTGTTAGTCCATTAGGTTCCGGACTAACAACTAATGACACGATTAGACGTTAACGATTGGGGTAAAGGCAGATCCAATCGTTTTAAATTTCAGCAGAGTCCAGGAAGAAAAACGTTTCTCACGACCCTCTGTACAAAGAAAGTAAAGTATGAGTGGCTGGTTTACCAGGCTAGAGTCTCGTTGCCCCCTTCGCCCTGGAGTAAAAGCTCGTTTCTCATCGGTTCCCTATTTCAGAGGCAAAGGAACAGCCAGAAATAGCCAGGTTGGCCAGACTGACTTGAACGGGAATTTCTATGCAGCTTCACAGGCAGTAATTCATTTTATCTGTTTAGAAAAAAATATTGTCACATAGACTGTGCAGCTGTTGCCTTTGGCAGAACAGAAAGTGTCAAAGGGCACTGTGAAGCATCAAAGTGTGCGGTTTAGCAGAGAGCTTTTTTGTAATCGCTAACGACATCCTCAGCACTCCAAGCACACGTTGACTTTCGGGCAATATCTGCCATCCTTGTAGCCAACATTATTTTTGCAATAATGAATCAAATGGATACGGCAGATAACACTAACTTAGTGTAAGCTCCACTTGTTTTTGCAACATGTTCAGAGTATTGGAACATGCATTGGTCATGATATCTATATACAGGTGTGTGTGTGCACAAGTTTGGATTAAATACCTGCCTCGTATAGACGCCTGTCCCAAATAAAAGGCAGGGTCTGTTAAGTTAGTGAGGAAAAAGAAAGGGTTATCAGTTGCAGCTTTACGGTACTTAGCTGGATATTTCTCAATTATTTTTAAAACACACACACACACACACACACACAAAGATGAGAGTGAGATAAAAAAGAGAATGAGAGAGGGAGAGGGAGAATGGACGGCAGGGGGTGCATTGTTTATTTGCAGGTTTTGACACTAAGTACCAGAGAGAGACATTGATCACAGTGTGTGGGACCCTGTGTGTGGTAATATAACTATGCCAATTGACTTGCATGACTTTAGATCATGGCGAATACTATTTATAGGGTTTTGTTTGTCAAAAGCCCACAGAGCCTCCTCGAGAGAGAGCAGAAACTTTGAGTAGCTTTAAATGACTTCTGACTCTGCTTGATGTCAGCTTTGTGCAAGACTTTCAGACATGTGAGAATGGGCTCTGTGGCCTCATTAGAACAAGTATTCATATGTATAAAAGGATGCCACACTCTGGCCTCGTCCCTCTCAGGCCAACTGTTCAAGATTAAAACAAGTGTATGATTACAGCATTACTTCTGAGATGCCATATCCCACTGTTGCCCTATATACATATATGCTGTGGCAAAAAGTTACAGTCCATATCATTTTTTTTTTATTTCAGGTCCATGGCTGCCCAGTAGTGTACATTCTCTGTACATTCTCCATCTTTAGTGCCTGAAAAATGATCTATACAGACAGTGAGCAAGAGAGACAAGAGGTGCGGAAACGACACGACATGGAAGGAGAGAGGGAGATTTCCAAGGAGCTCATCCTCATCCATGTCCAGCGGATCGCAGCCTTCAGAATCCTTCATGTAGCTACATCAGGCATGCTGCCTTTGCACCTCAACATTATCTGACAGAAAGCCCCGTGATATGGCTGATGATTTGACTTGGGTGTGATAGGGAGGATTTCTGCTTTTGTTGCAGATGGATGACAAAGGCCTCTCATGGATGAGGGACACCAGCATGTGTGTGTGTGTATTTGTGAGTGCATGCTTGCAAACATGTGTGCGTGTGTGTATGTGTGTATTTGTGTGTGTGCTTGTATGTGTATGTGTATGTGTGTGTGTGTGTGTGTGTGTTAGTGTGTGTGACAGTGAGTGCTCTGGAGGCAGTCCCTGTTACATCGTCACGCTTACAAACACAGTGGGAGAATCAATGACAGCGCAGCGGATTACACATAATAGCCATGGCTTCTGGAGACAGACAGTGCACAAGATGACAGCATGTGCTCTCCGTCCTGCCATCAGCTTACCAGCCTTCTCCATATTCTATGCCAGGGCTAATCTCTGACAGGCGAGACTTCTGAAACACACACGTTAAACACACGCATGCACAGAAAGCATGATAAACACACAACACTCATCCAAACACAGGGACACATGGGGGTGCGTAAGCTTCAGACTTATTATATTCAAGATCAAAGTCTGCCCCGAAATGAAAAGAACCACGGGCATCACATCAAATGAAACAAGGCTTCAATCAATCAGCATCAACAGCACAACAGATGGCGGCTTTGGGAGTTCAAGAAGAGCGCGACCCGAACCAATTATGACCATGCAATCCCCTCCTACCTGCCACTCTGCTCCCCGCCCCAGTCGACCAGTGACACCCGCACTATGGGCACGCAGGCGGTAGATGTGGCAGCCGCCCGCTCCGTTGCATATAGTCATTAGGGTTCATGTAATGTGATGGCATCATTTAAGGAGCCACTATACGCCCCGTCAGGAGCTGCAGAGTGATGGTAACACCCTGGCAGCCATTATAATTGACACCTAGTCCCAAAATCGGCCTTTGTGACTCTTGTGAATCCATGCATGCTGGAGGGGCTCCATAATTGGGGGGAAAATGTGAGGTGATGGCCTCACCACCTGAGTGGCGGGGTGGGGGGTGAGGGGTGGAAGGGGGGGATGGGGGCAGGGGGAGCACATGTAACCAAAGATTTAAATGAGCGGAAGCCAAGACAGCAGGCCCAATACAGCACATTAGCATGTGAGCAAATAGACATTAGATTGACCAGTTAAAATACATACCACAAGAATCATTTGGAATACTGTATGTGTTGATATCCACAAATAATGTGGTCACACTACATCCCAAGAATGAGGACTGATACATTCATACTTACTCTCGTCCATTTCTTAATCTGTATTGCTACTGGAAATACATTTCCAGCATAATGGTAATTGCTTGTTCCATCTCTGCCCTACTCTGTCTATCAATGTTAATGAAAGGCCGATTACATTCCGAGCCAGGGCGATGTGAACCTTGCGGTGTTCCGCCAGCTTGTGCAAATCCCGCAGAAGGCAAAGTTTGCTCGTTGTTAAGGAGCTGAGGGCAATTTATGCCGGGCTGCTTGCCAATCTGGCTCTGAGGCCTGTGATTTATGGGTGATTACGGAGCCTGCATCCCAGCCATGTGAGGCCAAGGAGCCTGAACATACATGAGCAGAGACAGACTCAGCCCGGCAAATCAATCCAGTCAGACAGCTCAAACGCCTCAAAGGGGATAAGCAGTTTCATATCACCCCTAAATGGCCCAGGAGAAATGATTAGAATAAAGTCTGATGAGATTGCATAGGTTTTACTATGAGGCGACGTGATTTAGTAAAATGCAGTTAAAAATCATATGTTTTATTAGATATTTTGAAAATTCCAACTGTTAATTTCAAATTTCCACATTCCATCTATTTAATATCTGAAAGGGTCAATTTTTCAATTTAAAATTGTATCATTAATCTCTTTTTGTGTATTTTGTGTAAAATAATAAATTGTTGTCAATAAAGAGCTTAAAATACATTTCACAGTAAAAATAAATAAATTGTAAAACACATTCTCCCTCACACAGGATGAAATTTACCTGGTGATGAGAGCAGATATCCCCTTATGACTGCTGCCTGATTCTGTCCTGTAGTCGGTCTTGTTTTAGCAGCCCATCACACAGGGTCTGGGGCAATTAGCGAGGTCAGGAGCCCTGCCAGGGCGGACACAAGCCCCTGCTCCACTGCACAGCCCCACATGCTGGGAACCAGGCAGCAGCGAGGTCAAAATCTAAATGTGTGTGTGTGTGTGTGTGTGTGTGTGTGTGTGTTTGCACACATGAGTCCATACCTGTGTTTGCCAGAATGGCAGGGCAACAGTTCCTGGCACAGAGATGACAGAGAGGTAAAGACCGGCTTGCCCCAGGGGTTATGAGGTATGCCACCCGGATTCAACCCAGAGCAAGTCAGACAGATGGCCTCTGACTGTAAGGAAAGTCCCACCCCACCAGCAACATGTGGCCCTGTTGACAGAGCACACAAAGACCAAAGGAGACCGCTGAGACATACCCATGCTGCCAATGCAGGCGCGAGAGCATTTCCTCAAACTACACATAGAGAACTGAGTATGATAAAATTGTGCATGGCTAAATATTTGAGACAGTTGACTGCATTTGTCTGAAGGATATGCGAAAGCACAGCATGTGTGATCACCCATGCACTTTTGCATCTTCATCCTCTTTTTTATTGACGGATTCAGTCATTTATGGATTTACTCATTCATACATGAGTTTATTTACTCAATTACTCCAATTCCTTGTTTGGTATTCTTTCTTAACAATCAGTGAGTGACTAAACACTGTGTTACTTATTCTTACACACAAATAAACCCTGACATGTGAATAAGGACATGCTCATAGAGTGTTAGAATAACAATTAGAATTTTTTTTAACTTCCTCCACATGTTCCCATAGCAAGCCATTCAGCTTTTCAAATGAGGGAAAACAGTCTGATTTATGTGAAGATTTATCTGAATGAACAGCACGGTGCACTGTGTGCTGGAGAAAGCCATGAGTCAGAGCTTGCCCAAAGGGAGCAGTCATTTTTTACCAGGAACAGAACGTCTCCCCCAGTCTCCATCTGCCTGGAAATTACTGAAGTGGTTTGGGGATGAATTTGATGCCAAACAGCACGTGTCTCCGTCTAAGGCCAGACAAACAGAGAGGAGGCGATTGCAAGGGTTTTGATGAAATGGGAAAAAATATAGAGAGGTGGGAGGAAGGTAGAGAAAGACACTAAGAGAGAAAAAAACTAAAGAGAGAGAGAAAGAGAGAAAGACAGAGAGCGAGGGATAGACCGAAGTGATGGTTTCATAAAAGTGAAGTGTCCAGCCAGATGAAGAGAGAGGATTGTGGGGAACAGGACTGACAATGGCAGTCACTCTGTTTCTGCTACGCTGCTCTCTGAGGTCGATTGAGAGCCGTCTCGTCTTCCCTCCCTCTCCACCCCTCTCTTCCTCTCTTCTCTCCTGCACTCTTCTGGTCCTCTGTTCTACTCCCCTCTTCTCTTCTCTTCTCTCCCCTTTCTTTGGCTGCAAACCTGGAGGGGAGATGCTGTTATCACCTCAGCATGGTCACTCTTTAAGTTAGGGTAATTTCTGGAATGACCTGAAGGATCAATAACATATTACAGAGCCCACACATATCTTAGTTTAAATTAACATGGGAGTTCAAGGAGATGTCCAAAGCAATTTACTTGTTATGTGGTATTAGCTGACAAATATATCCTAATTTCCCTCACTATGCAGGCTATTATATGCATAACCATTCTCCTCCTGAATTAATTTGCACAGTGGAAATATTGTGAGGACCATTTCAACACTGAAAAGGCATAGCAGCAGCATTTATTCTTGCCCCCAAAACCATAGCTCATTGAGTTTGTCGTGCAAAGTTGTTGGTATTGTGCCCTTTAGACAGCACCAGCTTACCCGCATCCTGAGCGGGACAAAGCACAGAGGCGCACACTGGTCAGCCTGTAATCTGGTTTGACGGTGAAGCTCACAGCTGCCATGTCTGATGAGTCACACACACACACACACACACACACACACACACACGCACGCACACACACACACACACACACACACACACACACACACACACACACATATTTGTGTCTCTCTCACACTCACTCTCTTTCTTTCTCTCTTTCTCTCTCTCCCTCCCTCCCTCCCTCTCCCGCTCTCTCTTCTCTTCCCTGAAACACACACACATCTTACAACAAAATTCCTTTAGTGGCTTGAGATGTCTGTACAGCTAAGTAGAGAATTCAAAGGCCTAAAAACCACAAGGCTGATTTGTAATTCAGCAAGACAGAGGTTACAAGAGAACATGTGCACAACTGATACTGACAAGTGATCTTGTGTCTAAACACTGGTCTGTCTGAGTTTTGCATTTATACACCCTGGCTCTTTGAAGGCAGGTCTTTGTGAAATAAGCCTTATGGTGATCTTGCAGTAATAGCATTGTTCAGCATTGCTTGTGTATGTATGCATGTCGGTGTATGTGTGTGTGTGTGTGTGTGTGTGTGTGTGTGTGTGTGTGTGTGTCTGTGTGTGTTTGTGCCTGTGCACATGTTTGTTTGTGTGTCTGTCTGTGTGTTTATGTATGTGTGTGTCTGTGTGCTCAATTGTGCCTGAGCAATATATGCAAATATATTCTTTATTTATGTGTGTAAATACTGTAAGGTACAAATGTTAGATACATGGGCATGTGTGTATAATTGAAATGCATTCAGAGGTATGACTTTTATGTGTGGATACACGAGTATATATGTATCTAAATGTGTGTGTGTGTGTGTGTGTGTGTGTGTGTGTGTGTGTGTGTGTAGTAATGGACTGGTGTTCAGTATCACTGCTCCAGCTACGGCAGGCTTTTAAAGGCAGGGTGGAAGGGTGTGTCTGGTGTGGAGGTGGCTGTGGGGTGAACGGAGCGGAGCAGAGCGTCATGTGATTCTCTGGGCGCGTGCAGTTCAGCGCAGAGCCGTCCTCAGTGGGGAAATTTGTCCTAATAAAACGTCAGGCCCGGAGCAGGATGAACTGTAATGACTTTCTGAGTTCACTAATGGACAATAAATCTTAGATTAGGGGGTCCTGCACAAACGCGCTCAGATAAGCCATGAGCCCGCGCCGGCACACAGTCATGTTTCATTGCATGGCTTTGATGGAAGCATCACAATGATGTTTGTGCCGTTTAGGCTTTTCTCTGTGTTTATTACTGGTAAACAGAGCACTCACTGTGTGAATAATGTGAGCAGTGCAAAAAGTGTATATAATAATAATAATAATAATAATAATAATAATAATATTATTATTATTATTATTGTTGTTGTTGTTGTTGTTGTTGTTGTTGTTGACAGTATCATATTGATAGTGGATAGTTGTTATTTGATTGATAAATATAATTGTTGAGAAAGATCTGCAGCTAATGGTAAGATGACTATATCTTTCTTTGATTAGGCAATCCAGCCATGTCCCATCCAAATCCTGAAAACAAGAACAATTTTAAACTCACATTTTTTTCACTCAGTATGTAAGCTTGATGTGCTGGACAAATATGGAAAAAAAAAATTTTTGTTTACCCACTGCAAAAGAATAAAGCGTCAGCAAATAGATAGGTAATAAATGCAAACACAATAATCATTAGTCTACTACACCAAGGCTGACCTTCTAATCACAAGCATAACCTGACAGCAGTTAATCCCATACTGCAATATTTCCAAAGCTAGAGCTACGTTAAGGCATACAGAGATGTCAATACTAGCTGCCATGACCCACTGAGGTCGTGACTTTTGTGTCCAGTCACTGTGGCCAGCTGTCAAGTTAGATTTTTCTGAGTGAAATGATTATTTCACATCACTAGTATAGTCGCTAGCCAGCTGGCTGGCTACAAGACTTACATATCTTGTCTATATTTGTTATTTTTCGGTAGCCTCAAAGATCTCCTGAAAGTCTTCAAAGTGCTCTATCTATCTGCAATGTATGAAACTTTTCAAACTTTAATAAGCAACTACCATTCTTTAGCTGGTTGAGATGAGTGATGTCAACTCTAGTCACTAATTAAAGTGTGTGACTTCTCATTCATTTCAATGATCATTTCGACCAGGTGAAAAACTCCACCTCTCTCTGGTGCATGTAAGAGAGGAGGATACTTTCCCAGAAATTGATAAACCTAACCAGTCACTGTCCACTCTGCCTCGATGCTTTCCCTAGACGTGCAGTCTAAGCAGGTCATATAATGACTGATGTTTATCTCCATGTTCCATAAATGAGAGGAACAGCCATAAAAGAGAGCAAAAAAGCCCCTTTGATTTGTTTAAAGAAAACAGAGTGCGTCAGGCAAGAGTGATTGTGCCGGCTGATGGGGTGCGGCGGAGCTGAGGATGCAGGGGATGAGGGGAGTGAGAGATGAGCGCTTTTTAAGGCTTTCCCCTCCTTTTTTTTCCTCAGTTCGCTGTAACTAACAAATGTGGGCAATAAAGCTGATGAATGAGCGCAGGGATGACACGTTAATGCTCCCGCCGCGACCCCCACCCTCCCCGCCCTGCATCCCCCTCTGATTGCCTTTTTGGCCCTAATGGCTTCACTTATCATCCGGAGGGCCTTGCAGCGAAAGAATCCGGCTAAAGTCTGTGGGGGGGTGGGGTTGGGGGTGAAGTAGGGGCAGGGGTAGGGGGAGGAGGAGTGGGGGGAGACGCAGGGAGGGTGTGTGTGTGTGTGTGTGTGTGTGTGTGTATATGTGGGGGGGTGGGGGTGGGGGGGGGGGGGTGTTGGAGGTAGAGCCGGAAGATCTATCATGTTTTCTGTGTGTGCATGGAAGCCTGCCGCTGCTCCCTGGAGGAACGCAGGCATCAGTCTCTGATCGCCTCCAACTCGATGGTACAAAATGGCATGTGTTGTGCCAGAGTATTAAACTGGTGTTTAAATGAAAATATTATTATAGATGCTTCCTCACGCCATGATAACTTGGCAAGCACTGCTCTCAAAAGTGAAGTGCTGAGAGCAGAATAAGAAGAGGAGAAAAAAAATCTAATTTGAGGTTGATATCAATCAAGATTTACTCCACACCACACACAATTAAAGTGACTGATATGACTCATCTGAAGTAAGTTATCAAAACAACGACAACTAAAAACTTGATTACAAAGTCATGTCTTCACTTTTTAAAGTTTAATAAAGTGGCAGATGGCCCTCACTGCCCAGTGTCCTTTTCTCACCATCCCCTCCATTTGTAATGTCTGCCTGTGCTTTCTGGCTCTAGGATGTCCGAGCACTAACAAGCAGGCAACAGGCTTCAGAATTCATGTGCCATTTGCCCATTTACACCTCTGGGCATTTCTGGGTGCTGTGTGTATATTCAGGAAGAATGTGCCAATTGGCAGGTGGGCACCTTACAGGGCAAGGGATGAAAGAGTAGTGTGAGTGCACAGGGCTCTCACTGGCACACGGACCTGAGCACACAAAAACAGATGGAGAGAGAGTCGTCATTTAGCAAAAGTGAGCCTCCCCAATTTCTTTACTTTCTTCCTTACATAAATCAAAGTGAGCAAACAACAGCAGACTGAGTCAAGGATTAAGGTGCCTGGATTCTTTTTCAGCATGCTGTCAGCCTCTCTCTCTCAATTTCTGTCTCTCTCTCTCTATTTCTGTCTCTCTCTCTTTCTCTTTGCCTCTCTCTCTCTCTCTCTCTCTCTCTCTCTCTCTCTCTCTCTCTCTGTTTTGTACTTTTTGTGTACACATTTTGTGTCTGCATATTACCTTTGCATGTACAAGTCATTTTTCATCAATGGAATACTAAAGGGATGAACACTAACAGAGTCAGGAAAATGAGAAAAACTGTGAGCTCTCAAAACAGGCAGGCAAAATAAACAACTGGCAAACAAAGAACAACAGAGGGAATTGAGAAAACACAACGGACAAGTCACCTGCACAAAAAATAAACAACCAACATGGGAGAGAAAGAGAGAGAGAGAGAGAGACAGAGAGAGAGAGAGAGACGGAGATGGAGATGGAGACAGAGACAGAGAGTTTGGCAGATTTGCATAATATGCAGTTGAGATGTGCATGATTACATTAAGACAAGCACCCCCCTTGAAGCCCTACATGCAGAAATGTCTATCCATGGGTTCAAAAACCAAATTTTTAATTCTGGATGCATCTGAAAGCAGTCCCAAGGCTATCGTCAAGTTGAAGGTATTAAAAACCCAGGAGCTGAACCCAGAAAAGAGTCCTCTGTGCCAGCCAGTGCTGAAGAAAATGAACTCAACAACAAACAAGAACACACGTCAGTCTCAGACCGGCTCTGCAAAATAAGACTATTTAGAAATTGGAAAAATGTAATTGCTACCCGAAGTGAAACGAACACCTATCGGTCTATAAAAAGAGAATAAAAAGAGAATAAAAAGAGTATGTCACCTGTCAGAGATGCGAAGCAGAGGCAAAACATCAAAGATTGAGGGTCTATGGGACACAGTTTAATGTAAACTTCTATTCACATTCACACATGAAGCATGCATACACACACACACACACACACATACATACATCTTTATTTTGTAATGTTTAATTTATTTAATTTTATTATCTTTTTGTTACATCTGTTATTGTGTCATTGGTAACAACCATCATACTTATAAAGCACTTTTCAATTTGCATTTGAAAGACAGAAAGAGATGGAAAGGGGTGATAGGGGATGGGGTGGGGAGGTGGGGGGGGGGGGGTGAAGGATAGAAAGAAGCGAGATGCCAAAGTGTGCTGGTGCCAGTGACACGTTAGCCAGCTTTGGACACTATTATGGGTCCAGTGCTAGATCTATCTGTCCGACGGTGCCATGATCTGGCTGCATGTAAGTGGGTGATTTGGGATGGGGATTTGGAACCCATGCCCCTGCAGCAAGCCAGCATGTTTTTTCCTTTGCATCTTTCTTTTCCATGTTGCTTCCTCACCCCCGGCCAGCCTATCCCCTTGACTACTTGCCATGGCTGCTTTGGTTCTGCTGGCTTTCCATTGGACACAATTGTAATGTGAAGGCACTTAGTTAAGTTATTGTTATTCTTTGGGGAGGAGATTTATCTTCTGCATTTCCCCCATCTGGGGTGTAGTATAGAAACATACAAACATACATACATACAAATGGAGGAGTGAGCTGACCCACACTCAGAGCAAAGCACCTTATCTGTGGCTGTACATGTGGGGAGAACACCCACCCCACTGACATGTTTTGCACCTGTTGCCCTTTGGTAACTGGTCCAGTTCCCCTACCGGTATAGCACAGATGTCAAGGCCCAAGGAAAAGAGAGGAAAGATGAGTGTTAACAGCATAGTGGTGTTTACTGCATAGTGGTTGAATCTGAGCCATTAATTTTGGATGGAGTAGGCTCTTCGCCTAACAAATGTACCCAATAAATATGTATACATTTAAATTGAATAATTGTACATTGAACCGGCATTTTATTACTGTTAGCCGTGTGTGTGTGTGTGTGTGTGTGTGTGTGTGTGTGTGTGTGTGGAGTGGGCATGCCTGTTCTAGGGATTGGGGATGATACATTTTTAAAGTAATTTGAACATCTCAAGACCACATGAAGACATGAGTAAGGCCAAAAAACAACAATACTGCATCATGTAGTTGGCAACTTGAGGAACTGCCACCCTCTTAGAGTGATATTCTCTTCTGCATATGCACACAGAGTCGCTAAATATCAAATCCTTAGTATGTCTTAGCAATCGGTGGCCATTGTTGCTTCAAAAAATTATAAGTAATTGCACCATCATATTTTTAGTGATACTGGACAGGTACCAAGGATAATGAGAATAGTAGCGTTGTCATGTGTCTGAGAAAATACTTGGCAAGTACTGATGCTATAGCTCTCTGCCCATGATTAATAGCATCACCAAACTGCATCCCCTTGCGTCTTCATGAAACCTTAACATTATCATCTTGTCAGCTGAAATAGCAAGGTGCCTGTCTAAGAAACTTAAAAATATGCTGATATATGCTGATGTATATGGTGTTTCCTGTCAGCCCACATTTTGCTTGTCCCTTGTTAAGGTATGGTTGAAAAAATGTATAGCCTATGTAATGATTTTAATGTAGTTTAATGTTGGCTAAAATTTACATAATCCATATGAGGTAACTGGAATAACGCCAGATTGCTCAGGTTACTTTGCCCCCTTGTCTACTTAGTGTTCCTGTTTCTGTCAAGTCTCTGACAGGAAGTAGTTTATTGTACAGATCATTGAATATAAATCAGATACATGGAACGCACACACCATTTATGTCATTAAATTCTATTGACTGAAAACAATTAAATTACATCTCATGTAACCTGTGAACCAGCCTAGACAATAGACAGCTTGTTTAACCACTCACATGTGGAATGCTTGTTACTCTAAAAATGAATGATGAGCCGGGACTCTGTAGCCCATATTTTTACCTACCACAGGGTTGAGGGGTTGACCCTCCCCTCTGATGGCTTAGCCCCCCTTAGTGATGGCTTAACCCCTCCTGACCATATTTGTCTAGTGATGCCCCAAACACCCATCATGCCACATACAGTCCGGGTGCTAGGTTGGCCTGGCAGGCAGTGTTTGTGAGCAAGTGTGAGTGACCGTGTGTATATTCAACAATGTGTGCATGTGTGTGTATGCCTGTGTGTGTGTGTGTGTATGTGTGTGTGCACGTGCGTGTGTGTGCGTGTGTGTGTGTGTGTGTGCGTGTGTGTGTGTGTGTGTGTGTGTGTGTGTGTGTGTGTGTGTGTGTGTGTGTGTGTGTGTTCAGGTAATACTCCCTAATGACCCACTGGGGAGCTGTCAGCCAAGCCCGGCAGGCAGGGGCGGACACTGTCACAGAGTGGGACCTCTCCCTTGCTCTCCTCCTTACTGGCTGCTGGTGTCTCTCCATCTATCCATCTTGCTCTCTCCTTTCTTTCTTTCCCTCATTCTCTCCCCCCAGGGGGACAGTGCTGATGATGAGGGTGACCCTGTGAAGTCACTGATCATTAATATTTTAGCCATCTTTTTCTCCACTACCTGTCTCTCTCTCTCGCTCTTTCTCTCTCTCTCTCTCTCTCTCTCTCTCTCTCTCTCTCTGTCTCTCTCTCTCTCTCTGTCTCTCGGTCTCGGTCTCTCTCTCTCTCTCTCTCTCTCTCTCTCTCTCTCTCTCTCTCTGTCTCTCTCTCTCTCTCTCTCTCTCTCTCTCTGTCACCCATGCCAAGGCTGGGCCAGGGCTACCCAGTGCCTGTCACATGCAATCCAATTTGGGCTTTGCAGATGGGTAACCCTTCGAGAAGACAGATACCCCACAGGGAATGTTCTGCAGGCCCTTGGCCACCCACCCACCCACACACACACACACACACAGACACACACACACGTATACACACACACACACACACACACACACACACACACACACACACACACACACACACGTATATACACACAAAAACACCATTGTGCAATAACACACAAAATACAGCACACCTGCACACACACAGATAAATGCACACCTATAAACCCCTTTACACACACACACTAAACACATGCACAAACACACATGCACAGACACTCATATGGGCATAAAATACACACATGCTCACCAGCCTGAAATCAAAGACCCCAGCATCAATCTCACAAACTGATATTATACACATCCTCATACATTCACCCAGCACTGGCATAGTGCCCACTTGTCCACCTGCGCCCATGTTCAAAACCACCAGTCCATGACAACACAAGAGTGAGTGAGAGACAGAGAGAGAAAAAGGGAGAGAGAAAAAAGGGGAAGAGAGAGGGAGAGAGAAAGAGAAAAAGAGAGGGATAGAGAGAGAGAGAGAGAGAGAGAGAGAGAGAGAGAGAGAGAGAGAGAGAGAGAGAGGCAGGCATTGAGCATTTGCAATCCTTACACTCAAAATATCAGCCAGTGCCAGAGGGACTGAGTCTGCTGAGCGCATCACAGTGCATGTCACTCACCGGCTGACTTACACTGTCACCCTGTCTCATGCATTTTACAACACAGGTGCAGGAGGGCACCCCACGCTTGTCCACAGATAAAGAGGTAGCTGGGTTCAAATTTGTGACATTTCGCCGCCAATGTCCAACATGCTAAGACTCTCTCCCAAACGTAGATAGACATACACAGGATTGTGGGCAGACATCTCTTTCATGAGCCTATAGGGAGGCGGAGGTGGAGAAGGAGGCAAATAAGCTGTTCCTCTACTGAATTACAAACATGCAATCGATGCCCCTCACAGGAATGGAAAAACCTTGGAGTGACCAAGTGATGACGTGAATCATACATTTTCATTCATCGGGTAATTAATTCAGCAAGCCTCTGAAAGAGCCTGAAATCCATTAGGTCATTATGGTTAGTTGGCACTGGTTGCTCAGAGTAGCGTACACTACATAAACTAAAACATCCTTTTTATAATGTGTAAAATTATGTTAAATTAATATCTGGTAGTAAATGGAAGTACATATAAGTATCTTTTTTCATTACATTTGTTTTATGGTATTCATAAATTATTATAAAATATTTGATCTCCATTAAAATGTATGTACTGTACTTTATAAAGGCAGGGTAACAGTGACACACTTTGAAGCATGTATCACATTGACTGAAGTATATTTTTTTAACTTTTAAAAGACCAAATCGAAGAAAAGGATTTAATTTCCTTCATGGAACAGCTCTGAGCTCTGAAAGAGATTGGCTTCATTGTGAATGCCACAGAAAACCAGGTGAATCTGTCTCTGATGAGAGACCTCTTCTACACAATGGCCTTTTACTTTGCCATTTCAGAGTCTTAAAGACATGAAAAAATGCTCATGGAATTTGCAAGATTTAAATGTCTTAAAATGTCACGTGTCTGACACTGAGCTAAAAGAACAGAATTGGAGGAAATTGCTGTTGTCAATGACAATATTAAAGTTTTCATATAAACTACAGGAACGAATAAAACCACTCAATCCTGAATCTCAGCGAAACCAGTTAGACCTCTCTCACATTAAATAGAGAAAATGATAAGACAGAGAAGAAGAAGAAGAAGAAGAAGAAGGAGAAGAAGAAGAAGAAGAAGAAGAAGAAGAAGAAGAAGAAGAAGAAGAAGAAGAAGAAGAAGAAGAAGAAATTGGCAAAACTACCTGTCTCTGACACTGAATTGGTCCCCGCTAGACCTGGGTTAGACATGAGTGAAAGTCAAGTTGACATTTGTAACCTTGGAAACTCACCTCTGTTTGAAAACCACTTTAATTATTCCTGGAGGCTCTCAATGAACTCGACATGGATATAAGGAAGCCCTGTATTTATAAAGGAAGAGAACAACAGTAGGAAATTATTCCCTCCAAAATAAAAATAAAAAAGGGAAGCCTACAAAGACCATTTCATATCTCTAACAAAGCAAATAGGCCTGACAGAAACCTTCCTTCACTACGTCTCTCTCTCACGCTTAACCACAGGAGATGCCAAAAATAAATGCCACTTTCACCTCATCCACAGCATCACACTCTGCTTTAGATTCCTTTGGCTGGGATTCAGGATGGACCCGTATTTCTCCAGCTTAAAGTAAGCAGCATCTGCCAGGAGAGGAACCCCAAGAGGTTTGGGATGTTTTTGAGGCAGGTGTGGGGACAGAGTTTTTTCCTTCGCATACTGAATTTGTGAGTGCCTTTTCCTGTGAGCAATGTCCTTAGAAACTTTCTTTGAGGGAGTGTAGTCAGAGGGAAAAAAATACACACAGCTGTGACCTTGGCTTACTGACCTTGAAAGCAAAATGTTTGACTGATGAACAACTCTGCCAGTGAAATATTTTTGGCTTGCAATATAAACAACTAATGTTAGCTTTTACATATATGCCTTAACCTCAACAGACTGAAAGTTGACATGCAATCATTTAACATTAAGTTGTGTTAAAATGGTGATTATACAGTAGCATAGCAACAACTTCATTCAAAAAAGCTCCAATGACAAATGGGTATGTGAGAGAGAACACATAATGACAGATTGGAGGGGTTTGGGGAAAGATAACGACATTTCATGCCACTGTAACAGCTAGACTCATTCAGTGCTCCTAATTTGGCCTTCCAGCACTGCAAATCATCCAACAAACTGGCAGGTGTGACGAGACATAATTTAAGCCCATACCCATTCACACACCTACCTTCCTTCAATCAAGGCTTTTTGTGTAGCAGTAAATCAGCCCCCATACAGATACACACATGTGCCCACGCCGCCACACACAAGCAGTCACACGAGCAAGAACTCTCATGCACATGCAATGCACACACACTCACACGCGTGTGCACACGCACTCACACAAACATACACACACACACACACACACATACACACACACACACACACACACACAAACAAACACAAAAATACAGACACATCTACAGACAGATGAACACACACACACACACACACGCACACACACACACGGAGCAAGAACCCAGATGGCATCCAGTATTCATCTTCAATGGGCCATTGTAAGACAGCGGAAATAATGTTAATTGGTGCAAATAAAATCTCAGTGTCAGGCACTGGTAAATCTAAACCTTAATCATTCTGCTTAAGCTATTCTCTGTGCACTTCAACATCGTTTCCTTATTCTTCTCTCTTAATAAGAATTCTCCTTATTCTTCTCACACACACACACACACACACACACACACACACACACTTCTCACTTTGCCTCTCTTTTTTTCTCCTTTTCTCTCCATCTCATTTTTTTCTGGCACGGAAGGCTCGGCGCTGCACTGGTTTATGCGTGCCCCGCAGAGAGGGCTGCCGTCGCAGCTGCCTCCAGCAGCCCCATTGTCTCTCTGTGCAGCGGGAGAAATAATTAAACCCAGATTCATCCTCTATCATGCCGCTAATTGTTCTTCTACCGGCATCCTGTTCAATCAAAGCGCTGTGCTATGCTGTGCTGTGCGGACGGATAATGCCGTGTGCCTGGAGTCTGAGCTCATTCCCCCATCGTAAATTGAATTGTTGCCCTTTCTGATGACAAAGGGGAGAGGGCAACTATAATCTGGGTCTATGCGCTGTTCATTTTTCTCCTGAAAGAAAGGCCATGTTTAAGTTAACAAGACACTTTTGTCAGAGTCAGGCAGGCTTTGTGTGGGTGGGATCAGCACACCTGTTGCGATTCATGAAGGGAGATACAAGTACTGCCAAGCACTGTTGTCTGCCTTAGGTTGATTAGTGTGAGATGTGATTCAATTTTGTGCTGTCATGGTTACATGTGAGAACTAGGTTTATTCATATCTGGTGCGTGTACATTGTGTGTGTGTGTGTCCATGTGTGTCTGTGTGTCAGAGAGAGAGAGAGAGAGAGAGAGAGAGAGAGAGAGGGAGAGAGAGAGAGACACAACCACGAAATGCTACATATCATGTCACATGCTCTGTGCCATATAGTGAATTACAGTTAATAATGTACATTAATAAAGTATACATAGTAAATAATATTTTTGAACACATGTGTGGGGGTATTTCTATGTTAGTAATTACTTGCAGGGGTCAGAGAAAAGTGACTTGTGCAGGATGCACAACATTGAGGTGATGAGCATGAAGATGATTGCATAAGTGCAACTTGTTTGTGTGTGGTTGCTAGAGCAGCATGTAAACTAGCTAAGTGATTCTAAGGTGGCCATTTCCCAGGCTTAGCCAATGGCATTTGTGGCAGTGTGCTGAAAAAAAAACAGCAGTAGCCATGGCTGCTGTGTTGTTCAGGGATTGTCAGCTGGCACTGAAACCCCTGGTCAACGTGGGGAGTGTGTGGGGAGAGATAATGTTACATCCCTGACAAGTTGGGCTGCCTCTTGGGATGCTGCCAAATAGGATGGAAGACAGGTGAGCAGGCTGGAAACAATTTCATCACTGCCAGGTGAGGCGGCAGTGCACAGTGCAGGGAGATACAGAGAGTATGTTGATGACTTAAATAGGCACTAGTATAATTACCAGTACTTATTGGGTAAAAGTGACCCATGCTTGAGAGTGATCAAGGATCAAAGATAACTTTACTTGTCCCAACAAGGGTCTCGTGCTACAGGCAGCAGAATCCACACAGCCTCTACCACAGCCATGACCCACTATAAGAAACAAACATAACAGACACATAAATGGAAACAGAATAATGGTTTTAATCGAGTACAGCTAATTAGAAAAATAAAACACACAAATAAGAACCTAAAAACTAAATTAAGACAGAAACAAACTGGCAGTTGCAACTTGCAGAACAGGCAGATAGCAAATGGCACACATATGAATTCTTGAATCTATCAGTCCTACATGCGGGAATACTACATCTATAAGTAGAGGGAAACAGCCTAAAACCTTTGTGCAGAGGACGGACAGGGTATAAAACAAGTGAAGAAACAACAGCATACACACAGAGGCCTGAAGGTCACTTACTGTAATTAATAACCAGAGGTCAAAAGTAGTTTAAAATTCTAGCCAGCACTGAAATGTTTATGGTTGGCTACAGGAAGGCATTTCCTATAAATGTCATATGAGCATGTCATTATTACTGTTAAAATGCCTGTATATTCTCTGTATTGGAGGAGCAGGACCCCAAAAGTATGCATGCTTGTAGCTTACAAACTGCCTTGTAATTGTTCTCCTTAGCTTCAATTCTCCTTGAAATAAAACCATACTATACTTCCTGTTTGGAAAGAATATACGGAAACAAGGAAAATATTTGTCTACAGCACATTGGTAAAGCTTGACCTTGTGTTCATAATAGCCACATGTAACACTAAGGTAATAATGGCAGCTAAGTTTTAAAGCATTTCAGAGCAACATGGAGTAGTTGATAATGAGCGTATGACTGAGTTTTGACAGGCAGCTTCTGTTTCTTCCTGGTAGTGTAAATCTTTAAGTGGTATGTAGTACCCCGCTGCTCAAGTCTAGTTTCCCCCCTAATTATAATGCCAAGGTATTTGCAGAGCTGTGCAACCTTAACAGTCTAATCATTTATCACAACAGGGGAGGTGACTTATGTTTTTTTTTCTTTGTTGCTGTTGTTATTTTTAAATACACTTTTTTATTCTCAGTCAATGATGTTTGAGGGTGACTTGCACCACTTTGTAAAATCAAACACTATAGGGCTACTATGATCAGGCTGGTGAGTAGGGACACAGTGATGGCAAATCTGTAAACTTACCACAATAATGTGCCATCCTGCAAACTGGATCTGTAACTCATTACTGTGCAGCACATAAAAATGAAGTGAGAGGCCACTCCTTTAGAGTTATTCCACAGAAGATTTTTAAACTGCAGATTAAACACCTTGAATGATGTGAACATTTGGAAGTGCAAGGTCCATTATCTCATGCGAAAGAGACAACAGGAGATAATTTGTCCCATAATAAATAATATGAATATGCTTTGATGATTGACCTTCAAAATGTGCTAGGTACATTTGCTAGGCACCTGCTAGTCATCACAAAAGTACTTTTGTGCTCAGGAAGTGCATGTAATAATTTAATATTAATCATCATTACATGCCAAAACACAGCATTTGACTCTGCATGGTAAGATCACTCATGGCAGACAAGAGGTCAAGTCTTGCTTGATTATTGGCCATTGAGCTGAATAACTGACTATTGCTTAGCAGTTATTGCTAAGCAACCAGGGTCTAGTGCCCTGATAATGATAGATCTGACACTTGTGAAGGTTTATTACTATTCTTCTTAACAATGTTCTTTTGGATTTTCCGTGCGTTTCCTGAACATGCTCGTAATGTGAACATGCGTGCACTGCCATACGACATTCATAGTGCTGAACTTTGACGCTAGAAAGTGACGTCAAAGCCATTGTTTGAACTTCACATCACCTATGGTCAATTACATGGCAAAACAGCTTTTAGAATTTGCATGTCTGATTTTAAAATAAACAACTGATATCCAGTTTCAGATAGGCTACACAAAACACAAATGTGCATGATTTTAAAATATATGTATACACAATATTTATTTTATTTGTTTGTTGCATGTAGGCAGTACAGACATCCAAACTAAGGCAACTGTCAACTGGCCTACAGTGTACGTGTGCTCATAAGCAAGTGTGCATTTGGATATTGAAAAAAATTGTATGATGAGGGAGAGATTAAGAAGGGTTGCCTACTGGAAAAAAGTACATAAGATCAGTCTTTAGTTGATTTTAACAAAAAGTGCATATGTATACTAAGTCATATGGTTGTTATTACTTGTGGTGTCTACGATATTTTAGTCTCGGTCAAATTTAATAATTATGTTCAGATGCAATGTGTAATGATGATTCTGTCAGTGTAATTTCATTACTTGCAAAATTATCTGCCATGTAGGGAATAGCTATGTTAGCTTAGAGATTGTTCAGAAAGCTGTAATTTACTGATAAAATTAATTAGGTCCAGAAGGAAGGGAACAAAACGTCCTGTTGGTGACACCCGTCAGAATGCAGTAACGATGCTCCTAGTTTGTTAAGGTGAGTGTGAGCATCTGCAAGCATTTTTACAACACTCTTAAGCAGCAAACATTTCAGGCAATGGTCTGAAAGGTGTAAGAGAGACTTCAGAAAGCACTTAGGCTTAAGATGCTTTCAGGGGACTAGGCCTAGGTCTGCAATAGCGAGCCACAGCCATTACACTTAACCACAGCTAAGCCGATATGGTGATGCCTTTGTATGTAGTTCATCTCATGAAATGACAACTGAAAATGCTAAGTAATGATAAGGTGCAGGTAGCTAATGATTAGCACAAAACATGTAACCTTAGTGTAATACAATCATGTTCATTAGTGTAATACGATCATGTTCATTACTGCAAACAAGCTGGGATTTTATTTATCTGGGCTGTATTTAGATTTTGTGTTTTCTTGAAAAACAAAATACAAAGCATACTGTGGTTAATTGGACACATGTAACCATAAGTATTGTGTAAAGATCTGGTGACTAATTAAATGGATGCAGATACACTAAATACACTTCTGTGAATACAGCTTCAGCACTGACAAGTGCTTTTTCTCCTCAGTCGTCTCCAATTACAGAAATACACCAAGTGGATAGATTAAGCACATTCTTTTAAACATTCTTCCTCCTTTTCTCTTCTTTTCTCTCACTCTTCATCTCACTGTCTTTTGTCGCCTGTTCTACCATAGATGTGAGAAAGATTGGGGCAGTGACCACACAGAACTGACCACTATTAACTGCAGTCTGAGGGGTGAAACCACAGACCCTGGGGATAGGCCCCTTTGATCCCTTCTGGGCAGTGCCTTGCTGCTGCTCTCTCTCTCTCTCTCTTTCTCTCTCTCTCTCTCTCTCTCTCTCTCTGTCCTAGCAGTAAGCCCTCAGCTGGGGAGTTTCATGCTTCTCTGCCTCTCTGTGTTTAATGCCTGTAATCAAACACCCGCAGCTCCACTTCTGACTGGAAATCAATACACAATGCCTGTAAAAAGCATAATAGGGCCACTTCACTATGCAATCAGAGGTGGCACCAATCTGTTAGCATTTCCTGCCTTTCCAGGCTCGGGAGGGGGGGCCTGAGGGATAGCCTATGCATAAAGGGGAAACACACTACTGATGTGAGTGAAAAAGTTCTGAAGGTTTTAGTATTTTTTTCTTCACGTTTCCTCCCTCCTTCAAAGACTGTATTTTTTTCTTCTGTGGTAGACAGAAGAAGATCTCTTTTGTTTATCTTTTTTACTTTGAATCACTGCCTCCCTCTTCACTCCCCTCACTCTGTTCATGTGTTTGGGTAAGTCCTTGTGTCAACACTGTCTTGATTCACTGCTTTGTCTTTACATCCAGGCAATGAAGTCACTAAGACAGAGGTTAAAGTATTTCTGCCAGTGTATGCTATTACTTTTAAGGAGGTATGTCTGCCTGTTCTTTATCTCACACCAGGCAATCATTATTCGTTTATAAGTCTGCACATGTACACACACACACACACACACACACACACACACACACACACACACACACACACACACACACACACACACAAACACAAACACAAAAATACAGATACACTCACAGACAGTAGAAGACGCACACACACAAACCCAGACACACACACAGACACGCACACACACACAGATCGATAGACTTGTTTAGAGAGAGAGAGAGTGCGTGTGCGTTTGGGGGTGGGGGTGGGGTTCATGCTTTTAATGAATATTTGTTCAGATCACACAGCTTTAATCCAAGTCAGTCCTATTTGCAATGGTGCTACTGTCTGCACTGAGATGACAATGGCACTAAGGCCAGCCTCTGTTTACACTACGCTAATCTAAACGTGAAGCTGAATAAATGAGCACGCATACCTATGCTCCCTGGCAGCATACCTTCACACATACTCACATACACATACACATCCACACATGCACATACGTGCATGCACACACACATACACTTACATACACATACAGATCCACACATGCACGCGCGCACACACACACACACACACACACACACACACACACACACACATATTCACACATGCGCGCACAGGCAAACACACACACACACACAGACGCAGACGCACACGCACACACACACACACACACACACACACACACACACACACACACACACACACACACAAACAAGCACATTTGGAGGCACAGGCTATGCTAAGCAGATGAAAACGGCCTTGGCTACGATGTAGCCCTTAACTGCATCTTGTGACAATTTATGTCTCTATTTGACACATTAGGCATAAATGAGGTTTCATTGAAGATAATTGGCTTTTTCGTAAGCCTAATGGGTGGAATAGGGGCAGCTGTGATGTATTGAGCTGGGCCTCTCCTTCCTTGATTAAAGCAGATGTTCCCAGTGGCTTTACAAAGTCTGTGCCTATCCAGTTTATGGGGTAGGGGTTAGGGGATGGGGGTGGGCGTGGGCATGGGGGGCTCAGCTCACAAAGTAACATTAGCCACTACTTACACCCATAGGCACATCACTGCTTCTGCGAACGTGTAGCGAAGTTAGTAACCTTTTTTAGACATTGTGCCCTTTCAGTAAATGCTAGCTACACTTATAGTTTGTGGTGTAAATGTTTGCTGTTAACAGCTTTGTGCGGAAAACAGCCATGCGGTGAAAGTCAGAGGCTAGCAGTAGCAATTGCTATTTAAGGATACCTTGATTTGCGCCCATATGAGTGCTCCATCTGCTGTGAAAACATTTAATTGTGAAGGGGGAAAAGATGTCTCCATCTTCCAGACTCTCCAACCATATTCCTTTTCACAAATATGGGGGTTGAGTGAAAAAATCTGTGTCAACACTCTGACTATTTTGTCAGAGGCACACTTTTCATGAAAGGCTCTGTCGCACTTCACAATCGATCATCTGTCTCTGTGCAGCTCCCGCCCACAATGGCAGAGATGGCGAAGGAGAGTGGAGGAGAGGGAACGGGCCTGCCACTAAAATACATGCTGAGGAGCAGGTGGCCAAACCGTCTGTGGTAGCACAGCCCGCGTCTCCCTTTCACCAACTCTAGTATCTCACTGCTGCCAGACCACATCTGTCTCATTTATGTTCTCCCACTCTGCTTGTGTGTGTGTGTGTGTGTGTGTGTGTGTGTGTGTGTGTGTGCGCTTGTGTTTGTGCATGCAAGTTTGCATGTGTGTGTTCATGTATGTACCAGTGTGTGTGTGTTCATGTATGTACCAGTGTGTGTGTGCCTGTGAGTGTGTGTGTGTGTGTGTGTGTGTGTGTGTGTGTGTGTGTGTGTGTGTGTGTGTGTGTGTGTGTGTGTGTGTGTGTGTGTGTGAGAGAGAGAGGGGGGGGGGGGGGGGGGGGAAGGTTGTGTGTATGTTAGTTTAACATTGTGAAAAATGTCAATGACTTGGCAAAGCGATGTGAGTGAGAGAGAGAGAGAGAGAGGAAGAGAGAGAGAGAGAAAGAGGGGAAGAGAAAGAGGGAAGAAATGAAAAGAAAGGAGACAGTAGTGAATATGATCATTTGGATGCAATTTTTAACCCACAGCAGGGAAATATGTTCGTCAAAAAAACAAGAGGAGGGGAAAATTGGCATCATTTATGGTTCCCATTTTCCCCTACTCTTTCCCTCATTGTCTTTTTTCTGCCACGGTAAATGTGTGCCTGCTACGCTCATATGAAAACAGTGTTGATTGCGATAGAGTGGCGAGAGGGAGAACACAGCCAGGGGGAGGAAGACTGGCACATAGAACACAATGAACGGATAGAGATGGTGGGAGAAAGAGATAAAGAACAAGAGAGGGGGGTGAAAGGCAGAGAGAGAAAGAAAGAAAGAGAGAGAGAGAGAGAGAGAGAGAGAGAGAGAGAGAGAGAGAGAGAAGATGAGGAAAGATGCAAACACAGCAGGAGAACAATCTGTGTCCCTCATGACATGAGATGTGTGGAATCCTACAGTGGCCAAGTGTCAAAGAGTATTGTAAAGTACAACGAGCTGATACCTCACCAGCAAAAATAAATTGTTAGTGTCAAAGATGCAGTGTCTTCAACATTAGAGATAGTTTAGGCAGTCAGATTTCATTTTTTGCTTAGGTCATAACCTTATCCAAATGTTTGGAATGGTTTACACAGCATCAACATCTACAAAGCTTTGAACAACAATCCACAATCTGAACATTAGTGCTAGAAGATTAGAATCCTGTGAGATGCCCTGATTTTAGAATGCTTTGGGCATTTTTTGCATTTCCTTTTTGGACACATGGCATCAACAGGTGGCAGAAGTTCAAACACGTTGACAATAATGTAGTGGGAGCATTACAAGACATTGATTTCAGTGTCATAAAAATGTGTCTGACATATCTATGTATAGCTGCCTAGTGTCTAGATTCTGACAAATGAATGATGGGATGCTGACATCACAGGCTGACCTCACAAGCAGCAGTGGGGCCTGTCAGTGCTGGCAGCAGGATCGGCAAGAGGAGATTGCAGCTCGTTCTTCAGGAAACTCCAGTGGCGAAGGAGAGGTCACGGCACATATCCTTTAATGAGCCACACATCAAGCCGACGCCATTACGATTACAGAACGGGGCCCCCCTCGCCAATCTAGCGCTTAATTGGGCACTGACATTTCACACGCTGCCTTCCCTCAACATCTGGGTTAAATTTGACGGATTTGCCGCTTTCATGCCGGTAATTATCCCAACCTTTCGGAAATGCCAGCAGGTAGGTTCTGAAGCACCACACTGGGCCTCTGCCCCAGTGCCGGTCCAGAGGCAGTGGGGAGACCCCGTGGAGCAGGCCCTGGACTTCATTAGGCGCGGCAGAGGTGACAACAGGAGGAAGACACAGGGCAGCGATGCGACGATGAAGACATTACGGGTGCTCTTTTGCATCTCACCTGGTGCTGATAGCTCCTTAGCATCAGAGCGATCAAGTCGACATTTAAACAGGTTGCTCTGGCAAGAGCAGGTGCAGGCACGCACCCACGGAAAGCAAGTCAGCATTAAGACACACATGTGAACTCTAAAGAGAAATGTGAGATGAAAGTATTTTGTTGGATGGGTAACTCATCTAAGTTTTGGGACAGGAAACGCTGATATTGTGGAAAATCAAATAATGCAGGAGGGTGGAATAGCAATTTTGGAAATGACATGAGTGTTTCAGCTGCTGGCAGTGTGTGTGTGTGTGTGTGTGTGTGTGTGTGTGTGTGTGTGTGTGTGTGTGTGTGTGTGTGTGTGTGTTGCCCTTAGGGAAACAGCATGCTGTTCACTGGGCCCCTAGGCATTTCATTTACATATCACATCATATCAGGCAGAATCAGGGACAAATCCTTTTTTATGAAAGTCTCTGTATTTTTTATCGAAGATCACCAACAAAATACTCACATGCAGAGAAACACACATATGTATTCAACTATACACATAAACATGCATCCATCTCTCTCTCTTTCTCGCTCTCTCACACACACACACACACACACACACACACACATGCAGAAAGAAAAAACTGCATGAAATTTCAGCTTTCTTTCAACATTCCATTTAAAATCATTTGTTTACTGTTTGTCTCACTCCTGGGTGGACAAGCAAAAGGCATTAAAAAAAAAGCGAGCAGAGCTTTCCAGGCCACTCTCCCCTCCATTTCATTACTGGCTGTGTGGTGCTGCCAGCCTTGAGACGGTGGGGGAAGGCTGAGTGACACGCTCAGAGCCAGAGACAGGGCGCTGGCGAGTCATGGCCCGGGGTAGGGGGTCATTTTAATAAGAGTCTCGCCCCAGGGACTGCCTGCCTGCCTGCCTGCTTGCCTGCCTGCCTGCCTGCCTCCTTGGCACAACAACACCACCACCACCTAACTTTCCCAGACAAACTTTTTTTCTTTTGCCTCCTCTTCCCCCACGGCTGCCCTTCATCTGATAATTCCTTCTGTGTCTGCAGCATGTGGATGAGGAAGAAGAGAAGTAGGAGGAAGAGGTGGAGAAAAAGAGGAGGAGGAGGAGGAGGAGCAGAAAGGAAAGGAAGAGCAGAGTTGAGCGGGAAGGCTGGTGCTGATGTTAATTCATAAACTGGGTGCAGCTTTGATTTTTTCGGCACGGCACTGCATTATTCATGCGACGGCGGCTCAGCGGCGAGATGTTTACTGTTTCCATGCCGCTGGATTTATGTCTTAACCTCCGGCACTTATTTCTGATACATTACATTCATTAGAAATACAAATGGAAGCAGGGAGAGAGGAGAGTGGGACATATTTGTAGCCTCCGCAAATAATGCTGTTGTCACTGCTGCTTGCTGTTGCCATTTTCGGTGGGGAGAGGAGGGAATGGTGGGGAGGTGTGCAGTAGCATGGATGTGTGTGTATGTGTGTGTGTGGTGTGTGTGAGAGATTGGGGGGGTCAATTTTGCTGGCTGCTGTTTGGATTCAGAGGCTAATTGTGTTTCTCCTCTGCCGAAGTGAAAGGGAGACAAAGCCCTCATGACTTGCTCCTCTGACAGCATGGCAAAAATGCAGCGCTAAGCCCAGGATAAACATTAGCGCTGGCTCTTGAGAGAGTGAATAAATAAATAAAATCAGCCAATGAGGGCCTCTCCCTGAAAGCCTCTGCTTGCGCTCAGGTAGGAACTGACAGGCATAATTAAATTCACCCGGCTGAAAAGAGAGTAGATTCTGCTGTCAGGGCACAAATGAGCGCTGGGCCCATGAATATGTGTATGTGAGGGATGTCTGTAAGGCACATGAGCCCCATAGGAGGAGGCAGATAGGGCAGCCGATGGACAAGGGGAGGCAGAGAAAGAGAGACAGAGACATAGAGAAAAGAGTGTGAGTCGAAGTGTGAGAGAGAAATAGAAAAAGAAAGGCATGGGGAAGAGAGAAGGAAAGAAAGAGAGAGAGCAAAATAAATGCAGAAGAAAAAAAGCCTGCCCTACAAAGTTATCAGGTAACAAATGCTAATGGACCACAGGGCTTTCTGTGGGCCACTCAAAGGCCTCTCCACCTTCGCCTGCCCAGCCACATAATATCTGCGGACACGGCGATTATCGGGTGTCACGCCTCTAATGTACTTCTGTGTGCCCGTCATGTCGGGCCCTTTATTAGTATTTATTAGACGGCTGGCTGAGATGTTATTGCGCCCCCATCACCTTCCACATCTGAATGCAAGCCAGGCTATCCAGTGACGGCATAAATGAATTTGGACGCTTGACGGAAAAGCTCAGCGATGCCGGGTGAAGGCAGGGGGAGGCCTGGGAGCGCACACAAAGGGAGCGTCTCCATCTTAATTTCCGGCCCTTTGCACGGTACTGCTGCCGCGGCTACCGCTGCTGTCTATGTGACCCAGCTTGTGTGTCTGTTAAGCCTCAAGAAAAAAAAAACCTCTCTCCTCTTCTCTTGTTCGCCCCTTCTTTTTTTGCTTCTTAGTAAGGATAATAGGATTTAGATTGTCCTCACCTTGTGACAGGAGAGCATAAAATGTGGTAATGCTGGGTATGTGTGTGTGCGTGTGCGAGTGTATGTGTGTGTGTGTGTGTGTGTGTGTGTGTGTGTGTATGTGTGTGTGTGTGTGCCCATGTGTATGGTCGTGTGTGTGTGTGTGCGCGTGTATGTGTGCTTGTGTGAGTGTGTGTGTGTGTGTGTGTGTTTGGGAGTGTGCAGCTGTCGACAAGTGTGTTATGTTGTGAATATATGCTTATGACAGAAGCATGCTGAACCTTTATTTTCCACCTGTGGACCTCACACCCAGTCTTATTATAATCAGGGCTGTGGGGTCTAGCCAGTGTCCCACATGCACTTATGCTACCCTGCTTAGTTCTCCCCTTGTCATCACAGTGTATGGACAGCTATTAGCCCCGGCAGGTCTTCTAGCTCACAGGTTGTAGGACAGGCATGGGCCACCGCAAAGCACAGTATGACTGACACATAAAATTACAAAAAAGGTCACAGAGACCCATCCAGACCCACAACCTGCCTTCCCCCACAAGTGCCTAATGTCAAATGTCTGAATATGGCTTCTTTGGCAACCTACTCACATGTGCAGAGTTATTCAGGGATATGCCAATTGGAGGTATGGCAAGGCACTAGTGAAATGTTGCAATGAATGGTTCACTGAATCAGCTCTTGATGGCAGTGGGGGTGACAGGTGAGGACCTGACAGGAGTCTCTCTCTGAAGGTGAAATGTGGCAAATTAATCCAATGTGTATAAATGGACAGGTGTGCTACACTATTGCATTAACCATTACTATTTCCGTATGCATTTCACTTCACTGCTTTAACATGTACATGATGTAGGAATGGATCAAACAGTTTTGGTGTAATCATGACCCATACTTTCATCTTTGACTTATCCGTGCACCCAGCTGTGAATATAAAATAGATTTAGCTCAAAGACAAAAATAAGAACCAAATGAATGCAGCTCAAATAAATAACTGCATAAATATCGCCAGCAATTCCCCAGCCTTTAGAAATGAGTCTTCTGTGCCTGTGGCAAAATGCCATATGCATCAAATAACAAAGTGATATTTGAAAGCAGTTGGCCTTTCCTTAAATGCAGCCATGCGTCTGCGAGGCAGGTTAAAGCCATTTTGTTGAGCCTTATGAGAAGCTTGCCTTGCCCGGGGCATGCTCTGAGGTGTTTAACATGGCAAATCTGTAAGCAAACACATGCCACTGAAGAACGGACATCCCAGTGCTCACCCCCTCTAATAAGGAGAAGGGGAGAGAGGGCAGAGTTACCAAAATGACTTTACCCTCTGATGAAGGCAGACCTAGAGCCCATGGAGGCATGGACCACCAGTGTGAGTAGGAGGAATTTGAATAACACTTTTTTTTCATTCATTTAATGAGATTCTCTCAATCTGTTCCGGGGCAATGGAAGTCAATGAATACATTTTTTTTTCTTTTTTAACTTCAGTGGCTATAATCTGTCTGTCAGTCACATGTGGCTAATATACTGCCAGCCAACTGTGTCACGTGAGCATCCTACCTGTTACAACACAGCAATTAATATCCCTGGAACGGCTTTTACACTTTTATTCAAGTGACTTAAAAATCAAGAAGCCGCGGTGGTTCAATTTAAAATGCAGGACCGTACCATTGGCAAAAAGCTGCGCTTTTCTTTTCAGCAGAAGAAAAGAGCAAAGGACAGCTTAGTAGCACAAAGCGTTTCTCGTATCTCCTTGCAAGAGAGCTTTCCTGAAGGAGTAGGCAGAGGCCATTTAGCCATTTAACTCCAAATCAGCACCTCGGTTGCAAATTCTCTCCTTCCAAGTCCCCTTGGAGGAATGTTTCTGCTTAAGCTACTGGGGAATGACTAACACTCATTGTCACTGGGGGACAAAGAAAAAGAGAGCGTGTGAGAGGGAGAGAGAGGGAGAGACAGAGAGAAAGAGAGAGAAAGAGAGAGAGAGAGGGAGAGAGGGAGAAGGAGAGAGAGACTCTTTTAGTCTACCTATAGCTCATTAGTTTCATATCTGTCCTGCTGGAGTACAGGCAGTTGACAGGAAAATAAAGAACAGTCTGAGAAGGGCAAAGAAGATGCCAAAAAAACAGAGCAACCTTGGCTCTCATTATCCGCAGTTCAGGCTCAGCCTCAACTATTCCCATAATTAAAGAAGGACCAGGCAAATAAATAAAACAAAACACATCCCGGATCTGTGAGGAGGAAGGCCAAAAGCTCATTAATTAAATCCATGTAACAACAGTCCTCTCTCCTCAGTCACTAATTACCAGCAATATGGCAAACACAGTTTCTCACCACTTTCTCCTTCCTATACAAGGCAAATCGATGAGAGGACACTGAAATGAAATTAAAGGTAATTGTGCCACTTTCCTTTCAAAGTGATATGTACATACAAGTACTGACTATTCACACAAATACAAACACTCACGCATGCAAGCATGCATGTAGGCAGACACACACACATAGACACACACACACACACACACACACACACACACACACACACACACACACACACGCACACATAAAATGAAAAAATGAAAACCATATATTCATGATTTCTTTTTTTATGTGTGTGCACAACATAAAATATTACATCTTGTAATGACACATCCCACATCACATCCCCTTTAGTAAATAAAAAATTAAAACAATAATAATGATGATGATTATTATTGTTATTCCTTTTATTGTTATTATTTATTATTATTTTTATTTTTTTGGACATGACCATCTGTGCATTTCTGCATCTGTAATTCAAAAATACAGATTTGCACATACAATTACACTGACTGGATTAACAACTTATATGGTGAACAAAATGAAACAAGGTGTGCATACCCATGGAGCAGTCTGGTTAGCAGTAGCCCATATGATCAAAAGCATGACTGCGGAAAGATAATTTAGAGATGGGGTGAGCACCCATGACACCTCCTCTGGGTAGACCCCGGCACTCACTCCATGCAGCCCGACCCAAGTGTCGCTCCGTGGCAAAGGCAGCGGGCGTGCAGCATTTGTCAGAGTGGCACTCTTATGTGCGACAGTTATTACTGCTTCCCTGGGTCGTGCCAGCACTGTGCCGCTGCAGCTGTCCATCAAACTGACGGATGCCCCAAGCTTTGAGCCCTGACCCATAATTGTCCGTAAGCATGCCTTAACAGAGAGAAGAAGAAGGAGAAGAAGAGGAAGAAGAACAAGAAGAAGAAGAAGAAGGAGGGAATAGAGCCCTTGCACCCCACTTCCCCTCTCTCTCTCCCCACGCCCACCCCGCCCAACCATCTGCCTGCCTCAGGGGGCACAGTGGCGTCTGGGACAGGCCGCACTTCCTTCGACGGTGAGACCTCCCGCTCATGACACTTTCCCTATTTGTTGAGCTATTCCTTATGTGGAGATGCTGACAGCTCATTTCCATGAAGTCAACTTTTGCTGAATTGGGTGTCAAATAAGTAAATAGAAATGGGAGAGCACAGTGATGGACAGATAATGGTCTGGGGCTTTCAAGTGCTCAGCGCCATTACGTGGATTTTCATCCATGATTTTATTCGCATATTTGTGGCTCAGATTAATGGTACTAAAAAGCACACTTTTCCCAATTACATGGCCATTTCAAATTGTGGGAAAGGCACAATGATTGGACGCAGAGAGGCCTTGTGAAGAGCCCCAATAATCGTGCCAATCAGTGTAATTTTGCCGAATTGTAGGCAGTCACCCTTTTAACCTCATTTCTAAAATTTCCTTCCCTCCCAATAAAGGGCTATTCAGGTGACAACGAGGAGAAAAAGAGGACGAGGAGGAGCAGGAGGAGGAAAAAGAGGAGGAGGGTGAGACAAAGACAAAGCTGTATGAAACCCATAACTTTGTCTTACACATGGAGCACGCTGGACAGCCAAGACACTCATGACCACAATGAAAGGCTCTTCTGATGAGGGTGATGTGATAATTTGGAGGGCTGCTTTGTTTCAGACAAGAGGCCTGCATGTAAGAG
>CM059265.1:23512352-23554852 GCA_030347295.1 Setipinna tenuifilis | reverse complement strand
GGAGCTGTGGGCTCAGCCGGTGATTACAGACCTCTATGGGCATCAAGGGGGAGAATGGACTGAGAAATGGTTGTCCCCATCTTTCTGCCGCCGCGTTTCTCATACTTCCTTTCCATGCCTTTATTGTGGAGACAGATGTAAAAGTACTGTCTGCATGGAAAGCACAAGAAGGTGTCTATGTAATGTTGAAATGGAGATTACTTCTGATACTGTCTTAGGATAAGTGTAATATGTAATGAAATGACAGGGTTAAAAACAAAACACTGTTGAACATGCATACAAAATATGTACATACATGCATACATAGTTAGACGTTGCTGTATTGTTTTATTTTTTATTTTTTCAAATAGATGATTTAATGTTTATTTGAAATAGATGTTTGCGTCCTATATATACTGTGATGCCAGTTATAATTTTGAGGCCTGGTACTGCAGAGGACCAAAACCCCTGGGGTCCTCCAGTGTGTACACGGTTGTGGGAGCATAGATCACTGGCCAACAGGATAAGCTGTGGGAAAGGCAGTGTGACTGTGCTTTTGACAGTAGGAAGTAGCTAGATGGTCAGGGTCATTTGAAAACAAAGAAGTAAACAAGTTTCCTTAAAGCCACAGTGACAGAAAAAGTATTTGTGTTTGTATTTTATTTTCATTCTCAACAGCGTTGAGCTCAATTATAACAACAACAATGATAATACATTATAAAAAATTGTGTCCTGTAAAAAAACAATTATATAAAACAATAAAAATCATGTCTGTCATAGAAACAAAATGTATTGCAGCTGTGTTAAATATCATTGTCCTTGTTAGTTTTACCCTGTCATTTCTTAGGTTTTGAGAAAAGTTTCCTGTATACTTTGTGCATTATTTGTGTGAGTGCATACATGCATTCAGGCACCCGCATGCATACATGTGTGTTGTCTTGTGCTCGCAAGTGTGTGTGTGTGTGTGTGTGTGTGTGTGTGTGTGTGTGTGTGTGTGTGTGTGTGTGTGTGTATGTGTTGGTCTGTTTATGTCTGTGTGCATGCTTGTGTGTGTTGGCAGGTGGCCGTGCATGGGGACTTCCTCTACGCACTGAGTTTGGCTCTGACAGCCCATGCGGGGAGGAGAGGAGAGAGATGGAGGGGCCCAAGGGGTGGGGGGGCATGGGGAGAGAGGTGCTGTGGTGCGAATCCTCCCCTGCATCCATAAGACTTGTAAAATAGGTCTGATAAGTCCGTTTAGAAGCCAGGGTACAATTCTTTCGGCTTGACTGGCAAAACACGAAGGAGGCTGCTCAAACAGTAGAACGCATGCTCATGTCAGGAGTGCTCGTTCCACTCCGCACAGAGGGAGCCCCTGCCAATGAGCGGCCAAAAAAGCAGAGTCCTGTGTGGGCCTGCTGAATATTCAATCCCCCCCTTCATCTGGAGTGAAAAGTTCCATGATTTCTCTAAGCCGTGAGCTGACAAGCATGACCAGTGCAGTCTGCCGCACATGTAAAGCCCAAACGAGACACACACACACAGCTGGCGGGATCAATCACGGCATGGCACCAAATTAAGAAAAGTAAAGAGAAACCACACTCAGACTTTTTCACTTTATTTCACCCTAGAGGACGACTACAGTTGCTGTGCTCCCTGGCTACCCTTTTGCATGTAAATCACGGCAGCATCTTAATGTAGAATTGCCTTTGCCAGCCTACACACCAGTTTTATAATCTCAGATATAAACACAACGAACAGAAAAAGAATAAAGAAAAAAAGAATAAAGAAAAAAAGAAAAAAATATTTGCTACATCAGAAAAATTAACTGTAGACACTATGTCAAACATTTAATGCCACACGTATAACTTTAATGTGATGCTGTCACATACAAACTTACTATAACTGAGTGGATTTAGATGCTTAGCGGCAGAAACCACATACAGACAGCTTACAGTTTTTGTACTTACTAGGAAGAGGCTTAAAAAAATATTGAATGATATTGATAAAGCATATATAAGTCATAATAAATCATAAGAATTATAAAACAATACATTTTGGGAAAAATAAAGAAAGAAAATGCATGAAAATAATAGAGCCTTTTATTAGAGAGTGGACAAGTGTGAGCTCTTGGCCCTTTAATCTATAATGATGTAGTTTACAGTTTGTCTTGATTTCTTTGACCTGTTTAAAGAAACTGGTATCCACTCTATCCAGACTATTTTAATCATCGCTATCTCAGTAGAGAAGAAGACAGGGCTTGTAAATGTGTTAACCGTTTCTCATTGGATTGGCACATTTTACAAAACAGTTAACACAGATGTCACTCAAGCAGCCCAAATTCCATTGTATTACCTACGTTAACCAAGCAGAAACCATTTATTCCTAACTATTAGAAACTACCTACATCAGTATGAAATCACTAAAGCACCTGTTTGACACTGCCTCGCAAAAATCTTCAATTAGCGATAATGTCTGCATGTGCCACATCTCTGTTGTTCCTTGCCAGCATGGAGGAAGGAGGTCTATTTCTTTGCTCTAGATTTTTTATACTTTACTGTACTAGATTTTAATTTTATTTTCTTAATTTTCTTTTATTCTAATAGATTTTATTTTGGTTTACATATAATTTCTGTAATGTTTACAGTATTTCAGTTTTCAGTCACAGAAACAAAGCATGAAATCAATAAAATTTGCATCAAAGCATTGCTGATTTCGGATCCAATTCTTTGTGGGAAGCCAAATTTGACACAGCCTATGTAAAAAGACATTAAATGGCACTGGCATGAAAGCTAGGTAATAAGCTAAAATGACAAGCAATGGTGCACTGGTTCGCTGTATTTTGTATTTTGTTGTTCAATGTGTAATGACTGATTGGAAGAGTTTATACACGTTTGCAAGTTGTGTTGTTTGCAAACAAAGTTTGTTCTTGTTGCATATTTTAAATGTTTTGTCAAAGTTAGCGCATTTTGCAAACAAAATGTGTCATTTTGTGTCAAATTGCCAAAAAATTCAAAATGTGTCATTTTGTTTAGCCCTGTGTGTTAATTGTTTTGAAATTGTGGAGTTTCAAACCAATCAAGAAAATTGATCAAACCAGAGAGCCTGAGTGACAGAATTAGTAAATGTGGATGTAAACAGTTAAATTGCCAAAAAATTCAAATTTGAAACTATATTTTGAAAAAATACATTGAACAGAACAGAGTGAAACTAGGTGGCATCTACATATATTGACATTGGACATCTCTCTCACAAATGTGCATTACACATCACAATTACAGAACAGTGAAACATTCAAAGCTGCATGAAAGTCTTTCAAATCATGTCATCAAGTTAGAGCAAGCATGCCAAGTGAAAAAGTTCTCCCAGTCATCTGAATAAAACAGACTACTGGAAGTGTTGCAAACAAATAGAAAGATTACCATGATCTCCATTCACAAAGCACATAAGACCACCGGCCTTTTAGAGAAGTCAACAACCACACAGGCACTCATCGGATGGCAGCGACAGATAGACTGCTGGTGGAGCACGGCGCTCTCCAACATGTGCTGGCGGGAACGGTTCCCAAGCAGCAAAAAAATGAGCAGCAGGCAAAGCTTTGCACTCATCCACAAAGCAAAGCCCTGTCCTAACACAGAGCAGGAGGGGATCATGTTGTCCCAAACACAGCTTACTGTTGCCATGGTTCACCTCGCCAACTGACCAGGAGGAGTATTATTCCCTGGGCAAAACTACCCGGAGTGACTCCCAAGACTTGGCTGGGAAAGACACAAAGTGGGCCCATTTGAAACACTGGAGCCTTCTGCAGAGCCAGGTGAATGGACAGGGTTCTGAATATTTTTGATGTAGACAGCGACAGACTGTGTGTGTGTGTGTGTGTGTGTGTGTGTGTGTGTGTCTGTGTGTGTGTGTGTGTGTGTGTGTGTGTGTGTGTGTGTGTGTGTGTGTGTGTGAGTGTGTGAGTGCACGCATATTACTTTCATATCTATATAATCAATAAGCATATCTGTGTAAGCAATAATTTGGGGGAGTTATTTAATAGCATTTAAATTATAGAATTAAAGCTCATTTTACTGTAATACAATGCAATATCACTAAGCAAAAAGTAGTGTGGGTTTCTCAAAGATCATGACAAATTAAATCACTATACACCCGAATCAATATGCAGAGGTTACAGAAAATTAAAATAGAATGACCTGATTCCCCTTTTGTACTATATATATATAAGATAAACAATAAGAGATAAACAATTAGGGTTTTTAAACAAAGTGGAGTAAAATAATTCCAAGAATAACTAATGTTTTTTAGAATTCTATTCTGATAAATGTACTTGAGCACATTGTGCATTTTATGAGATATGCCCTTCAAAATGCAGACAGTTACTTGTTCAAAAAAGCAAAACATTGGTTGATGAGTTGCTATAACAAGACTCAAATAGCAAAGTGTGTACTGTCTCACAGTCTTTTCTTAGGAATCATGTAAAGAGTATGCATTTTGTTTTATTTACATCTTACATAACTAATGCTCCTCTAAAACTAAATATGTTTTGTATATTTACCCATTTCTTCAAAATGCTGTTTAAATAAAGCACTAAAGTTTAAAATGCCTTTGTTATAGTATCTATTTAAAGGCACCATAGTCTACCATTTATGTGCTACAAAGTATTTCACTTTGTTGTCATTGCCTTTTCCATGTTAAATTTTTTTTGTTTTGTTTTTAGTTGTTTTGTGTTTTTTTTTATATTTTAACTGTAAAAACTGTGATATCTCATTCAATGTGTGCAAAACTGTGTTTTGGAAAACTGACCACATTAGCTTTATCAGATTTTTTTGAAAAGCAATATAATGTTGTAAAAAAGTTGTAGGCAAAAGTTTAACATTTACAGTAAAAGATCTAGTAAAATATCTCTAGTGATCAAACAGTCTTACAAAATAAAAAAGGATTTTTTTTTACCAACAGCAGTTTAGAATGCAGCATTTCATTCTGCAGTAGACCAGTGAGTGTGTGTGTGTGTGTGTGTGTGTGTGTGTGTGTGTGTGTGTGTGTGTGTGTGTGTGAGTGGGTGCTTGAATGAGTGCGGGGTGTGCATTCATGTGTGTGTGTGTGTGTGTGTGTGTGTGTGTGTGTGTGTGTGTCAGTGTCAGTGGGTGCCTGCATAAATGTACGGTGTTTGTGTGTGTGTGTGCACTTTGTGAATTGTGTATAGAGTTTTGCAAAAATGGGACCTAGTTTCAGGATACCAGTGTAAGCAAATATACTGTGTAAGCAATTGAGTAAGCACTTCCTACAGAGCAAACTAGAGCACATCGCAGTCACCAGATATGACACACTGGGCATGCTGCACTTACTCCAAATGACTGAAAGAAAATTATACCAAAGAAAAAATTAAACTAATAGTCTTTTAATTTAATTACTTTAAACACCTATTCCCTTAAATTTAAATGACATCCAGAGCACTTCAGAGGGCCACTGGGGCTAATAGCTCTTCTCCTCAGAAAGCTGGTGGGTAACAGCAGCAGCGGGAAGGCCCAGAGGAGAGCTGTTTTCCTCCCCACTTGTCCTCATGCTTTTCTGAAAATGTATCGATTGAAACTCTTGCCATTTACAGGCCTTTGACATCATCCCAAGGATGGTGGGAAGGAACACTGAGCCTGAGAAATACTCAGAATAAAAGACTGTAAGACAAACTAGAGATGGAAATAGCGTGCAGATACTGTTGACCAAACAAAGAAAATCACTGCATAACATAATGAGCTCAGGACAACTCTTTTTTCTACCTACTTTAAAAAGGTGTTTAAAAGTACAAAGTCTTCTGAAAACTGTTGTACATGTTGCAACATGTAATGGCATCATTGGAGGAGTACAAAAAAAGGATTAAAAAAGAAAATGCACTGAGTATGTATGCCCTGAACACCAGTGCTGTACCACTGCTGTATTGGAAAATGGCAATTGTTGTATGAATGTTAAATGTCTCCCGAAGCACTGTCAGGAGGTGCGATTATCTGGACACAATTCACCTCTTATTGTTTGCTTTCATCTGGTGAGTCACAGTGACTTAAAACCATATTTCACTGCATACAGCTTGTCTCCTATGCTGAGGGCACTGCTGCATGCAGGGCATGGCAATCAACCATTTAAAAACTCTCTGCTCACTGACCAGAAGATGGCAGCAAAGGGTTGCCTTTTCGCTGTGGTTAAAAAAAAACATGTACTTACATTTGGCTGCGGCAGGAGGAAGTAATTGGCCCTTCTCACACAGAGATAAAGAAAAAATGCATCCGTTTGAAAATAATGATCTGATATGATGAAGCTATTTCCGTGTCATGGCATCCCAGACCACTTCATAAGATGTTATTTGTTGATGGTTTGGCATGACTGATGAAAGCAAGAAATATTTCAAGGTTAAATATTTGAGGTTACACAAACAAAGTGAAACTTTAGATAGCTGTGTGTGTGTGTGTGTGTGTGTGTGTGTGTGTGTGTGTGTGTGTGTGTGTGTGTGTGTGTGTGTGTGTGTGTGTGCGTCACTGCTTAGGTTTAAACAACTTCAACAGCAGACCAACAGCAGGGTGTAAATTACCAAGCTTAACTTTAGAAGCACAGCCATGCTTCTCCACTACTTAAGAGGGATCATGTGTGTATGCTCTGTCTTACAGGCTGATGGAGAAACACTTAAACATTGCTGGGGGAAAATACCCACATCCCACTGTGGTCCCTATAAAGCAGACTATTCAATTGTAGGCTTCAAGCACATAATCACTCAATCTAAGAGAAACAATCTTAAAGAGGCAACAGGAAAATTGCAAAAAGCCAATCACAGCAAATAGTCAGCCCCAGTGCTTCTTGGGAATTTTTCTGTGACTGGATGAAGAAATGGAAGCATATCCTGCAGTGATATAAAATGCAGTCGGGTAATTTGTACTGGCTGAAAACAGGACGCTGTCTTTTGAGAGAAAACAAAGTTGTTCTGATGGCTGCTGGACCAAAAAGGGTTGTACTAGAAAAGACAGGACTCTTAATTGGACTGGTAGGCACCCTCACCATTTTTTGAAAGAAGAAGGAGAGGCAAAGAGAGAGAGAGAGAGAGAGAGAGAGAGAGAGCGAGAGAGAGAGAGAGAGAGAGAGAGAGAGAGAGAGAAAGAGAGAGAGAGAGAGAGAGAGAGAGAGATGCTTATATGATTGATATCTTCCAATGGAGCCTTGTTAACCCCAGTGTCTGCAAACAGGATTTAAGGATGTCCCATCCATCACCAAAAAACTCTTATCTTGAAAGGGGGAGAGCTTCCCTCTCCAGATTCACATGACAACAGCATTGACTGAGGGCCTGCTGCGAGACTGGGTCCACTCCCAGTGCCCAGTATAAACTCTGACCCAAGACTTCTGGCTGACTTACACCCACATTGCCCATTGGTATAATGACAGAGGGCAGAATCAATGGGGTCAAGTTCTTCAGGTTTGCCATTAGCTAAACCTCTGTACTATCTGTTAGGGTGTTTTGTATGTGAAGGGTGTGGGTGTAAGAAGCAGCATGTCTGCATGTCTGCATTTCTGCTTTGACTGATGAATTTGGCCCACGGTTGGTATATTAGTCAGACAAGTTTACGGGTCAATACTGGTCTTCATTATGCTCATGAACACACGAACACACGAACACACAAGCACACATGCACATACACACACACACACACACACACACACACACACACACTGAAACTAGGCTCAGGGACACCCACACATCTACATCTTACACCCCCCCCAAACACACAAGGACGAACAGAGAGAGAGAGTGGAAACATAGAGAGAGAGAGAGACAGAGACATGCAATATAATGAGCAAGTCTGTCTCTCTTGACACTGTCCAGGAAATGCTTCTGGTTACTTGAGAAATTCTTGTAGGAGGTTTCCCAGAGACCAGCACTCACTCTCTGTCCGGCCTCGTGTCGAAGTGACTGATGGCTGCGACCCCGTCACTGCCACTGCTCAACATCTTGGCGCGACCCCGTGGGTACCATCCAAAACAAGCCCCTGAGAGCTACCAGACCAGCTGCCATCTGGAGACGAGGCCCACAGCGTCATGGTAACTGAAATCTCTGAGTTTCCATGGTGATGGAGGATAAGCAAAGTCTGTGTAACCTTGGTGAGTGAGTGTCTCTGAGAGAGGGAGACTGGTGAAAAGACTGATCAGCCAAGGGTAAGTGCTTTATGTGATCTGACAGACATCAGTCAAATATTTAGTTGTCGAGCAGATATGGAGTGTTTGGGGGGCTTCCTCTAGTGTGCTCTAGAAGCTGTTGCATGGGGTCTTGCAATAAGAAGGACTGAGTTCATAGCATCCAGTGTGACAAGTCAACGTCCCCCCCGACCACTGCCTCCTCACTTTTGGTTTGTGTGGGTGGCTTACTCATTTTGAGTGGTGTGGACACTTGAACTGTGTTCAGAGAACATCTACAGCTGCCAACACCAACTTAAGCAAGCAGAGCTCATTACCAACATTCCAACATATCAACTGAAACAAACAACAAGCAACAAACAAGCAAACCAATGCGAGTCTTTTTGTGTTTTTCCTCTTTCATGACAAGCGATATGAAACAAAACCCTAACATCCGACATCTCTTCTCGGCCCCCAGGGAGACCCCCAGGGCTGTCTAGCCAGTGGGTCAGTGAAGCATCCCAAGAGATGAGTGCGGGCCCTGGGAGCCGACCTGGCCAAGGCCCCCTTGCTCTGGCATGGGACTGAGGCACCAGTCTGACATGGCCACCAAGGCTGCAGCCTCTTAATTTAGCTGCAGTGGGAAGAGCACAGGATGTCTTTTCAGAGATCATTAAGCACACGGCTGGTATTTCTCTAAGAATGTGGGGTTGGAGAGGCAGAGAGTGAGGGATAAAAGAGAGGATGGGGGCACAGAGAGGGAGGAAGACAAAGAAAGAGGGAGAGAAAGAGGGACAGGGAGGAGAAGGAGGGAGAGAAAGAGTGAGAGGAGGTAAGGTCATAAGCAAAGGGCACCTCAAGCACTGGATGGAGTAAGTGTGGGTGATATATTGAATGCCGCGTGTCTTGCTCCTCCAGACAAACGGCTTTGTTTAAGGCTGTATTTAAAGCGTCACTTTTCACGGGCAATTGCTCCTTAAATGGAAAGCGAGAGTCATCATCCATCAGCCTCGGCACTGTCAAGCACATCTCCCTACTCTGACCTTTCACCTGCCTGTGTGTTAAACACTCTGGCAAAGGCGACACGTGTACTTGCCCTACCTCGGCTGCCATGTCATCCCATTCTTTCCCCCTGCCACGAGCCTATGGAAGCTGACATTACACAGAAGCATAAACACACACTTCCATGGCATCCTATAGCAGGACACTCTCAGAGGCCATGGGTTCAGAAACCATCCAAAGGTTAGTTTGTTGAAGCAAATAATCCACTGGCTTCAAAGACAGGGCACAAAGGACCACCAAGGCAACTTGGTGACCAAGTACTATTCACTGGAATGGAATATGCAATCCATTTATGTATCTCATGTGGATATATAGCTGAACCCCCCCATCCTCTTTCACTTGGTGGTGCATGGTCATTATACGTCTGCCCCTTCAGTTATGACTGCAGATCCAAATAATGACATGACTGGTGCATCTGCTGCAAGTGCTTTTTTCCCAAAATGAAAATCACAAATCAACTACTTTGTCTTGTAAACCACAATGAAATGGAATGCTTTTAAAGCTAAACCATTTATAGGAATACCAGTAGCTCCATGAGTTGTCTTTCTTGTAATGAGAAAAGAGCTTTCACATTGTAAAAACAAAGCCTATAGCTGCCTTTTACTGTTCTTTCATGTCCTTCTTTGCCTGAGTTTGACTGCATATACATGTGTAAGCCAAGCTGTGATGAGAATGGATGGACTGGAAATAGAGCCCTGTTTGAAGAAGACTGACGTCAGCTATTCTTTCTCAGTGCAGAGAAGAAACTCATTCAGTAGACAGAATACGGCAGTATAAAGCATCACTGAAATAAGATTATCCACACTTTTACATCCATGCTGAAAAAGACACGGTGAGAGCTGACCATTCTCAACCCATCACAATTCATTTCCATATAGCACATCAAATTGATTTTTTGTCAAGAAATGGTCTGTGGTGGTCTGAAAGCTAAACAAGTTTTGTTTGTGCAAAATGGGATTTCATGGTTTAATACACATTTTGAGTCAGCGGTGACATCTTGAAATTGTAGAGAAACTGATGTCTGAGCGTTCTCTCTGTAGTTGCAGATTAGAAATGGAATTGATGTATTTATTATAGGTCAAACATGAATCCAATTCTGTGTTTGCAGTGGTGACCCAGAAGAGGAGAGCGCACTGCTGCTATTTATAAAAAGAATGCACATTACAAATGACAATTTCTATGACCTCAGAGGCTGACAAACAGAAAAACTGAGTGCACCAAAACTATCTTTAACACTCACGAGGGACCGCACAGTGATCAAACACATCACTCACAAAAAGCAACTTGATGGGGAAGAACGCATGACTCACACTCAACATTCTCTGAAAAACAGGAATGAGCACAAAATAAAAACCATTCAGTGACTGTGGAGGCAGGACCAATCTGGGCCTCGGACTGGATTTCCCCATGGACTTCTGAGGAAACTTCTCAGAGTGACCAGAGCAGAATGGCATTCCCGCCTCAGTGAAGCTGCCTACGATAGAATTGACCTCACAACAATAACAGGAGCACCTCCGTCACAGAGGGGCACACCCTCACACATACACAGGTCTGCTCTGAACACAAGCACACAGGAATCGACCTGCTTTAAACACACACACACACACACACACACACACACACACACACACACACACACACACACACACACACACACACACACACACACACACACACACACACACACACACAGTGAACTACAAAAGGCACCTCTCTTGGACTGGATCTGGCTTCTGTATAAAGCCTTATAGTTACCCATACAAGAGTGGTTGCTTCCTTTTCAAATTCATCCGAGAATCTATTTTTGATAGTGCTTTACCGCTAGGCCTTCAGTGTATGAAAATGTCTGACCAATTACAAGCCACTTCCTGTGCAGGGTGCCTGTGAAGACTGGGAAATTGGGGGAGGGGGAGGGGGGCGGTGGGGGCAGTAATGTGAAACAGTACTCCCCCTCGTCTCCCTTGAACACAGGGTGATTGATTGAAGCTTCATGTAAAAATGTAACGATAACGAAATGAAATTGCTTTGCTGGGGGGGTTGACTGGCTTAATGCAATTAAGAGGCTTCAGCCAAGTGACTGGAGAGCTTTTTAATGGTGATATGAGAGAGAAAAGAGAAAGAAAGAAAGAGAGAGGGAGAGAGAGAGAGAGAAAGAGAGAGAGAGAGAGAGAGAGAGAGAGAGAGAGAGAGAGCTATTATTGTCTTTTCGGAAATGCACTTAACCACTCTACTTAATTAATGGCATTATTCCCGTTTGGACGATCAAATCAAAAGCTGTTCTGGCTTATTTCTCAGGAAAAATGTGAAGGGAAAGAAACATTAAAAGTTTAATATCCACAAAAGCTAATGGGACACTGATGAGAATCAAAGAGCCTTGGCATAAAACCAGCCTTTGATGACTGGTGTCTTTTTAAGGACTTATTGGGTTTGGGCCTCAGGCATCTTAACACACCCGGGACTACGTGACTACAGTTTTTGCTGGAAGTGACCATAGACTACTTGCATCCAAGTCACAAATGCAAGCCACAAACGCACTTTTTTTGACTTATTAAACATTCACATTTGTAACATCTTATTCATGTTATCCAAAACAGACGTCATCAACACCCAGGGACTTCTGCAGAACTCTGTACAGCATGCCATTCCCGCACATCTCTTCACAGTCGTACTATTGACAGTGGCCCACCTCCCTGACCAGCACACTCCCTGATAAGACAGGATTAGAGCTGTGATTCACAGGGGAAGAAAAAAATCCTGAATTTCCTGTGTCTGACCTATTACATGCTGTGGTAGCTGTGAATACCACTGCGATTTGGCTTTCTGTTTCTCTGTTTTGGGGGAGGAGGGAGTGGAAAACTCCTAGAGTATGAGTGTAACTGTGAATGAGAGGTGTGCAAATTGAAAACACTTGCATAGAGTACACACTGGGAATTTGCATTTGACATTTGCATTGAGTGTTTCCCTGCTTCAGAGGGAAACCTTAGCCATTGGCCTGTGGCTGCAAATGGAAGCCAGCTTTCGCCACATCCCAGGTGACTAGTGCTAATGTATAGGTGCTTGACAGTAAGTCTGAACGTCTTTTGCGTTTTTTTTTTTCCTTCTTTGTTTATTGTCTACTCAGATTTGGCTTAAAGGTTACCTAGGCTAAGCCAAACAAACAAAAAAGCTCTGGAGAAAACAACTTTTTGTAGGCCCACTCCACTTGGGCAATGAACCGTATGGGAGGTGAATTTAGAGTTGCAATAAAAGATCGGATTTATTCTGCTCTATGGGCCCGCTGCCTGTCCAACAGGGCCCAATATCAATGCCAAGAACATCCATCAGAGTCCAGAGACAGCATTGGTTACCTGATTCCTCAGCACCTCTTCCAACCTGGAATACTTTACCATTCTGTTTCCTAAACGGGACAACTTGTCCTCAAATTTATTCTTATTGTATAATTAGGCAGTGTATTGCAGGTCCTTTTACATGCAAGTGATGGAGTCCTATTCCCTGGGGACTTTTGGCTAAAAGTGTCTTACAAAGTAAAAGGCAAAAAAGCTAAAGGACAGCATCCCTCTAGTTAATGGATATGGGATGACAGTTAAACTATGATTTTATTTCAATCCTCTGAACCATAATTCTTTTATAAGAGCTTTCCACCTTACTGCACCCATGGATCATTTTAGTTTGTTCTATGAGGGAATCACAGGACGTACATGAGCGGTTGTGGTGGTGTTGGGTCATTACAGATAACTAAGCTGCAAACTTTATGGCTTTGGACATGGAACCCAGCTGGAAACAAACATCCAGCCCTCCAGAGTTAATCCTGTTGCCTGCGTATGTCTCAATATCCTCATCGATTCATCATACCAGAAATGTGGCAACCAATTTACAGGGGTCAGTTTTCTTGGTATTATTTTTGGATAAAAAGCTAAACTTGGTGTAGGGATGAGGCCAAAGTCTGAGATATGTTATGCACAATACTATTATTTTTTAGCTAATAGGCTGTGCATGTCACGACAGACATGTAGCCAACTACTACAAAAATAACTAGTCACCTGTGGTTGTGATTTACTGATTAAATGCTATCTTATGTTTGCAAAACAACATCAGAAACAGTGCAGTGGACAAGTAGCAGCCGTTTTATTCACTGACAGAAAAGTCTTTACTGCCGTGAAAGGGTAGATCCTTTATGTATGGTAGTGCTACTGACAAACAGGTTTTGCACCTATTGCTCTATTTTACTTATCTCTGCAGACAGTAGAAAGCACAACCTGCCAGTCAACACTGATGCAAGTAAGCTAAATAAATTACCCCCACCACCACTACCACCACCACCACTACCACAACACACACATACACACACACACATTCACAAACCATGATGGATCATGATTGGTGACCCAGTGCCCACATTCAACACCATTTAAAATCATTACCAGGCTTTCAAAAGACTCTGCACAGCTTCAGTCATCCACTGATGTTTCCCTGCAGCTCTTGGAGCGTGGCAAAACGATGGAGGAGGGGATATATTATTCCGAGAGGAACGTAAAGTTATGAGCTGGAGAGCAGGGCTCGCATCAATCTACGTACAAAGCGCTGGACACTAACCAGCCCTAGACCTACGTTTAACGCTGGGGAGTAGAGGAGGGGGATGCCGACACAAAGGTGCTTACATGGAAGGAGGAGTACCTCATGGAATGTTAACACATGGAAAATAATGGCCTCTTTTCTTCAAAGCCCTGTAAAATGTATGCCTGCCCCCCCCCCAAAAAAAAACAAAAGGAAAGAAAGGTGATGATATCATCAGCTATTAGCAAGCTGACGGTAAACTGATTTCAACACGATGGCACAGCAGCTGTCCATCTGCTGTTCACCTCCACAGGCAAATAAAATTCACTGGACGTTAACACGGATTGTGAATTGTTTACTAACAGCTGTTACTCTTGAATGATGGCCACAAGAAAGCAAAGCAGTGCCAGCGTCTCTGTATGCCCCACTTCTGATATTATAACGTACTGTAAATCTGCTGAGGAGAGGTAAAATACCACCATTTACACACAAAAAAGCAGAAAACCAAAACAAGCTTACCACAGCGACTAGACACCTCCATAATCAGCACAAGCTGCACTGCCACAATTCTGTGAAAAAAAAACAACTACTGCTACTGTCCACCTGTACCTTCTCATTGAGATCAGACAGGAACAGATATGTGATGACAGCAGATACACAACGGATAAGACCTGACTGTGTCTTTGAACTCTTTGACTGACCGTTCAGCATGTGAGCAAGACTGGGAGACTGGGACTAGGAGCAGAGACGGTGCGCATTGCAACATACCCCACAGGGACTGTGAACCATGGTGCCCCCAGCTTCTTGGCAGGCAGCAGGGGAGCCTGAAATTGTGTATTTATCAACTATGCAAAGGCACGAAACTCCATGTTTTTTTTTCAAGTCGGGGTTGGTTGCCAAGAATAAGCTGTGATAGATATGGCGGTACAGCGGCAACGCTCTGAGGGTCAACCCACCAGATGTGAGTTTATGGGGGTGGAGGACAAGTGAGGGGAGGAGGGGATGGAAAGAAGAGGAAAGGAGAGAAGAGGAGAAGCAAAGAGAAGAGATGAGAGGAGAAGAGAGGAGAGAAGAGGCAGGAGAGGAGAGAGGAAAAGAGGGGGGACAAGAGAGAACAGGACAGTGGAGTGGAGGAGAGGAGAGGAGAGGTTGTAGAGTGGCGAGGCAATGGTGGGATGGAAGGAGGAGAGAAGCAGAGACTTACAGCTGCAGGGTGATTATTATTAGTGGAGCTTCAGAGTTAAAACAGTCTTTTTTACACAGCATGAAAGAGAAGACCACAAAAGGAGAGAAAGACAAAGCGATGAACTCCCCTACATACCCCCACGAAGGAGGAAGGAGAGTAATGTGTGTGTGTGTGCGCGCGCATGTGTGTGTGTGTGTGGAGTTAGGCCCGACCCAGTCTGAGGTGGTCTGACAGCAGAGGCTCAGGTTTCAGGAGTCTGCGACACGTCGGCTGTGAGAGAGGACTGAACTCGGTGTGTACGTCCAGGAGTACCAACAAACACAGAGTGGGCTATTTAAGGCCTCAGCCCTAGAAACACAAATACGCAGAAACCCGAGCATATGAGACCCCCACAAGCTCATCAAACAGACACTCGCCTGGTGAGAGGAGGGGAGTTGAGAGGGGCTCTAAGTTCGTATCAAACATCTCTGGAATCTTATCCCTGAAACAAAGAGACCTCCTGCATCTGCAAATGCTTCCCTGTGCACAGAAGGCTGAGCAATGCAAAACTAAATAGGAACAGCATACAGTATTTTGTCCAGAAATGTACTGTACTTTAGTCAGTGGAAAAATCATTTAACATTCTGTGGAGAGACAGCTGCTAAAGCTTATGTTTTTAAAACTTGTTAAGTCTTGTGTATTTTTGTGGATGAAATGACTTACTGTGTTATTTTTATTTTGATGTAGATTAATGTATTTTAGCTCACAAAATACATTCACATTATGAAGACTGTACAGTTATAAATGAGGTGTCATGGTGAACAAGCACAGTCATCAGCAGTGTAACTAACCCAGTCAAGAAAGAAAGCTATCCATATATAATATGACCCTGATACTTTCATTTATTTTGATGTGGGTTTTTGTTTGGAGCAGGTTGATTTAAAGTGCAACCAAGTGCTTTATGGACATCATACTCAAGTCTCTTTTCACCCAAAGCCCACCAGCTGTCTGCCAAAAACAATAAGGACTATCTAAAAAATGCCAAGACCAAACCTTTCTCCAATTCATCATCATTAATGAGGGTCGGTAGAACAATGGACAAAATATATGAGGAGTGTTAAGAAGCTCCCATTAAATCACATTTTACTGGAAAGCAAGTGATTACCTAAGCAGCATGCAAACTCCATTAACTTAGTCAGAGCTATGTTTGTAGTGTGTTTTAAGCCATTAAAATTCATGAGCATGCCCCCCTCAAACCTTATAGTCATTCCTATAAACAGGCACACCCATTGCATATTCAACCACACCAACATGTCTATTACATGGACTAGTATGCCTCTGAGACAATGACTGACACTCCCCAAAGCCCCACAGACGCTGGTTACAGAGTCAGTAAATATGTGCCTCAATAGGCTTGCTGTGTAAATGTTTCTCTTTCAATTACAAGTGATGCCTGATGAAGAGACTGCCAAATAGAAGAGAAAGACAAAAGGCATAAAGAATGCAGCTCCTTTCTGAAATTAAGTGCCCACAATTTAAGCCCCCTCTCTTTTAAGTACAATAATGTAATGTAGTTGTACATTCTAATGTATACTATTTGAAGTCAGGGTAACAATGACTCAACAATTTCATTGCTCATGTAGTTACTGTAATGTTATGCTTGGGGACATTGGTTTACATCTCATCAGTAATGCATTACTGTTCATTTACATGTTTTTCTAATGCACACTTGAACTTTTTCCAGGCCTGATATTAAACTGCTGGACTTCGTTCAAAATGTTTTCCTTTTTTCCCCTTTTTTAAACAAATTGAAAAAACATTCATGACAGAATGTAAAAAAGAAAATTAAACTGCCCTGAAGTTGTCAATATTTATTAAATAACTGATAAGCCATTAGGGTGCAATAACCGTTATCAAAAGTTGCAATAAACTCTCTGCTGTTTTGCAGCAACGCATGTAGTGAGACTACAGCCTATTCTTAGCTATTGCTAAGGAGCAAAGTCTATCCATTACACCATAAAGCGTTCTACCTTATGAGGACTGATCATCACTCTAATAGCTCATGACAACACCATCTGTCTCAATACCACTGAGGTAGAGGGAACTCCAGCTTTTTTAAAGACTTGCGCAATTTGAAGCTGTAGACTATCAAAAACCAGCCAATTACAAGCTGCAGTTGGACTAGATACATTCCTTACATCTCTTTTTTTCCAGTGGTTATTGCATTTAGCATGTTGCTTTCCAGCCTGAGGCCACCCGTGATTTCACAAGGACTTTTTATGGCATGGGGGTTGAGAGAAATCCACACTGACAGTCAACTTCACTGTGTCCAGGACTGCAGCCTTGGCCCAATGAGAATCCACTGGACAGAGCTGGTCTCTCTTCTTTGCTTGGTACACCAGCACTTTTACTCCACAGCTCTCTCTCAGTAACGTGGTGCAGTGGCTGCCTCACAGGCATCGTGCCACCCCATGCTGGACGATTGATTTATGGAGACTCTGCCTTAGCGCTGGTTTACACAGTGCTGAGGGTGAACGGAGGCCCACTGCCTAGTGCCTGAAACGTCACTTACTGTCTGATAAATCACTCAGCCTGCAGCAGAACTCGTATATTTTGTGTTTACTCAGCGGGGATATATATTAAAACATGATTAGGTAAATAGCAAGCCGTGCACCTGAGAGACTGTTCAGTGCACTGAATCTGCCCTCATCAAGGTCAGATGGAAACATGCCATGCTTGTATTCCCAGTTCTTGAATTAAGAGAGCTGTTTGGCTGGAAATATGTGATAAACTTTGACCGCTCCAAGGTACTCATGTTTTTTATGCAAAGCACCTTGAGATGTTTTCAAATTATGATTGCCCTGATATATAATCCACTGTCAGAAAAAAAGAAAAAAAAGATAGATCTGACTATTACCCATAGCCGAGAGGAGTAACCAACTGAAGGCAAATGTTATCTGAAACAACTATCTCGGCCATGGAAAGAATCACTCATGTTTTGACACAACGGCTAATCTTGTTTGACTTTCATCCATTTGGAGTGTGCATTGCACAGAGATTAGAATTCTTGGGATTTCATTAGCTTCATTAGCGAGGTCAAGAAAGGTTCAAGTGCTAGATTAAACCATGGCTGAAAAACGAGGTGAGCTGGCCTCCAAGGCACACTGGTCAGATTCTTACAAGGGGCCATGTCCACTGATACCTGACTACACAGTGGCATTTTATCCTCCTGTCACCTTTGCTTTCCTGACAGGGTCAAAGAGGGGAGAACATAAGTGGCTTTGAATGGATTCGTTGCTACTGTCTGCTGACATACTTGACCCTGTTGTCTCGACAAAAAAAAAAATGTCCGCTATCACCCGAACTCTGACCAAGTACTTAACGAAAAATCAAACAAAAGGAGGTTTCCCTATAAATATAATACACCTTTAGTCATGAAAAACTGTTTAGCCATCTTAAGAAAAGATGCCATGCATTTTTATGACTTAAAACAGAGACTGACTTGGGCTGCCAAAACAATTCCTTGTAAACTCTGGCCTGACAAACACATCAACAAACACCCTGAGAAAGAGATAAGGTGTTTATTGCCCACTTTGTGTCATGCAGTCTCTCGTTTCCCAACATTGTCTTGCTGTGTGTCTTCCCCAATGAGCCAGTAACTCATCCTGACTGGAAACAAAAACACAGAGACACAAAGAGTATGGAAAGACCAGAGGTATGAAGTGGCAGGCATCTGTCCCTAAAGCTTTTGCAGGTCATGCATGACGTCATTGCTGAGAAGGTACTGTGGAATCACCATCATCACGACCACAACCATTCGCTGTTAGTTCCGTTTAGTGCAAAGACTCTCCTTACTTTGCCATGTTTGATGAGTGTGTGATGATGGAAACATTGTCTAAGTTTACAGTTGTTGATGTGTGAAGTGCACAAGACAGGACTGAAAAGACATTAAAAGAAATCTCATCCAGTACCTCTCTCAGCTCACCCATTTGAAACTGGAAAAGGAATTTTCTCATTACTTAACTCAGAGCCTTGAAAACACAGGGGTTTGTTTCTCCCAGGGGATTAGCCTGATAGAGCCACAGAACCTGGCAAACGTTCCTGGGAAATGGCCTACATACCTCATTCTCTTTCTCTCCCTGACGGTGTCTGCCCCCTCTCTTTCTGTCTCCATCTCCCTCTCTCTCTCTCTCTCTCTCTCTCTCTCTCTCTCTCTCTCATTTTTTAGTTTTGTGGCCCAGCCAATCTGAAGGGGTCATTTTGCCCCACTCAATGAGGTGCCGCAGGCCCCTTTGAACAGAGCAGCCCCATTTGTTCTACTGAGCCGCTGGCAGACAGGCAGCTTGCGACCACCTCTCGGGGGCCTCGCCTCGCCCGTGATACTGGGCGCCCCATTAAAATGCCATCCACACTAATGAGCCATTGCCTCACTTTCACTATAATCTTTACATGATCCAGTGGGGTGTGTGAAAACCCCATGCGTTTGTAAATGCCTGCATGCATGTGTATGTTCCCGTAGCAGGGAGGTGAGTAGGCAAGCGCAAGATCAGTCCATGCATTCTGAACTTCATCCAAAAACAATGTCTCCTCTTCTATCACAGTGTGCAATTTCTAAAGCAGTTCTGAGAATTACTGAGCAGTCAGCAGACATTATAAATCTTATTAAACATAAACTTTTGAAATGATTATCTATTACGTAAACATACAAACCACAATGGTTATGAAGATTTAAATTTCTTTTCCCAACTGTTGAGCTTACCCCATGACCGTTTTATTACTGTGTTTCATAAAGGTGTCCACCAGGCTGCTTTAGGGCACTGACAGTCATAATCCCCAGTCTGAATTCCCCCACCAGAGCCCTGATGTTTCCTGGAGGTGCTGTAATATCATACAGTCATGCAAGTAAAAAAGAAAACAATAAAAAGCATAGGTCATGTTATCTACAACCATATTTCGTTGCCATTTTCAGTCTTGTGGTGTTCCCGTTTCAACCACCCATTTGATTGTTTCCTTTGGCACTGCTGCCCTTGATCATAATATACTCAAACTGCTTTGTCACATTTTATGTTTCTTCATTCTTGTTGCTCAATGTTTTGTTGGGTGATGACATCTCACTCTTTGTCTCCCACTCTCTACTGATTTCTCTATTTAGAAGAAATTTCATCCAGAAATCACATCCGGAGTCACTGATTGCTTTTGAGAAACAACTTTCTCCCTGTCCGTGACTGTAGCCAGGTGTGTGGATTAGCTGTGATTTCATGACCATTTCCATCAACACTGTATCATTTGTTTTTGCAGTGTGTTACGCAGATGTAGAATACAAGCACGAAAGAGACACATTCTCTCTGAGGACATTATCAGATAAGTCAATGACACACCAACAGGCTCTCATAACACGTATCTGACCCACCACACGCTGGCCTTCGTCTCTGTCCTTGCTGGTGATTTAGGGGAAATACTGCATGTGCTTTCATCACATCCTGACCTTACACAGGCTTGTGTCTGAAATATGGCCCCTCAAACCTTGTGTGTCCTCACCACAAATAACAAGTCATTCTCAAAACAGACACTGTGGTCCAGTTAATGTGTGATGGAAGTAGGGAACCCTAGGAAACTGATGACTTGAATGAAGAAAGCATGCTGAAACAAAACATGGGATGCATTGAAAACCATGTCAGAGGTGTTCACTTACACACAGTCCATGCAGAGCGACCTTTATTTATATGCGGAGTCAGGCTGAGCAAACATCACCCACTGTCAAGCACAAGTCTGCACACTCCTTCGCCCTGACCTTGTCCTGACCGGGAGCAGGTTGTTTAAACAACAGTGTGAAAAAATCTCTTTTTAGCTTCCAGTACGTAATAGCCTTGACAGGGCTTTTGATTGTTGGTAGCCCTGGGATCTGTAGGCACAATAGACCTGTTTGCACTACTGGAAGGGCAAAAATCTTCAGACACTTTCATGGTTAGCATGTGTGACCATACACCAGGCCGCCCCAAAAGGATAATCTCCCAGAACTTTCACAGTGCCATTGGAGTGCCTCCCTCAGTGTATGTACTCCATTTAGGCCAAAAAAATGTTCTGTTTTGTGGCTTGTGGTTAGCACGGAGCTGATTGGCTGTTGTTATAAATATTACAAAATTAGTAACTAGTAACTATGGGTGATATTATCCCTATCATGGAGTCTTCTCCTTACTACCATCAGGTAGAAGTGCAGAATGGGGAAGAGCTTCTTTCCTCTAGCAGTCAGGTTGTTGAACAACTTATAATGTAAACTAGCACAATGCACCTTTACACAGTCCTGCACTTTTTCTCTGCTGCCAATATTTCATACCGAATCATAACCACTAGCTATCTGAACTCTGTTACAATTCATGCTGTGTCTACCATGTTTATTTTCTTTTCACTGTTGTCTTTTGCACCTTTTTGTTTTAAACATGTGTATCTTAGTGTGTGTGTGTGTGTGTGTGTGTGTGCATGTGTGCATGGACCGTACTGTATCTGTCTTGTCTGTACTGTTTTTAACAGTTGTGTGTAAAATCAGGGAAATGTTTCATCTCACTATGAACTATGTATTTGGCTGTTACAACAATGAAGCCTACTTGACTCGATTTGATATCAAAATCAATCACTACATCATCACAATTTTTATAACAGATAAAATATATTTTTCATAACATACAATGTTTGCCCCCTCCCCCCAAAACACTGCCTGTGTAACCAAGTTCAAAGGTTACTCTGATGGGAATTTCATGTTGCTATTTTAGACTAGCATGCTAACTTAACAGGCTAACATGTTTATCAGGCAAAGGATTATTTGACTAGTTTGTTGATGGCAGACTTCCAGAGTCTGTTGAGGTCTTAGCGAGGTCTGAAATGGAGACACAATAGCTTAGAAGATTGAATAAGAAGTTGTTCCTATGAGAAGAATGACCTGGAACTTTCCTATTATAAACTCAGTTAATGATATCCCTACGGGTGTGCTCATTACAAACATTTCCACATCACCTTTCAAAGCTTCTGGTGAACTACCACCAACAACAACATCCTCAATAGCTATCTTTAAAACCTTGACATTTTCAAATGATCAACTTTTCCTTGAAGTGATTTCAACATTAGTTCTGAAGTGCAATAAAAGATTGAGACTGGTGCTCTAGGTCACTTAGGTTCACTTGATCCACAAAATCTATGTTCAACTGGCACACAGGAGCTGTTACTAGACAGCAGCTTTAATGTGTTATCAGACATCAGACACTAGACAAATGATTTTACAATAAATACATTGGAATAACAAGTTATTAATCCTGCAACAATAGTCTTACATGTGTAGAGCATGTGATGGTTATCACAGAGGCAGTACATATTTGGCCTAGCTGTCGGAGCAAGGCAGATGTATGCTCAGTAATTGCAGTGTTCAGTGAACTGGGAGCCACACTAATCCTCATTCAGCGGCTCAAACATAAACTTCCCCGGAGCACTTATTTCCATATGAATGTGAGAGGGCCAGGGGTGAACGTGTGTGTATGAGTGGAAGAGAGGGTGAGAGAGAGAAAAAGACAAAGTGTGTGTGATAGAGAAAGAGAGAGAGAGACAGAGAGAGAGAGACAGGGAGAGACAGAGAGAGAGAAAGAATGAGAAAGAGAAGTATGGGGGGGCAGGGTGAAAGAGGAAGAAAGAAAAAGAGCATCCATGCTTTCAATATGAACATTGGTGTGTGTGTGTGTGTGTGTGTGTGTGTGTGTGTGTGTGTCTGTATGTGTGTGTCTGTGTCTGTGTCTGTGTCTGTGTGTCTGTGTGTGCGTGTCTGGGTGTGAGTGGGAATGCGTACAGGTCCACGATGCGGGTCACATCAGCTGTGGCAGGCATTTTAAAAGCCCTCACTGAGGGTAATTTGCTGGGCAAATACGTCAAAGCAGCTCGGGTCAAACACCCCTAAAGTCTGTGACCGACTAACTGACTGTTTTGACACCTTTGATGAAGTGGCATAGTGCACATCAAACACTGCCTTTGCCCTTAACCCCCACCCTAGCCTTTCAAGTACTCTCTCTTGCCCTTGAATAGAGGGTAGATAGAAAGGATGGACTCCCAGTTAAATGAACACTAAAAGTTGTGTATCCTGTTGACAGCCTTCCTTAATGAAAATTATATCTAGCAAAATTAATGCAAAAAGAAGCATTGTTCAGTGTCTGTCTTAAGCAGTGTTTGTATAGGAATTGAAGAGTATTCTTTGTAGAGTTGCAAAAAATTCAGTTCTGGGATTAGACAAGACTATCTGGAAAGGGTTGAGTGGATCAACAGGTGTCTTGGCAGCATTTTAATAAAAACATGTCATAAATTTCTCTCTAAAAGTGTGTTTGCCTTGACAGACAGACAGAGAGAAACACGCGTGCGCGCACACACACACACACACACACACACACACACAAGGAAAAGCAAATTTTTATTTCTTCGTCTGACATTTCATCACCACCTTAGGAAGAAATTCATACAAAGTATTTTATTCCTTTAAGAATACTGTCATAATATAAACGTAAAGCCATACCAAAGCCATGCTTATTGAAGTAACTGTACTCTTGAAAAATACTTACAATCTTGCATTAGATTTCATTTTATGACATTAGTGTGATTGAAGAAAACTAAAACAATCAAAGAAAGTATAAAAAAAGCAATCCTTTGCGACAAACAGTAAAGAGCACATTCTTCATTAATAGTTACACAAGACAACTCCACTCCATGTATGTGTGTGTGTGTGTGTGTGTGTGTGTGTGTGTGTGTGTGTGTGTGTGTGTGTGTGTGTGTGTGTGTTTGCATCTGTGTTTGCCCGTGGGTTTGTATGTGTGTGACGTTTCCAGGCAATTAAATGTTTTAGGTGTCAACATTGTGTCAAAAAAGGTTCTGTCACAATCTTATCTTCCCCTGTGCATGGTTTTTCCCTCTGTAACTACCCCTCTGCACATGGGCTCTAATTACTTTGGTCAGATAAGGCTGACACAGCAATTTGTAAACCAATCCCTACCCACAGGCAAAGCACTGTGGGATTTCTCTATTAGTGACTACAGAACAGTTGAAAAAGCACAGATAGAAACTCTCACACATCAATCTTGAACTTTTATAGCGACCATCTAAAAGAGAAAATCCACCGTCAGCCAATATTTACAAAATGCAGTACTGCTTGAGTTGAGAGGGTTGCAAATAAGAGAAGTTTCTACTAAAAATATGAACCCAAGGCCATCTGTCAGATCTCTGGGACAGATCAAGAGAGGATGTGCCAAGGAATGCTGGGAACGAACAGGATTAAGCTGACCCCCTTCAACCTAATTCCCCAACGAACCCCTCATTCCTCCCCTCCATCACCTCCTTACCCCTCCCAACGAATCCTTTACCCCTCCCCTCCATCACCTCCTTACACCTCCCATCCCTAATCGATCTCCATACTTAGAGCCAGGGCACTTTCTGAAGCATGGAGGAGAGACACCAGTCACAAATTCCAGCTTTAACAGGGGCCAGTGCTTCCTAAAGCCCATGAAGCAGTCACCGGCCCCCCTCTTCCCCCTTGGGCATTGTTTCCTCCGGTTCCACCAGGAGACACTGGCTGTGTGGGAACCAAGGCTGAGCACACATGGGCAGACAAGCAAGCCCTGACCTGGGCTCAGGGAACTCCACAAGTGCCCACACATAAATTCCTGTAAGGCCTCATCCTTTTCCAATGACTGAATGGGCGCTTGGAGTTAACGGCACACGAAAAGGAAAGGGCATATGGAGCCGTGACCTGATGCCTCAGAAAACGGCAGCTCAGCTGACAGAAACTGGAGACAGGTTAAGGCTGCTTCATGGGTGGCGACATGATGCGGCCGTCGTATGAGTAAAGCCAGTGGATTTCTGGTGAAATTCAACAAGGTGTTATTCAATTAGGAATAACCCACGGCACATATGCTGTAGTTCACATCTACAGTATGTTCAAGAATTTCGGTACAAAATACTTTATATACAGACATGGTTCACCAGACTTGTTCATTAGGACAGACATACAAATAGAATTGGATGTCAATGTCAAAACAAAAGAGAAATGAGAAGATGTATACTAAAGTCACATGCATATACACACACATGTAAGGTCATTTAAGATCACAATTACATACTGAAAGGTCCAATGTGTAGAACTTCTCTCATCTACCCATTTAACCGACTCTTTCACACCACACAGTTCAGAGTATACATGAGCTACGGTTGCCTTCACGCTTGAAAAAGCTAAGATGTCATTTGCTACTTCAGAACATGCTGTACTGCAGGGTTATTAAAGGAAATTAGGCTATGTAACACAGCCTAGATGAAGCACTGGTACTGTTTTGCAAGCAGGAGAAAGTAAATCTACTCAATTGTTTCGCAAACATTGTAGACAGTTTGAAAGTAGCTTCAGTTTGGTAGTTTAATTGTTTACCACTGTCATCTAGACTAATTTACAAAGCAATATTTTGTCAGAACTGAGTTCAGACTGGAAATTGACTTTATAACCCCTCTTTTGTCTTGTGGCTAAATGTCTTTTTATTTCGACAGTACATAAAAAATCTTACACTGTTTGACTGGGCAGTATGACAACATTCTCCATTTCAATGTTCACTAAGTCACTGCACTTTGCCTTTGTAGGGCAGGGCAGACAAAATGTTTATTTTGAGCAATGAAATAAACATTTTGAATTCAGACTTACATATATGTTCTATTAACCTACCGATCCAAAAGGAAGCAAGCAAATCCGGCGTCTCTTTCAATACCCCTTTCCTTCATCAGGTTTTCCAAATTTGGAAGGCAACTCCAATGTTTTTTTTCTGATGACGCCAGTCTCTTGCTCTTTTCAATATCCTTTTTCTTTTCCTGGGCGAAGAAGACTCCTGCTCCTGAAATTTGGATATGCATGTGTGTGGTCCTCCATGTTTCCTTCTTCAAACTTGCTGGGGCCGAGAAGCAATGATATAATACCCATCAGCTGTTGTGCGTTTATCATGTCACAGCGAAAACGTGAAATTTGGAGCCATGTATGTCCCTGACCCTATATCGTAGTTCAATATGATGCATAGGTGTGGGGTGTTGCCTCTACTTCATGTATGTACAAATGTAAAATGTAAAGCCAATGGGAATACTTGGAGTTGATAGTGGTAGCAATTATTCATGAAAAAGGACAAGTTTGTGAATGGGCAATAGAGATTTTGTGAATAAACAGCTATGCACAAAGACATGCACAAGACATGCACAAAGTGTTTAAACATTAACATGTCTTTGTCTTTTAAGAATGACAGCAAATCATAATTCCAGTGGTCATGAAATTGTTGTTAAAATAATTTCTTGAGAGATCATAGAACAACAAGTGTGGGGTTTAAAGCTCTGCTTCAAGATTCATTGTCACACTTGGTCACTCAAAAACAAACAAAGAAACAAACAAAAACCAAAAACAACTACAGAAAACAGACTGTCTAAGAGTTGCCCATCAATGTCAGGTTGATGTCAACAGACAGTTTGAGATCAAAGCCACCATGGCATGCACTCCTTGTGAACAAAGACCGAATAGGCCTTATTTGACAGTTTGGGCATATCTGAAAGAAGAGGCCTGTTCATCAAAATGACAAATGTTATCAAATTACTGCCTTCTATAAAAAAGTATGTCAAAGAATAAGGAAGTTGGAAAAATATGAGGGAACAGTTGCTCTAAACAGAAACACCCAACAGAAGTGTCAACAGTGGGTGACATACAAAGGTTAAAGAAGGACAACCAGTGCACTGTGCATGGCATGATGTAACCTTCTCTCCAACATTTGCCTAAATGAGAACTAAAAGATTAAGTCAGTCAAACATACAAAGACATTTCAATGGTCTGGCTAGAGTTCTATGCATTCCTGAAAATTTGTGAGGGGTAAATTTGTCATTTCTTTAGTTGACCAAACATTGTTTGACATCCAAATGAGATGAGCTATTCCACCAATAAGCCCTCTCTGAAAACAGGCACAGAAATTTGCTTCCCAAAGGGAAAATCAGAATGCAAGGCATAGCGCTGAATTGATGGCTTGTGGTTTATGTTTTCCCTTTTATGACAAAAAGTAAAAGTAAATAAAGAGAGTATCAAGTTTACGATCAGCAAATAGGTCAAAAGTTTGCTTCAATACTTGACCTAATAGAACAATGTTATGACCTTTTTTCTTTTGTTAGTAATGCAATTGGAAATGTCAAAACAAAGACGACCCCGATAAAGCCAAAAACACCACTTTGAGCTTTGACCCAGCAGTCAGGAGTAACGCAGAAAATTGATTTAAAACTATTCATGTGAATACTGCATGTCTCAGAACAGCACAGCTCCAAATGATGTATATCAGCTTACCAAACATATGACTACTTACCAATTCTATCTGATTGAAAACTATTAAGCTAGAAAGATTTTATAATGTCTCTTCTTAAGTGTCAAACATCACCTTAAGCCTTACTCTTGGGTAAAAGTATTACATCAGAGATCTCGCCAGACTTCAGCTGAAGATTCCAAGCTGAGGGAAGAACAGAAAGAGAAGGGGCTTCCTTTCACCCCTATTTTTCTACTGGCACAAGGCCCAAATAGACACCAACAGTGCCATGGAAAACCAATTAAGAATTTTAGCAGCTTACTTCACACTAATTAGCTCTTCACATTCTAAAAAAAAAAAAAAAACTCCAGTGAGCGACAGCAGTTGAGGGCAAGTCCCTTTACTATTATTCCTCATCTTCACACAAATTAGGTTCAGCCTCAGATGAAAAGCCACAGAATGGTGGCAAGAAAAACTCTCACATTGTGACTTGCATTCCTAAGCATTAGAAAAGCCTTTGATGAACTTGAGGATTGGGGTTGCAGAGAGATCTCCTATGGTAGCAGCTCTCCAAATGACATATTAAGTCCTTGCCTTTTTTGCTGGACGACCTGAAGCTGTAAAACAATTTTTTTGCCAAGAAAACCATCTCAGTACACTATGCCACAGGTTTGTGTGAAGTGGCTAATCCTTAAGGCCAAATGTTACTGAATGGCTTTGGGACCCTAATATAAATCAAAGCATTGTCATTGCTGCTGTAAACATTCTGGAAGATCAGTTCACTTGATGAACTGCCAAAAGTCACGTGTTATAAGGCTGAATATTTGCGTAGTTATATAGGTTACATTTTATGTATACATGTATATGTTGAATACGCTTAACTTTCAATTAGTATAGATAGATAGATAGATAGATAGATAGATAGATAGATAGATAGATAGATAGAACGTTTAGATTTCCACGCGTCTACAATGATGTCCGGCGCGAGAGTGCGTCCCACATCGCCAGTGGAAGGCGCGCGCCCAACCCCTCGCCTACTTGTTGTCTGAAGCGTACCACGTTGTATAAATAGTAAGCGGCAACTCTTTTAGAACGGACCCAGTTTGAGGGGAAAAAAGAAGCGGAGGGGGAGGAGAACGAATCCAGTGACACCGTGAAATTGTATTAAACATGCCATTCCTTCCTCTGTGCACTTTCACGCTGTCTAAACTTTGCGCTCACTGGATGTCTGGTGTTTCGGAAGTTTGAAGCAAGCAAGCAGCCAGGCACCTGAAAGGGGAGCGCTCTTAGATATTACTGAGGAAGAATATTTTCATCGGCGAATATCATCACTTTCCCGAATGCCTCTTCTGGTTATCTTATGCCTGAAGTCTCGGACAAAGTGATGCCTAGTCATATCTTTAGCATAAAGGTAATTTGAGAGAGTGCGACAGAACAGCAAACCGTGAAGAGGAGAGAGGAGACATAAACAACCCGGCAAAGCCCCGGATTCTTACATTTTTTTCTAAAATGCACTTGTTTGGATTATCTGTCTTGTTCGCGTATTCAGCATTCCTTTATACAAACCTCGCGAGTGACTCAAGCCAAGACTACTATGATTATGACCAGGACCAAGGAGATGTTACGGTACGTTTTTCCTCATTCTTGAATATATGTTAATATTTTCAGTGGCTGAATGGTGGGGTAGTCAGAGGTAAAAGTTGCTGAGGGGAAAGGGTCTCCAAAATTGTATCCATAATTTAATACATGCCAATACTAAACTAGCAAGACTATAGCACTAATCAACTCTGCAGGGTCCAGAGTCGTCTGATGTCAAGGTATAAAAAATGTTTACTTCAAATGCTTTTAAAGTATAGGAACATCTTTTTTATTTTCAAGGATGGCAGGCTATAGTGAAAGAGGGTAGTATTTGAATTAGCTAGATAAAGGGGTGGACACAGGTGTCACTGGGTCAACAGAAGTGTGTGTGTATGTGTGTGTGTGTGTGTGTGTGTGTATGTGTGTGTGTGTGTGTGTGTGTGTGAGAGAGAGAGAGAGAGAGAGAGAGAGAGAGAGAGAATATGTCCCCTGGTGGAGGCAATGAAGAACGAGGGGTGAGATAAGGAGTAATCTGAAACACGTGGCTATTTGATCATGCAATACACTTAATTGGTGGGATTAACACTGCTACTAGGTCTTTTTAGAGGGTCTGTGGTAACCTCCTGAGAGGTCAGAAGAGACAAAGTCCCTGCACACGCACACACACAAACACACACACACACACACACACACACACACACACACACACACACACACACACACACACACACACGCACGCACACACTCAAACACACACTCACCACAAAGCCCAAAACACAACCTCACTTACTAGACACGTGCAACAAATCATTTAGAAGCCCAGCTAAATTTCAGGTTCAAATAAAAATGCTTATTACATGCAATGAGAAAACTCAGGGAATTTGTCTTTTATTTAAATGCAGCCACATGCCATACATTTGAAAGTATTCCAGCAAAATGTTTATATATTTCCCAACTGTGTACTTAGTATCCATTACACTCTGTTGTGCCTTTGTTTTAATCATGGACTGGTTCTAAAATTAGACTCACTTTTCATGTTTTCCTAGCTTTCTTATACCCCCTTGAGTCTGGGTTAAATTTGATAGTAATTAAGATTAATTTGGTTGGAATTCAGGGAGTCAGACCTAAAAAATGCCAAACAATAATACTACAAAAAATCTCATAAATTCATAATTGTTTCTTTTCAATCCCTCCGAGACATATTTATCTTATGATCACGATGGGCTTGTGAAGATTTGTGTGGTAATTGTGCAGGGGCCCGAAACACATGTGGTTGTTAAGAGTTTCCTGTGCAGGATCATCAACTCTCTTCTGGAGCCTCTGGAGCAGGTCCCATAACTCATCTCGTGTCACTCAGCGTCCGTCTCTGGCGTGCAATTCACTTGTCTCGCCTTCAGCGCCATGCTAACCTTTGTCACTCCTCACCTCTACGAAATCAAGTCCTCTCTTAAAAGATGTGCCGAAATGAAGCTTCCACTTCGAAAACACACCACAATGAGGGCAGGTCAAGCAAGTAGTGAGCCCTTACGGGGTTGGATGGAGACAAGGAGGCTAAAAGAATGCCACTGTGTGTTGCACACACACACAAACACAGACAGACAGACACACACACACACACACACAAACACAGGAAGAGAGAGAGAGAGAGCCCCCATGGAAAGATTTTTTGATCAACAAGGTAGTAAATCGCAGTTAGCTCTCCGAGGTGTCGGCGGACCCCAGCCCTGCTATGGCAGTCACAAAGAGACCCCTGCACGGGTCCATGCCTGTCACAACCGTCTGGCCCAGTGCTGAGACTTGTATTTCACACCAAAGTGTTGAGTGCTTTGTGGCTGTTAAGCTTCAAATGACCTCGCACTCGACTCCTGCCTGTAGACGAGTGTTAGCTCCCTCTGTTTGCGTTACAGTTGCCGTAGACATGGCCCAGACGCCATGGTGATGGAGCATGTCACTGCGGGATGTGCCCCATTACCGCCACCCTTAAAACTCCCCCAGCACAATAGAACAGTGTCCTTATCTGGACGCCCCTCCGTCCCAGTCTGCCCCACCACCGCCCCACCCCCACCCTATAGGTATGATTGGGGTCACAGAAGAAACTTGATTGAATGCTGGCTCCGGCTTTGCTGTGCATGGAAAGCAGTCGAGGTTCTGTTTAGTGGTTTGTGGCTTTGTTTAGTGGTTTGGCATCCAATGGAAGGCGCAGGGCTTTTCATCTGGTCCACCTTCCTCCACCTATCTCACCACCACCCAGGTGGAGCTCAGGGAGGAATGGATTACCTCTCAGGTGGAATGGATTACCTGACATCTGCATGCCTTATCTCTGCCCAACAGTCCATCCACCTGCAAAAGCCCTTTCATCTGCTTAAGTATGCAGACTTATCAGACAAGGGCCTATTTCATCACCACTGCAACTTGAAACAGATTGACTCCCAGGCGGGTCAACAAAGAGAAACGGGGAGAGGTGAGAGATGCAGAGTGGTCCTGGAGTGGAAGATCGAGTAGGGAGATGACATAAGCCATAAGGGGGTGTGTGCTGCGTTAGAGCCAGTGAGAGGTCGGCTGTCCAGACATCCGCAGAGACAAGAAACTGTTGCAACTGTGGTATTTCAAGAACTCTTACATCCGTGAACAATTTGGTATGTTACTTATGTTAGAAAAAAAAACCAAAATTCCAAGTATGTGGTCAGAGTGTAATACAAAATCTAATTTTCCATCAAGGTATAGGTGATTGATTTTAAACTTGTAGGCTGATGTTTAAACAGCATTGGAGATGTAAACAAGGTAAATCCAGGGGAATGAACCTACAACAGCATATTGTTCTCTATTCTCTGCTCTCTATGTCTTTCTTTCCCTACATCTCCCCATCTCTCTTCTTCCTCTTTTTAAATCTGAATGTATGTTTAGTGCCCATGTACGGTGTATGTTCTTTGAGTGTGGGTATGTGTATGTGCACGTGCATGTGTGTACTAGTGAGTTATATCTGTTCCTTACCCTGAGAGTGGCCTGTGCGTTGTGTGTAAACAAGCAGAGGACAGTGGAATGTGCATCTGACAGTGGCCCAGCAGTGGGCCCTGGACAGCTGTGGAGTCCGACTTCAGCACCAGGCCCCTCTCTCTCTCCCCTTGCTGCCTCTCTGTCTCTGTCTCTGTCTCTGTCTCTCTCTCTTTCTCTCTCATACTCTGGCCAACTATCTGCTTCCAGTACCACCAACAGGGGGTTGCTCACAGCAAAGCACTTCTCACTTGTTCACTCTCTGTCTGTCTCTCTGTCCATAACTTAATAGGGCCATTAATCGTTTGTAAAGTCCAAGGTGCTATGCTTTTGTTCTAAAAAAAAAAAAACGTCTCGGATGGTTCCTCACACACTTCTCTGTAAGGGCCTAATGCTTCCAGGAACTTGCTAGAGAGGACAGTGAACTCTGTATCAGTAGAACTAATGACTCTGGCTGGGCACCTTTAGGTTTGGGAAATTGAGCTGACTTTCTGGGAGTTTCTGAGCTCAAGGAAGAGAATCCTTTAGTGTGTTTTATGCCTATTAGCAACTTGCACAGGGTCAAATGTTTAATAAAGCATGCCAGATGTGCATGTCCTAAATGAGAAACTTTAAGAACTTAATTATTTGTATTGTTTTTATTATAATTATTGAAGACATCACTATTTTTAAACCATTTAAAAAGCTCAAATTAACTCCACAGTTCCTTGGTAGTTTAACAATGTCCCTGACATTCAAAACGAGGCATTGAGAACTTCGTAAGTGTACAGATTGTTTATTAAAAATACTGTTTATACAGGCTGTCCCTTGTCCTAGTTTTCGGGTTGTCGCCATGTTGTAACTAAGTCCTACAAGTCCACTGAGGAACGCAGTACAACAGGAGCTATTCAGTTGCATGAACATTTACCTGAGTTGTTGACTGTAGTTGTAATGACTGTCTCCAGAATATTGCAGGGATGGAGGAACATATTTCAGGAGAGTATTACGAAGAATTTGAGGAAGAGGAAGGGCAATTTCTATTGTATTTGTCTATGCTTGAACTCGAACCATAATATATCCTTATGAAAATGCACGCTACAGACACAGTAATCTCTCTGTTTCAGTGTGTGGATGGGTGTCTTCACATTGACTAAAGCACATCCAGCCACTGCTGCAAAGTAGACTCATGATGCAGGGATAGCCTGTGAAAACAACCAGGACTGTATCCTTTCATTCTTGTTGCAGAAAAGGCACACACCCAAACCATGTCACCTCTTCTTGTCATGTCCTCAAAGCTGTATTAAGAAAAATCTCTGCTCACAACATTGAGGTGATGTACATAGGTCGTTAGCTACATAGCCCTGTCCAGACATCCCTTGTTGACATGTACAGCACCACTTCTGTCAATAACATTGAGCCTTGTCATATTCCTGAGAGAAACAACTTTAGCTAAGTTGTATGGGGCTCTTCAGTCTTTTGTAGACAATGAGCAGATATTGTCACCAACAGATGAAATCCATGCATTTGCATGTAATTAATTTGTACTAGCTCTCCTCCTATTTCCCCCATTGGTTCGTGTTCGTCAATCGACTTATAGGGATTTACTTTAGTTATTTAATAAATTATCTGTACACTTACAAAGTTCTCAATGCCCCGTTTAAAATGTCAGAACCATGTTACCAAAAAGTGTGGATCTACTTTGAGCTTTTCTAATGGTAAAAAAAAAACAACGTCTTTAGGCTACCTCCATGCCCCAGTCACTAGCATGGTAAGCCTTTTTGATAAAAACGTTAAAAAAAAATAAAGTTTAGCATGCAACAGGCTAGCGTAGTTTTGCTTCTCAGCTAACATACTAACTTATCATGTTTTCTTCTTAAGGTTGAATTTTAATATGCTGTACTATTGCAGTGCACAATGTGATACATCATCTTTTTTAGAGTCAGGGAGGCTTTGGAGTTTTAATCTACATTACCAAACACAGTTTGTTCCCATTCCTATTTGCATAACTTGGTGTCCAATCCTACTAGCATAACAGCTGTTCTATAATCTGCATCTTTCACCACATTTTCTTCATTGTCTTCATAAAAGAAACTGCATCACAGGATACAGGTCTTCTGCCAATGAGTGATTTTTTCACCAAAGACACCGAAGACTTGTGCTTTTGGTCAGCTTGCCAAACAGTGCTTCAGGCGCAATACATATTTACTATATTTCTGTTCTCTCCGTATTCTTAGTCTGAGAATGTTGACCGTCCCTCTTTGATAAACATATTAATATGCTGAGGAGATGAGATCAAGCAAGAGAGGGAGAGGGAGAGAGAGAGAGAGATTTCCTCAGCGTTGCTGTTGGTTGGATAGAGATAAGGCTAGATGATTCATGCTGCATGTATGCCGATGACTCCAGGCATAGCGTCAACCCATTTCAGGTCTGTCATTGGAAGGAAACAGTTCAGTGAAGAGGATCTCTGTGGTCTCAAGCCTGACTCTGATTAATCACAGACCTCAGCGTTGAATCTCAGCTTCAATGTCAACACTTTCGTCCGTTTCCATTCAGCTAGTGTGGACAGCAGAAAGGATACCAGCAGCTTAGGTTTCACTGGTATTACGCAGAACCCCTTGCTCCCCATGAGTTCACAGGGGCCCTCAGCAGCAACCAGTGAAGGCTGTTTCATTCAATGTCACCACCCTCACACTTTAGGACATTGGTCACTTGCAACTAGCATATTTAAATCTGATCTGAACTTTAAAAATATTTTTCAATAATTAAAAGTAATATTGTTCAGTAATGTGGTCGTTTCTGAAGATAAGTTTGCAGATGATAGGCTTTACTGGTAGGCTGGTGGGTTTATTATGGGTTTCTAGAGGGTTGAGTTTATGTGAGTATGTGAGTGTGTGTGTGTGTGTGGGGGGGGGGGGGTAGTCATATTGAAATGTATGTAATGTAACTATCAGCTGCTTCATACAAAATCAAACACCGAATATCCGTGCTGTCCTTGTGAGTATGTATATGAAGTTAAGAATAACAAAGGTCAGTCAGTTCATGTCTTTGGAAAAGACACTCAAAATCTTGACTTGAAATGAGCCAGCAATAAATGATAAAAACTTTGTGTTAGAGACAGCAACTGTGAGCTCCCTGTAAGGTGGGGTGCCTTTTGTGGAAACCCAGTGCGCTCTCCAGAGGGTCACCCATCCTGATTCACCCCAAAAATATCAACCTCAAAGAAATACAATCAGATGATTGACTGAAAATCATAACGGGGCTAGCCATAGACAGATTCTGTATCATCCTAGTAGTACCTTTACAGTTTACCTGCCGCCAGCATGAAACCATGAGCTCCACGTGCAGCAGCACGGTGTGTGGATTACGCTACATTAAAATCGGGAGATCCCAGTGGCCCCATGGAGGCACTCCACTCCTCCCACTTTACAGCACCAGAGAAACCCTAAGCAGAGCCACAGGCAGCAGCAGGCCTACTTAATCACACTAGAAACATGTCCTCTGTGCCTTAGAAACCACTAATGCCAGAAAGGATCAGTCTGTGAAGGGGTTTAGAGAGGAGGACAATTAATAATCAAATTGCGTTGCAATCTTTGAGACAAGAAAAAAGCTCTTATAAAACAAAAGTCATGAACTCTCTTTTTTTTTTGCTTTGCTTTCATGCTTGGCTCAGAGCAGAATGAATCATGAAAGGCTGATTCAGGTTTTTATTTTTCCTTCTTTTTTTTTTTTGCTCACGCTGTCAATGACATCCCCAGTCGAAATTGTGCTTTTTTTAATACCCCTGTTTACTGGGTAATGGATCTAGCAGCCATAACAATGAATGGAAAAACTATTTCCAGGAGACTGGGTTAAATCAGCGAGTGGAGTGGAGTGGAGAGGAGGAGAGGAGAGGAGAGGAGAGGCAAACAGAGGAGGCAAGGAAAGGGAGGAGGTGGAAGTTGCGTTGGAGGATCATGACAGGATGAGCTGTAATGTACCATTCCCGGTGAGGGCGCCAGAGCCTGCCTCCACTGGAGATATGGAGACATCTCAATTGTCATCTGTGATTGCCAGGCAGTTACTTTCACAGTGTGATGGATGGCAGTGACTCTAATGCCACCACAGAGAGCAACAGAGAGAGTGAAATTAACTGACCCAGGAGAGTTGAGGTTCTCTTTGCATCTACTCTCTTGTCCGAGGAATGGAATTCATCTTTCTCTCTCTTGCTCTCTCCGCCTCTCTTTCTCTCTAACACACACACACACACACACACACACACACACACACACACACACACACACAGTCCTCTCTCACTTTTTCCTGCTCTGTCTAACTTTCTCTCTTGCTCTCTCTCTCTCTCTCTCTCTCTCTCTCTCTCTGTCTCCGTCTGTGTGGATAGCAGTTCATTTGAGGTTAGGGTCTAAGGGTCAGCCTGCAAGCTCTCACATTTCAAATCGATGGCAGCCCTAGTGGCACCTTGCCCCCTCCATCTCCTGTGTCCGAGACCTCCCTTCTTCTTCAGTCCCAGACAGACTCCCATTGAGCAGCCACGTGCTTTCTTATCCAAGGGCCTCCAGTCTCAGCTATCATACTGTAAGTCAGTGCACATGCTGTGTGCTGGTCTGCTGGGACAGATATGTAAGGATGAAAGGGGTGTCTGGAGCGTTTGCTGGATAGGTTCCTGTGTTTACACTAAAACAGTGAGTGCATGTGCTCAGCTTGAGCCACAGCTCCCTGTCCTCTCCTTCATCCCAACCCCCCCCCCAAGACATTTTCCATCTTGTTCTCCCAACTTGCCTGTTGTCTAGTAGAACAGAGCACTAAATGACCATGGCGCTCTCTTGACAGGCACCTATAGGCTCCACGCTCTAGGTTTCCTTCTGTGAAAAACACAGCCACCACACAAACTCTTCTTTATGGGACTTTGAACTGAGCAGGGTATTTCCCAAAAAAAGGCCCCGTCTTTATTTAATGTATCTGCAGAAACGATTCAGAGCCGAGGCGGAAAGAAGGGATAGCGCAAACAGAGCGATATGTCTCCATGTGGAAGGGAGGACGAGAGAGGGATTAAGGCTGAGAGGTTTCCAGTATGGCATGGCACACGGCGTGTCAGAGGCAGAGTGATTTTCAGCGTGTGGTGGTTTTGACTTCTGTTTCCTCTCGTCTACCTCTGTTCAGCTGGTCCTCGTTCAGTGTCTTTGCCTTTAGAAAACAAAGCTGATTGGTCTTGACTGTATTTTAGCCCAGGACTCCGGGTCTTTGGGTTCCAGATTGTGATGACATCACCAGAATGTGAGGTTGCATGCCAATTGTTTTATGACTCACAACCTGACAGCAGTGATGCTTTGACCGTTTTTGTTTCTTGTTACTCGGATAGAAAGTGGAAAAATACACAAGTTCGAGTCATGTTTGAACGGAAATAGTCATCTGTTTACTGTGCCACATGACAGTCCAAAGCAATGTGTCAGTGTAATTTCTAACATCATTACCATAGCAATTTCCTTGAGCTCTGGGGGAAAAAAGGTGAATAGGAATTCCCATGCGCAAGAGATGAAGAATTCACTGCATTAAAAAGCATCCGGGATGACAGTGATGCAAACGATGAGTACGGGCCCCATACACATTGCACAGCGTGCCTTCTTCCTGTGTGTCAGAGGAAATATGGATGGCTCAACACCAGTCTGAGGTCTGTCAGCTCATACAGTCACTGGAAACTATGGGGTGGCACAGAGAGTAAGGCATAGCTGTGATGTCTCACATCTTATTGATGAGACTGACAGATTTTCAACATTCCACACGTGTCACATACACTATATATTTTGCATCTCCCTTTAATTCTCGGGAATGTTGAAACTCAGTAGCATAGACTGATGGTTACTAATCCAGTGGAAGAACGGAATAACTGCACATGCTGCACATAAGAGATCACTGTGTTTACACTATGCCATTGACTACAACTTCTAACAGGGTTAAAACAGTTCCAGTGTTTCAGCAACCTAATGACAAATGCAACACAAATGTAACATTGTTTTACATGTTACCTGTTGTGTATGTATAGTATGTGTATGCACATGGTGGAAATGGATTTAGGGATTTCAATCACTGACTTAACCACATTTGGTCATGTGACCTAGACAGCTGTAATGAGACCATGCTCACCCAGCACCATGCGAGTAGCCATTGGGGATATACAGTACAGTAGGGTACTGCCTGCGTAAAGGGCCAGTTTCTGAGTCAGTTCAGCCAGTCTGATCAGCCAATTGCATCTACAGTGTTCCGTTTAAAACATGTCACTGTATTGGTAGATGGCTGCTCAGTTGGCTGTCAGCCTGTTTAGTGGATATGTAAATGTTAACGCTTAATACATTTCCAGGTGTGGTGGACAGCAATACCTATCTGGCATACTTGCTGTAGTACTCATGGGCATAATTGTGGTGTCAGCTGATTAACTCACCCGGGTGTAAGTAATACTGCGGGGGAACATTCCCTGTGTTACGCTGCTGCTGTCATTTTTCCCATCCTGAATCACAGCTTTGTCACGAAAGGGCTTCCAGAGTGCGTGATATTAGACAGAAAGCATTTGTAATGTTTCTTTTTCTGTTTTGGCTTCTGCAAAAGGGTAAATTATGACTACATTTGGTCACTCACGCAGCTTGTTTGCTTAAGGGCCATGGCACATCACATTTACTTGGAATTTCAGTGGGAGTTCAGTTATGATTTGCAGAGTTACACTGTATGTTTCCTCAAGATGTTGATAGAGTCTTTGGTTGCATTTTACTTGGAGTAACCTTGGTATACATTATTTGGTGCTGTTTCCAGGTAAAGGACCTACAACCTGTTCATCTTCAGTTACTAAAATTAGGGGAAATAATTCAGAGACCTAAGGGTTATTCCAGGTTAAATTAGTGAAATTGGTGTTATCACTGTAAAGTAATTAAAATGATGTAACCAATTGGTAAAAATAGTACATTGTGTTGAAAGTACGGTATGACCTGGGGCTGTCTAAATGCATGAGCCACAGATGTAGAAAAAGAGGTGTATACAGAAAGCACAAGCACACACACAGAAATAAACACATACAAAGATTCACACATACACACACACACACAAACACACACAAACACACACACACACACACACACACACACACACACACACACACACACACACACACAAATACACATCAGACACCCCATTGTTTCTGGAGGGAAACTGACCGGTTATCTCAGGAACCATTGTAAACAAAGTCATGGAAGAAGCCAAACACAATAGGCACATACAGTTTCTCTCCCTCTCAGTATAGTTTGAGCTTCCTGGACGAAATAGAAGGGAGTGCATGTGGGAAGAAATGTCTGCTTCCTACAAGGATTGGATTCTTCCCCTTCATGTGAGTCTTTGGTGAGAACAGTTTTCTTGGAAGCTGGCGATTTCCATGTCAGTCCCACACAACACCCCAAAATAATACAGCGCTATGCTTGAGAACATTTTTTTTTTTTTTACATGATTGGTCCAGTAGTTTAGGTCTCTACTGTGGAATACCATATAAGGCAGACTTTGTCTCAGGGCATCAACATCACTTGATGGTAGCTATAGATTTGACAGCTAAAATGATATCAGACTGGTCACGATAAAGATATTTATATTTGGTACCCCCTTCCCCTGTATTTTGGGAATTGTATGTTTGTGCAGTGACAAATATGAAAAATGATGATTCCTTTGGTTTGACACACCAGATAAAAGGTTCCTTTGGGTGAATTCCAGTCTGTGACTGCATGTAACAAGATGTTCTTATAAGTCTGTGATTGCTATTGTGTGAAATGGAGGGCCAGATAATTGTACTTTTTTCTCTCTGGGATTCAGCTTCTGTTGAGTTCCAAACTGGTATTACTACTTCATTGCCTGGAAGCGATGGCATGTTTATTACATTTTGTGTAAAAATATCACCATGGTTTCAGTGTTTTCACATTTTCTGTAACACTATAATATTATAGAATAAGCATTAGACAACGATTATCAAAGGTGCTGTACTCTAGCCTGGTAAACCAGCCCCTCGTACTTTACTTTGTTCTGGCACTGCTGTATTGAGAAGCCCTTTTCTTCCTGGAGGTGTGGACTGTGCTGAAATTTAAAACGATTGGATCTGCCTTTACCCAAACATTAACACCTAATCATGATGTATGCAATGTGCTGGATTGTGAAGGAAGTTACAAAGTTTCCCGGAAACTAACAAACTAACAACTAATGGAGCGAGCTGGCAGATTAAACTTTTCCCGAACCCCGTGGGGAGTAGGGCCACAACGTTTCTTCCACAAATGAAACTCCTGAAACATTCTTCTTGCTCAGACTTCCGAAGCATTTCCACAACAGACTGAATGCCCTTACATTCTCTGCTGCCATTGCCGTGTAGACTACAAGTGAAATGTAGCCCACACAGCGATGTCACCGCTCACGAACACTGCCTCTGTTTGCTGATTGGCCCGGTAAGGATTCTACAGAACGAAGTGGAGTACAAGGAGCTGGTTTACCAGGCTAGCTGTATTTAGGGTATATCTCTATCACAATATTAAGGGTTAAATGGTTCACATATTTATACCAAACTGTATACCGAACAGTATGAAATGCATTTTTAAGCACTTTTGCCATTTTGTCCAACCATGGCAATGTCTAAACAGATTTCAACAATCATCGCAATTTCTTTTTAGAAAATCACAAACCACAGTAATCACTCACACAAATATGGAGCCTGTCACCCCAATAAGTTCTTTGTTTATGTGTTGTGTTTTGTGAAGATGACTGTTTACATAAGCCTATAGCCTACCAACTAGCATGTAAAAACCCAGCACACTGGTTTTGTTGACGTGTTGACGTCTGTTGTTTAAGCCAACTAACAATCCATAGTTCAAAATGTTAAGCGCATTGTTACTTTTCCAAGATCCCTACTCCTTATGTGTTTAGAGCATCACAAATATAAGGTAGTCCAAATATACAAACATTCCCACAATGGCTAGTTATTTGCCTGCACTTACTGGACACTGAGCTGGCCAGATGCAGTGTTTTGCCATTGTGAGGGGGCATCTGAGTGAAAGGACCTAGCCCATGGGTTTTGTTTGAAGATCCCTGCACCCAGCCATTCACTGGGGTCAGAAGTAATTACAGTGAATTACGGCCTCAACGAAACATGAAACTTCTCTTTAACCACAGTGTCAAGGACCATGTCACAACCTCGGAGACGATAAATATACATTGTTAGCGGTGGTGAATGTGGGCAGTGAGAAAGGACGGGGATCTATATGTTGAATTGTATTCTTTTTGTAAAAGCATGACAATGAAATTTAAGTGGTGCAATCCCTAGTGTTTCAGAAAAATAAACTGAAGAAACAAAACACGCGTAACTTCTCAGAGGACTCTTGATGTTTAGCGATTGCTCTATACAACAGGTCGTAGGTTTCGGATTCCAGGACAAAGCCAAGAACCTTATCTCTGTATGTCCATTGAGTGTTTGTATCTTTTGGCCATGGTCTGAAAAAGACAACTTCCAAACCATTTTGATATAACATGCGTAAACACAGTGGTGCGAGCAGCAGGACATTCTGACTCTGGGGAAGCAATTGTACTAGTGTGATCATCTCTCTGTGACCTGCACTGATTAGAAATAATAAAATTTGATTAACAGCTCTGATAAAGAATGTTTCGCTAAGAACACACAGGGAGGCATATAATACTTTACTCTAACCTTTTTTCCATGTCTTTTCACCCCTTTTTTTGACACGTAAGAGACAAATTAGGAGCGGAGCCTTTTTTATCTTTGGGGTGGATCAGTCACGGAGGTAACTGGGCATGCTTCCTGGAATGTTGTAGAGTAGAGTAGAGTAGAGTAGAGTAACTTTATTAATCCCGAAGGAAATTAAGGTGTCTTGTAGCATACACATAATACACATTACCCATAATAAATACACATTACAAAACGAATCAAGACGAATCACCATATAGCACACTTCAACATAATTACAAAATTAGGAGGGGGGGGGGGTACTAAGACGTGTCTATATAAGGTTAAGTTTGAGTTGGGGAATAGTCCTTAGTGCAAGTAAAAACAAAAACAAAGTGGCAACAGCAGTGAAACAGCAGTATCACTTTTCATCAGTGACTCCTGGCTGATCGCAGACAGCGCTCATGTTTTCACACTCAGTGTACTCCTATCCCCAAGAGATCCATGTATGTATGCGCGTATGCGCGCATGCTCGCGCGTGCTTGTGTGTGTGTGTCTGTGTGTGGTTACACATTTATGTGTGTTTATGCAAGTGTGTGTGTGTGCACATGCATACATGTATGGCTCTGTGCACACATGTGGGTGTGTGTGTGTGTGTGTGTGCACGCGTTTGTGTGAGTGCAAGTGAGTATGAGTGAGAGTTCATGCACTATGTTAGCTACAGACTGAGATCGCTTCATCTCAGTCTCCTGGCTGGGACCCATGAGCTGTTCACTGAAGTACTGAGTAAGCAGTACTGTCTCAGAAAGAGGAGGCTGTCCAGCACTGACAACACTGAGTATTTGGATGCATCTGGCTCTGCCTCACTCTGCTCAGTCAAGAGGGATTACACAAAGGCCATTTTCAAAATACCTAGCAGTAACACTGTGTAATGCAACATTACAGCTGTTTGGGTGCATGAAGGTGTGAATCTATGAAGCTGAATTGGTTCGAGCACTTGGTTTGAGTCAGTACAAAACTAGTACTTAAATGGCATGTTGACTGATTTGTCTGAGTT